>JANJGN010000196.1:707500-947971 GCA_026770705.1 Isurus oxyrinchus
CAATGTTAACATAATTCTCTATCTGTAACTAAAATTCTCTGTCCATTTCTCTTGAGGAATCATTTTATTCACTTTCGTTACCTGCAATTATTCTCATTCTCCATGGTGATCAATTTCGTCATTTCCATCATATTCTGTATCTGTAGCTCAATTTCTTTCACCGTGTTAACAATTTTCATATTGCCATCAAATTCTATAACTGTGGTTCACTCTCTTTTTGCATAACAATCAAAGTGTGTTTTTCTAACAGTTTCCATATCTGTTGCTTTTCCAGATCTCCATGCTTGTCAATATCAAAATTTCCTTAAAAAACTTTAGTTCTAATTATTTCCTTTCTATATTAAAAAACAAATAATCGTTTTGCGTCTATATTTCTATGTCCAGCTGTTTCCCTTTCTCCTTAGTGATCAATTTCTAAACTTTCATCATGTTCTTCATCTGTAGCTCACTCTGACTCCATATCCAACAAATAATGCTTTTTTAAAATCAATTTCCTTATTTGAAGCATTTTTTCCTTCTTCATTGATATTAATATCTCACCTTCCAAAAATTTCTCTATCTACAATATACTCTCTTTCTCTATTTCTAGCAAATAATCCTTTTCTATTAATTTCGGTACATGTAGAGTTTCACGTTCTCCATGGTTATCAGTATCTGAGTTTCCACAAGATTCTTTAGTTGCAACTTATTGTCTTTCTCCATATGATCAAATGTTTCCTTTTTGACAATACTTCGTTATTTAGCTTATTCCCTTTCTCCATATTAATCAATTTCTACATTTTCATCATATTCTGCACCTGTAACTCACTTTCTGACTCCATTCCTATCAAATATAGCTTTTGTTTCAATTTCCCTATTTGCAGCTTATTTTCCTTCTCAATTCAATATTTCAACTTCAGGAAAATTCTCTATCTACAATATATTGTATTCCTCCATATCTATCAAATAACCGTTTTCTATCAATTTCCCTCGTGAAAGCTCCCTTCCATCCTCCAGAGATAAGAACAGTTCAATTTACATAAGCGTCTCTATCTGCAAATTATTCTCTTTAGCCATGTGAATCAAAAAATACTTTCCTAGCAATTCCTCTATCTGTAGCTTATTATCTATCACCATATTTAGCAACTTCTACATTTCTTTCATATTCTGTATGTGTAGCTCACTCTCTTATACCATATCTAACAATACTTGCATTACCATCAAATTCCGTATCTGTGGTTCACTAGCTTACACCATATGAGTCAAATCAACACTTTGTATGAATTTTCATATGTAGAGCCTAATACTGTTCTCCACAGTTGGCAAACTCTCAATGTTAACACAATTCTCTATCTGTAACTAAAATTCTCTGTCCATTTCTCTCGAGGAATCATTTTTTTCACTTTCGTTACCTGCATTTATTCTCATTCTCCGTCGTGATCAATTTCGTCATTTCCATCATATTCTGTATCTGTAGCTCAATTTCTTTCACCGTGTTAACAATTTTCATATTGCCATCAAATTCTATAACTGTGGTTCACTCTCTTTTTGCATAACAATCAAAGTGTGTTTTTCTAACAGTTTCCGTATATGTTGCTTTTCCAGATCTCCATGCTTGTCAATATCTGAATTTCCTTAAAAAACATTAGTTCTAATTATTTCCTTTCTATATTAAAAAAACAAATAATCGTTTTGTGTCTATATTTCTATGTCCAGCTGTTTCCCTTTCTCCTTAGTGATCAATTTCTAAACTTTCATCATGTTCTTCATCTGTAGCTCACTCTGACTCCATATCCAACAAATAATGCTTTTTTAAAATCAATTTCCTTATTTGAAGCATTTTTTCCTTCTTCATTGATATTAATATCTCACCTTCCAAAAATTTCTCTATCTACAATATACTCTCTCTATTTCTAGCAAATAATCCTGTTCTATTAATTTCTGTATATGTAGAGTTTCACGTTCTCCATGGTTATCAGTATCTGAGTTTCCACAAGATTCTTTAGTTGCAACTTATTGTCTTTCTCCATATGATCAAATGTTTCTTTTTTGACAATACTTCTTTATTCAGCTTATTCCCTTTCTCCATATTAATCATTTTCTACATTTTCATCATATTCTGCACCTGTAACTCACTTTCTGACTCCATTCCTATCAAATATAGCTTTTGTTTCAATTTCCCTATTTGCAGCTTATTTTCCTTCTCAATTCAATATTTCAACTTCAGGAAAATTCTCTATCTACAATATATTGTATTCCTCCATATCTATCAAATAACCGTTTTCTATCAATTTCCCTCGTGAAAGCTCCCTTCCATCCTCCAGAGATAAGAACAGTTCAATTTACATAAGCGTCTCTATCTGCAAATTATTCTCTTTAGCCATGTGAATCAAAAAATACTTTCCTAGCAATTCCTCTATCTGTAGCTTATTATCTATCACCATATTTAGCAACTTCTACATTTCTTTCATATTCTGTATGTGTAGCTCACTCTCTTATACCATATCTAACAATACTTGCATTACCATCAAATTCCGTATCTGTGGTTCACTCGCTTACACCATATGAGTCAAATCATCACTTTGTATGAATTTTCATATGTAGAGCCTAATACTGTTCTCCACAGTTGGCAAACTCTCAATGTTAACACAATTCTCTATCTGTAACTAAAATTCTCGGTCCATTTCTCTCGAGGAATCATTTTATTCACTTTCGTTACCTGCAATTATTCTCATTCTCCATCGTGATCAATTTCGTCATTTCCATCATATTCTGTATCTGTAGCTCAATTTCTTTCACCGTGTTAACAATTTTCATATTGCCATCAAATTCTATAACTGTGGTTCACTCTCTTTTTGCATAACAATCAAAGTGTGTTTTTCTAACAGTTTCCATATCTGTTGCTTTTCCAGATCTCCATGCTTGTCAATATCTGAATTTCCTTAAAAAACTTTAGTTCTAATTATTTCCTTTCTATATTAAAAAAACAAATAATCGTTTTGTGTCTATATTTCTATGTCCAGCTGTTTCCCTTTCTCCTTAGTGATCAATTTCCTAACTTTCATCATGTTCTTCATCTGTAGCTCACTCTGACACCATATCCAACAAATAATGCTTTTTTAAAATCAATTTCCTTATTTGAAGCATTTTTTCCTTCTTCATTGATATTAATATCTCACCTTCCAAAAATTTCTCTATCTACAATATACTCTCTTTCTCTATTTCTAGCAAATAATCCTTTTCTATTAATTTCGGTACATGTAGAGTTTCACGTTCTCCATGGTTATCAGTATCTGAGTTTCCACAAGATTCTTTAGTTGCAACTTATTGTCTTTCTCCATATGATCAAATGTTTCCTTTTTGACAATACTTCGTTATTTAGCTTATTCCCTTTCTCCATATTAATCAATTTCTACATTTTCATCATATTCTGCACCTGTAACTCACTTTCTGACTCCATTCCTATCAAATATAGCTTTTGTTTCAATTTCCCTATTTGCAGCTTATTTTCCTTCTCAATTCAATATTTCAACTTCAGGAAAATTCTCTATCTACAATATATTGTATTCCTCCATATCTATCAAATAACCGTTTTCTATCAATTTCCCTCGTGAAAGCTCCCTTCCATCCTCCAGAGATAAGAACAGTTCAATTTACATAAGCGTCTCTATCTGCAAATTATTCTCTTTAGCCATGTGAATCAAAAAATACTTTCCTAGCAATTCCTCTATCTGTAGCTTATTATCTATCACCATATTTAGCAACTTCTACATTTCTTTCATATTCTGTATGTGTAGCTCACTCTCTTATACCATATCTAACAATACTTGCATTACCATCAAATTCCGTATCTGTGGTTCACTAGCTTACACCATATGAGTCAAATCAACACTTTGTATGAATTTTCATATGTAGAGCCTAATACTGTTCTCCACAGTTGGCAAACTCTCAATGTTAACACAATTCTCTATCTGTAACTAAAATTCTCTGTCCATTTCTCTCGAGGAATCATTTTTTTCACTTTCGTTACCTGCATTTATTCTCATTCTCCGTCGTGATCAATTTCGTCATTTCCATCATATTCTGTATCTGTAGCTCAATTTCTTTCACCGTGTTAACAATTTTCATATTGCCATCAAATTCTATAACTGTGGTTCACTCTCTTTTTGCATAACAATCAAAGTGTGTTTTTCTAACAGTTTCCGTATATGTTGCTTTTCCAGATCTCCATGCTTGTCAATATCTGAATTTCCTTAAAAAACATTAGTTCTAATTATTTCCTTTCTATATTAAAAAAACAAATAATCGTTTTGTGTCTATATTTCTATGTCCAGCTGTTTCCCTTTCTCCTTAGTGATCAATTTCTAAACTTTCATCATGTTCTTCATCTGTAGCTCACTCTGACTCCATATCCAACAAATAATGCTTTTTTAAAATCAATTTCCTTATTTGAAGCATTTTTTCCTTCTTCATTGATATTAATATCTCACCTTCCAAAAATTTCTCTATCTACAATATACTCTCTCTATTTCTAGCAAATAATCCTGTTCTATTAATTTCTGTATATGTAGAGTTTCACGTTCTCCATGGTTATCAGTATCTGAGTTTCCACAAGATTCTTTAGTTGCAACTTATTGTCTTTCTCCATATGATCAAATGTTTCTTTTTTGACAATACTTCTTTATTCAGCTTATTCCCTTTCTCCATATTAATCATTTTCTACATTTTCATCATATTCTGCACCTGTAACTCACTTTCTGACTCCATTCCTATCAAATATAGCTTTTGTTTCAATTTCCCTATTTGCAGCTTATTTTCCTTCTCAATTCAATATTTCAACTTCAGGAAAATTCTCTATCTACAATATATTGTATTCCTCCATATCTATCAAATAACCGTTTTCTATCAATTTCCCTCGTGAAAGCTCCCTTCCATCCTCCAGAGATAAGAACAGTTCAATTTACATAAGCGTCTCTATCTGCAAATTATTCTCTTTAGCCATGTGAATCAAAAAATACTTTCCTAGCAATTCCTCTATCTGTAGCTTATTATCTATCACCATATTTAGCAACTTCTACATTTCTTTCATATTCTGTATGTGTAGCTCACTCTCTTATACCATATCTAACAATACTTGCATTACCATCAAATTCCGTATCTGTGGTTCACTCGCTTACACCATATGAGTCAAATCATCACTTTGTATGAATTTTCATATGTAGAGCCTAATACTGTTCTCCACAGTTGGCAAACTCTCAATGTTAACACAATTCTCTATCTGTAACTAAAATTCTCTGTCCATTTCTCTCGAGGAATCATTTTATTCACTTTCGTTACCTGCAATTATTCTCATTCTCCATCGTGATCAATTTCGTCATTTCCATCATATTCTGTATCTGTAGCTCAATTTCTTTCACCGTGTTAACAATTTTCATATTGCCATCAAATTCTATAACTGTGGTTCACTCTCTTTTTGCATAACAATCAAAGTGTGTTTTTCTAACAGTTTCCATATCTGTTGCTTTTCCAGATCTCCATGCTTGTCAATATCTGAATTTCCTTAAAAAACTTTAGTTCTAATTATTTCCTTTCTATATTAAAAAAACAAATAATCGTTTTGTGTCTATATTTCTATGTCCAGCTGTTTCCCTTTCTCCTTAGTGATCAATTTCCTAACTTTCATCATGTTCTTCATCTGTAGCTCACTCTGACACCATATCCAACAAATAATGCTTTTTTAAAATCAATTTCCTTATTTGAAGCATTTTTTCCTTCTTCATTGATATTAATATCTCACCTTCCAAAAATTTCTCTATCTACAATATACTCTCTTTCTCTATTTCTAGCAAATAATCCTTTTCTATTAATTTCGGTACATGTAGAGTTTCACGTTCTCCATGGTTATCAGTATCTGAGTTTCCACAAGATTCTTTAGTTGCAACTTATTGTCTTTCTCCATATGATCAAATGTTTCTTTTTTGACAATACTTCTTTATTTAGCTTATTCCCTTTCTCCATATTAATCAATTTCTACATTTTCATCATATTCTGCACTGTAACTCACTTTCTGACTCCATTCCTATCAAATATAGCTTTTGATTCAATTTCCCTATTTGCAGCTTATTTTCCTTCTCAATTCAATATTTCAACTTCAGGAAAATTCTCTATCTACAATATATTGTATTCCTCCATATCTATCAAATAACCGTTTTCTATCAATTTCCCTCATGGAAGCTCCCTTCCATCCTCCAGAGATAGGAACAGTTCCATTTACATAAGCGTCTCTATCTGCAAATTATTCTCTTTAGCCATGTGAATCAAAAAATACTTTCCTAGCAATTCCTCTATCTGTAGCTTTTTATCTATCACCATATTTAGCAACTTCTACATTTCTTTCATATTCTGTATGTGTAGCTCACTCTCTTATACCATATCTAACAATACTTGCATTACCATCAAATTCCGTATCTGTGGTTCACTCGCTTACACCATATGAGTCAAATCATCACTTTGTATGAATTTTCATATGTAGAGCCTAATACTGTTCTCCACAGTTGGCAAACTCTCAATGTTAACACAATTCTCTATCTGTAACTAAAATTCTCTGTCCATTTCTCTCGAGGAATCATTTTTTTCACTTTCGTTACCTGCAATTATTCTCATTCTCCATGGTGATCAATTTCGTCATTTCCATCATATTCTGTATCTGTAGCTCAATTTCTTTCACTGTGTTAACAATTTTCATATTGCCATCAAATTCTATAACTGTGGTTCACTCTCTTTTTGCATAACAATCAAAGTGTGTTTTTCTAACAGTTTCCATATCTGTTGCTTTTCCAGATCTCCATGCTTGTCAATATCTGAATTTCCTTAAAAAACTTTAGTTCTAATTATTTCCTTTCTATATTAAAAAAACAAATAATCGTTTTGTGTCTATATTTCTATGTCCAGCTGTTTCCCTTTCTCCTTAGTTATCAATTTCTAAATTTTCATCATGTTCTTCATCTGTAGCTCACTCTGACTCCATATCCAACAAATAATGCTTTTTTAAAATCAATTTCCTTATTTGAAGCATTTTTTCCTTCTTCATTGATATTAATATCTCACCTTCCAAAAATTTCTCTATCTACAATATACTCTCTTTCTCTATTTCTAGCAAATAATCCTTTTCTATTAATTTCGGTACATGTAGAGTTTCACGTTCTCCATGGTTATCAGTATCTGAGTTTCCACAAGATTCTTTAGTTGCAACTTATTGTCTTTCTCGATATGATCAAATGTTTCTTTTTTGACAATACTTCTTTATTTAGCTTATTCCCTTTCTCCATATTAATCAATTTCTACATTTTCATCATATTCTGCACCTGTAACTCACTTTCTGACTCCATTCCTATCAAATATAGCTTTTGTTTCAATTTCCCTATTTGCAGCTTATTTTCCTTCTCAATTCAATATTTCAACTTCAGGAAAATTCTCTATCTACAATATATTGTATTCCTCCATATCTATCAAATAACCGTTTTCTATCAATTTCCCTCGTGAAAGCTCCCTTCCATCCTCCCGAGATAAGAACAGTTCAATTTACATAAGCGTCTCTATCTGCAAATTATTCTCTTTAGCCATGTGAATCAAAAAATACTTTCCTAGCAATTCCTCTATCTGTAGCTTATTATCTATCACCATATTTAGCAACTTCTACATTTCTTTCATATTCTGTATGTGTAGCTCACTCTCTTATACCATATCTAACAATACTTGCATTACCATCAAATTCCGTATCTGTGGTTCACTCGCTTACACCATATGAGTCAAATCATCACTTTGTATGAATTTTCATATGTAGAGCCTAATACTGTTCTCCACAGTTGGCAAACTCTCAATGTTAACACAATTCTCTATCTGTAACTAAAATTCTCTGTCCATTTCTCTTGAGGAATCATTTTATTCACTTTCGTTACCTGCAATTATTCTCATTCTCCATGGTGATCAATTTCGTCATTTCCATCATATTCTGTATCTGTAGCTCAATTTCTTTCACCGTGTTAACAATTTTCATATTGCCATCAAATTCTATAACTGTGGTTCACTCTCTTTTTGCATAACAATCAAAGTGTGTTTTTCTAACAGTTTCCATATCTGTTGCTTTTCCAGATCTCCATGCTTGTCAATATCTAAATTTCCTTAAAAAACTTTAGTTCTAATTATTTCCTTTCTATGTTAAAAAAACAAATAATCGTTTTGTGTCTATATTTCTATGTCCAGCTGTTTCCCTTTCTCCTTAGTGATCAATTTCTAAACTTTCATCATGTTCTTCATCTGTAGCTCACTCTGACTCCATATCCAACAAATAATGCTTTTTTAAAATCAATTTCCTTATTTGAAGCATTTTTTCCTTCTTCATTGATATTAATATCTCACCTTCCAAAAATTTCTCTATCTACAATATACTCTCTTTCTCTATTTCTAGCAAATAATCCTTTTCTATTAATTTCGGTACATGTAGAGTTTCACGTTCTCCATGGTTATCAGTATCTGAGTTTCCACAAGATTCTTTAGTTGCAACTTATTGTCTTTCTCCATATGATCAAATGTTTCCTTTTTGACAATACTTCGTTATTTAGCTTATTCCCTTTCTCCATATTAATCAATTTCTACATTTTCATCATATTCTGCACCTGTAACTCACTTTCTGACTCCATTCCTATCAAATATAGCTTTTGTTTCAATTTCCCTATTTGCAGCTTATTTTCCTTCTCAATTCAATATTTCAACTTCAGGAAAATTCTCTATCTACAATATATTGTATTCCTCCATATCTATCAAATAACCGTTTTCTATCAATTTCCCTCGTGAAAGCTCCCTTCCATCCTCCAGAGATAAGAGCAGTTCAATTTACATAAGCGTCTCTATCTGCAAATTATTCTCTTTAGCCATGTGAATCAAAAAATACTTTCCTAGCAATTCCTCTATCTGTAGCTTATTATCTATCACCATATTTAGCAACTTCTACATTTCTTTCATATTCTGTATGTGTAGCTCACTCTCTTATACCATATCTAACAATACTTGCATTACCATCAAATTCCGTATCTGTGGTTCACTCGCTTACACCATATGAGTCAAATCAACACTTTGTATGAATTTTCATATGTAGAGCCTAATACTGTTCTCCACAGTTGGCAAACTCTCAATGTTAACACAATTCTCTATCTGTAACTAAAATTCTCTGTCCATTTCTCTCGAGGAATCATTTTTTTCACTTTCGTTACCTGCATTTATTCTCATTCTCCGTCGTGATCAATTTCGTCATTTCCATCATATTCTGTATCTGTAGCTCAATTTCTTTCACCGTGTTAACAATTTTCATATTGCCATCAAATTCTATAACTGTGGTTCACTCTCTTTTTGCATAACAATCAAAGTGTGTTTTTCTAACAGTTTCCGTATATGTTGCTTTTCCAGATCTCCATGCTTGTCAATATCTGAATTTCCTTAAAAAACATTAGTTCTAATTATTTCCTTTCTATATTAAAAAAACAAATAATCGTTTTGTGTCTATATTTCTATGTCCAGCTGTTTCCCTTTCTCCTTAGTGATCAATTTCTAAACTTTCATCATGTTCTTCATCTGTAGCTCACTCTGACTCCATATCCAACAAATAATGCTTTTTTAAAATCAATTTCCTTATTTGAAGCATTTTTTCCTTCTTCATTGATATTAATATCTCACCTTCCAAAAATTTCTCTATCTACAATATACTCTCTTTCTCTATTTCTAGCAAATAATCCTTTTCTATTAATTTCTGTATATGTAGAGTTTCACGTTCTCCATGGTTATCAGTATCTGAGTTTCCACAAGATTCTTTAGTTGCAACTTATTGTCTTTCTCCATATGATCAAATGTTTCTTTTTTGACAATACTTCTTTATTCAGCTTATTCCCTTTCTCCATATTAATCAATTTCTACATTTTCATCATATTCTGCACCTGTAACTCACTTTCTGACTCCATTCCTATCAAATATAGCTTTTGTTTCAATTTCCCTATTTGCAGCTTATTTTCCTTCTCAATTCAATATTTCAACTTCAGGAAAATTCTCTATCTACAATATATTGTATTCCTCCATATCTATCAAATAACCGTTTTCTATCAATTTCCCTCGTGAAAGCTCCCTTCCATCCTCCAGAGATAAGAACAGTTCAATTTACATAAGCGTCTCTATCTGCAAATTATTCTCTTTAGCCATGTGAATCAAAAAATACTTTCCTAGCAATTCCTCTATCTGTAGCTTATTATCTATCACCATATTTAGCAACTTCTACATTTCTTTCATATTCTGTATGTGTAGCTCACTCTCTTATACCATATCTAACAATACTTGCATTACCATCAAATTCCGTATCTGTGGTTCACTCGCTTACACCATATGAGTCAAATCATCACTTTGTATGAATTTTCATATGTAGAGCCTAATACTGTTCTCCACAGTTGGCAAACTCTCAATGTTAACACAATTCTCTATCTGTAACTAAAATTCTCTGTCCATTTCTCTCGAGGAATCATTTTATTCACTTTCGTTACCTGCAATTATTCTCATTCTCCATCGTGATCAATTTCGTCATTTCCATCATATTCTGTATCTGTAGCTCAATTTCTTTCACCGTGTTAACAATTTTCATATTGCCATCAAATTCTATAACTGTGGTTCACTCTCTTTTTGCATAACAATCAAAGTGTGTTTTTCTAACAGTTTCCATATCTGTTGCTTTTCCAGATCTCCATGCTTGTCAATATCTGAATTTCCTTAAAAAACTTTAGTTCTAATTATTTCCTTTCTATATTAAAAAAACAAATAATCGTTTTGTGTCTATATTTCTATGTCCAGCTGTTTCCCTTTCTCCTTAGTGATCAATTTCTAAATTTTCATCATGTTCTTCATCTGTAGCTCACTCTGACTCCATATCCAACAAATAATGCTTTTTTAAAATCAATTTCCTTATTTGAAGCATTTTTTCCTTCTTCATTGATATTAATATCTCACCTTCCAAAAATTTCTCTATCTACAATATACTCTCTTTCTCTATTTCTAGCAAATAATCCTTTTCTATTAATTTCGGTACATGTAGAGTTTCACGTTCTCCATGGTTATCAGTATCTGAGTTTCCACAAGATTCTTTAGTTGCAACTTATTGTCTTTCTCCATATGATCAAATGTTTCTTTTTTGACAATACTTCTTTATTTAGCTTATTCCCTTTCTCCATATTAATCAATTTCTACATTTTCATCATATTCTGCACCTGTAACTCACTTTCTGACTCCATTCCTATCAAATATAGCTTTTGTTTCAATTTCCCTATTTGCAGCTTATTTTCCTTCTCAATTCAATATTTCAACTTCAGGAAAATTCTCTATCTATTGTATTCCTCCATATCTATCAAATAACCGTTTTCTATCAATTTCCCTCGTGGAAGCTCCCTTCCATCCTCCAGAGATAAGAACAGTTCAATTTACATAAGCGTCTCTATCTGCAAATTATTCTCTTTAGCCATGTGAATCAAAAAATACTTTCCTAGCAATTCCTCTATCTGTAGCTTATTATCTATCACCATATTTAGCAACTTCTACATTTCTTTCATATTCTGTATGTGTAGCTCACTCTCTTATACCATATCTAACAATACTAGCATTACCATCAAATTCCGTATCTGTGGTTCACTCGCTTACACCATATGAGTCAAATCATCACTTTGTATGAATTTTCATATGTAGAGCCTAATACTGTTCTCCACAGTTGGCAAACTCTCAATGTTAACACAATTCTCTATCTGTAACTAAAATTCTCTGTCCATTTCTCTCGAGGAATCATTTTTTTCACTTTCGTTACCTGCATTTATTCTCATTCTCCGTCGTGATCAATTTCGTCATTTCCATCATATTCTGTATCTGTAGCTCAATTTCTTTCACCGTGTTAACAATTTTCATATTGCCATCAAATTCTATAACTGTGGTTCACTCTCTTTTTGCATAACAATCAAAGTGTGTTTTTCTAACAGTTTCCATATCTGTTGCTTTTCCAGATCTCCATGCTTGTCAATATCTGAATTTCCTTAAAAAACTTTAGTTCTAATTATTTCCTTTCTATATTAAAAAAACAAATAATCGTTTTGTGTCTATATTTCTATGTCCAGCTGTCTCCCTTTCTCCTTAGTGATCAATTTCTAAACTTTCATCATGTTCTTCATCTGTAGCTCACTCTGACTCCATATCCAACAAATAATGCTTTTTTAAAATCAATTTCCTTATTTGAAGCATTTTTTCCTTCTTCATTGATATTAATATCTCACCTTCCAGAAATTTCTCTTTCTACAATATACTCTCTTTATCTATTTCTAGCAAATAATCCTTTTCTATTAATTTCTGTATATGTAGAGTTTCACGTTCTCCATGGTTATCAGTATCTGAGTTTCCACAAGATTCTTTAGTTGCAACTTATTGTCTTTCTCCATATGATCAAATGTTTCTTTTTTGACAATACTTCTTTATTTAGTTTATTCCCTTTCTCCATATTAATCAATTTCTACATTTTCATCATATTCTGCACCTGTAACTCACTTTCTGACTCCATTCCTATCAAATATAGCTTTTGTTTCAATTTCCCTATTTGCAGCTTATTTTCCTTCTCAATTCAATATTTCAACTTCAGGAAAATTCTCTATCTACAATATATTGTATTCCTCCATATCTATCAAATAACCGTTTTCTATCAATTTCCCTCGTGAAAGCTCCCTTCCATCCTCCAGAGATAAGAACAGTTCAATTTACATAAGCGTCTCTATCTGCAAATTATTCTCTTTAGCCATGTGAATCAAAAAATACTTTCCTAGCAATTCCTCTATCTGTAGCTTATTATCTATCACCATATTTAGCAACTTCTACATTTCTTTCATATTCTGTATGTGTAGCTCACTCTCTTTTACCATATCTAACAATACTTGCATTACCATCAAATTCCGTATCTGTGGTTCACTCGTTTACACCATATGAGTCAAATCATCACTTTGTATGAATTTTCATATGTAGAGCCTAATACTGTTCTCCACAGTTGGCAAACTCTCAATGTTAACACAATTCTCTATCTGTAACTAAAATTCTCTGTCCATTTCTCTTGAGGAATCATTTTATTCACTTTCGTTACCTGCAATTATTCTCATTCTCCATGGTGATCAATTTCGTCATTTCCATCATATTCTGTATCTGTAGCTCAATTTCTTTCACCGTGTTAACAATTTTCATATTGCCATCAAATTCTATAACTGTGGTTCACTCTCTTTTTGCATAACAATCAAAGTGTTTTTTTCTAACAGTTTCCATATCTGTTGCTTTTCCAGATCTCCATGCTTGTCAATATCTGAATTTCCTTAAAAAACTTTAGTTCTAATTATTTCCTTTCTATATTAAAAAAACAAATAATCGTTTTGTGTCTATATTTCTATGTCCAGCTGTTTCCCTTTCTCCTTAGTGATCAATTTCTAAACTTTCATCATGTTCTTCATCTGTAGCTCACTCTGACTCCATATCCAACAAATAATGCTTTTTTAAAATCAATTTCCTTATTTGAAGCATTTTTTCCTTCTTCATTGATATTAATATCTCACCTTCCAAAAATTTCTCTATCTACAATATACTCTCTTTCTCTATTTCTAGCAAATAATCCTTTTCTATTAATTTCGGTACATGTAGAGTTTCACGTTCTCCATGGTTATCAGTATCTGAGTTTCCACAAGATTCTTTAGTTGCAACTTATTGTCTTTCTCCATATGATCAAATGTTTCCTTTTTGACAATACTTCGTTATTTAGCTTATTCCCTTTCTCCATATTAATCAATTTCTACATTTTCATCATATTCTGCACCTGTAACTCACTTTCTGACTCCATTCCTATCAAATATAGCTTTTGTTTCAATTTCCCTATTTGCAGCTTATTTTCCTTCTCAATTCAATATTTCAACTTCAGGAAAATTCTCTATCTACAATATATTGTATTCCTCCATATCTATCAAATAACCGTTTTCTATCAATTTCCCTCGTGAAAGCTCCCTTCCATCCTCCAGAGATAAGAACAGTTCAATTTACATAAGCGTCTCTATCTGCAAATTATTCTCTTTAGCCATGTGAATCAAAAAATACTTTCCTAGCAATTCCTCTATCTGTAGCTTATTATCTATCACCATATTTAGCAACTTCTACATTTCTTTCATATTCTGTATGTGTAGCTCACTCTCTTATACCATATCTAACAATACTTGCATTACCATCAAATTCCGTATCTGTGGTTCACTCGCTTACACCATATGAGTCAAATCAACACTTTGTATGAATTTTCATATGTAGAGCCTAATACTGTTCTCCACAGTTGGCAAACTCTCAATGTTAACACAATTCTCTATCTGTAACTAAAATTCTCTGTCCATTTCTCTCGAGGAATCATTTTTTTCACTTTCGTTACCTGCATTTATTCTCATTCTCCGTCGTGATCAATTTCGTCATTTCCATCATATTCTGTATCTGTAGCTCAATTTCTTTCACCGTGTTAACAATTTTCATATTGCCATCAAATTCTATAACTGTGGTTCACTCTCTTTTTGCATAACAATCAAAGTGTGTTTTTCTAACAGTTTCCATATCTGTTGCTTTTCCAGATCTCCATGCTTGTCAATATCTGAATTTCTTTAAAAAACTTTAGTTCTAATTATTTCCTTTCTATATTAAAAAAACAAATAATCGTTTTGTGTCTATATTTCTATGTCTAGCTGATTCCCTTTCTCCTTAGTGATCAATTTCTAAACTTTCATCATGTTCTTCATCTGTAGCTCACTCTGACTCAATATCCAGCAAATAATGCTTTTTTAAAATCAATTTCCTTATTTGAAGCATTTTTTCCTTCTTCATTGATATTAATATCTCACCTTCCAAAAATTTCTCTATCTACAATATACTCTCTTTCTCTATTTCTAGCAAATAATCCTTTTCTATTAATTTCTGTATATGTAGAGTTTCACGTTCTCCATGGTTATCAGTATCTGAGTTTCCACAAGATTCTTTAGTTGCAACTCATTGTCTTTCTCCATATGATCAAATGTTTCTTTTTTGACAATACTTCTTTATTTAGTTTATTCCCTTTCTCCATATTAATCAATTTCTACATTTTCATCATATTCTGCACCTGTAACTCACTTTCTGACTCCATTCCTATCAAATATAGCTTTTGTTTCAATTTCCCTATTTGCAGCTTATTTTCCTTCTCAATTCAATATTTCAACTTCAGGAAAATTCCCTATCTACAATATATTGTATTCCTCCATATCTATCAAATAACCGTTTTCTATCAATTTCCCTCGTGAAAGCTCCCTTCCATCCTCCAGAGATAAGAACAGTTCAATTTACATAAGCGTCTCTATCTGCAAATTATTCTCTTTAGCCATGTGAATCAAAAAATACTTTCCTAGCAATTCCTCTATCTGTAGCTTATTATCTATCACCATATTTAGCAACTTCTACATTTCTTTCATATTCTGTATGTGTAGCTCACTCTCTTATACCATATCTAACAATACTTGCATTACCATCAAATTCCGTATCTGTGGTTCACTCGCTTACACCATATGAGTCAAATCATCACTTTGTATGAATTTTCATATGTAGAGCCTAATACTGTTCTCCACAGTTGGCAAACTCTCAATGTTAACACAATTCTCTATCTGTAACTAAAATTCTCTGTCCATTTCTCTCGAGGAATCATTTTTTTCACTTTCGTTACCTGCATTTATTCTCATTCTCCGTCGTGATCAATTTCGTCATTTCCATCATATTCTGTATCTGTAGCTCAATTTCTTTCACCGTGTTAACAATTTTCATATTGCCATCAAATTCTATAACTGTGGTTCACTCTCTTTTTGCATAACAATCAAAGTGTGTTTTTCTAACAGTTTCCATATCTGTTGCTTTTCCAGATCTCCATGCTTGTCAATATCTGAATTTCCTTAAAAAACTTTAGTTCTAATTATTTCCTTTCTATATTAAAAAAAACAAATAATCGTTTTGTGTCTATATTTCTATGTCCAGCTGTTTCCCTTTCTCCTTAGTGATCAATTTCTAAACTTTCATCATGTTCTTCATCTGTAGCTCACTCTGACTCCATATCCAACAAATAATGCTTTTTTAAAATCAATTTCCTTATTTGAAGCATTTTTTTTCCTTCTTCATGATATTAATATCTCACCTTCCAAAAATGTCTCCATCTACAATATACTCTCTTTCTCTATTTCTAGCAAATAATCCTTTTCTATGAATTTCGGTACATGTAGAGTTTCACGTTCTCCATGGTTATCAGTATCTGAGTTTCCACAAGATTCTTTAGTTGCAACTTATTGTCTTTCTCCATATGATCAAATGTTTCTTTTTTGACAATACTTCTTTATTTAGCTTATTCCCTTTCTCCTATTAATCAATTTCTACATTTTCATCATATTCTGCACCTGTAACTCACTTTCTTGACTCCATTCCTATCAAATATAGCTTTTGTTTCAATTTCCCTATTTGCAGCTTATTTTCCTTCGCAATTCAATATTTCAACTTCAGGAAAATTCTCTATCTACAATATATTGTAATCCTCCATATCTATCAAATAACCGCTTTCTATCAATTTCCCTCGTGGAAGCTCCATCCATTCTCAGAGATAAGAACAGTTCAATTTACATAAGCGTCTCTATCTGCAAATTATTCTCTTTAGCCATGTGAATCAAAAAATACTTTCCTAGCAATTCCTCTATCTGTAGCTTATTATCTATCACCATATTTAGCAACTCTACATTTCTTTCATATTCTGTATGTGTAGCTCACTCTCTTATACCATATCTAACAATGCTTGCATTACCATCAAAATTCCGTATCTGTGGTTCACTCGCTTACACCATATGAGTCCAAAATCATCACTTTGTATGAATTTCATATGTAGAGCCTAATACTGTTCTCCACAGTTGGCAAACTCTCAATGTTAACACAATTCTCTATCTGTAACTAAAATTCTCTGTCCATTTCTCTCGAGGAATCATTTTATTCACTTTCGTTACCTGCAATTATTCTCATTCTCATGGTGATCAATTTCGTCATTTCATCATATTCTGTATCTGTAGCTCAATTTCTTTCACCGTGTTAACAATTTTCATATTGCCATCAAATTCTATAACTGTGGTTCACTCTCTTTTTGCATAACAATCAAAGTGTGTTTTTCTAACAGTTTCCATATCTGTTGCTTTTCCAGATCACCATGCTTGTCAATATCTGAATTTCCTTAAAAAACTTTAGTTGTAATTATTTACTTTCTATATTAAAAAAACAAATAATCGTTTTGTGTCTATATTTCTATGTCTAGCTGATTCCCCTTTCTCCTAGTGGATCAATTTCTAACTTTCATCATGTTCTTCATCTGTAGCTCACTCTGACTCCATATCCAACATATAATGCTTTTTTAAATTCAATTTCCTTATTTGAAGCATTTTTTCCTTCTTCATTGATATTAATATCTCACCTTCCAGAAATTTCTCTATCTACAATATACTCTCTTTCTCTATTTCTAGCAAATAATCCTTTTCTATTAATTTCTGTATATGTAGAGTTTCACGTTCTCCATGGTTATCAGTATCTGAGTTTCCACAAGATTCTTTAGTTGCAACTTATTGTCTTTCTCCATATGATCAAATGTTCCTTTTTTGACAATACTTCATTATTTAGCTTATTCCCTTTCTCCATATTAATCAATTTCTACATTTTTCATCATATTCTGCACCTGTAACTCACTTTCTGACTCCATTCCTATCAAATATAGCTTTTGTTTCAATTTCCCTATTTGCAGCTTATTTTCCTTCTCAATTCAATATTTCAACTTCAGGAAAATTCTTCTATCTACAATATATTGTATTCCTCCATATCTATCAAATAACCGTTTTCTATCAATTTCCCTCGTGGAAGCTCCCATCCATTCTCCAGAGATAGGAACAGTTCAATTTACATAAGCGTCTCTATCTGCAAATTATTCTCTTTAGCCATGTGAATCAAAAAATACTTTCCTAGCAATTCCTCTATCTGTAGCTTATTATCTATCACCATATTTAGCAACTTCTACATTTCTTTCATATTCTGTATGTGTAGCTCACTCTCTTATACCATATCTAACAATACTTGCATTACCATCAAATTCCGTATCTGTGGTTCACTCGCTTACACCATATGAGTCAAATCATCACTTTGTATGAATTTTCATATGTAGAGCCTAATACTGTTCTCCACAGTTGGCAAACTCTCAATGTTAACACAATTCTCTATCTGTAACGAAAATTCTCTGTCCATTTCTCTCGAGGAATCATTTTTTCACTTTCGTTACCTGCATTTATTCTCATTCTCCGTCGTGATCAATTTCGTCATTTCCATCATATTCTGTATCTGTAGCTCAATTTCTTTCACCGTGTTAACAATTTTCATATTGCCATCCAAATTCTATAACTGTGGTTCACTCTCTTTTTGCATAACAATCAAAGTGTGTTTTTCAAACAGTTTCCATATCTGTTGCTTTTCCAGATCACCATGCTTGTCAATATCTGAATTTCCTTAAAAAATTTTAGTTCTAATTATTTCCTTTCTATATTAAAAATAATCGTTTTGTGTCCTATATTTCTATGTCTAGCTGATTCCTTTTCTCCTTAGTGATCAATTTCTAAACTTTCATCATGTTCTTCATCTGTAGCTCACTCTGAATCCATATCCAACAAATAATGTTTTTTTAAAATCAATTTCCTTATTTGAAGCATTTTTTCCTTCTTCATTGATATTAATATCTCACCTTCCAAAAATTTCTCTATCTACAATATACTCTCTTTCTCTATTTCTAGCAAATAATCCTTTTCTATTAATTTCTGTACATGTAGAGTTTCACGTTCTCCATGGTTATCAGTATCTGAGTTTCCACAAGATTCTTTAGTTGCAACTTATTGTCTTTCTCCATATGATCAAATGTTTCTTTTTTGACAATACTTCTTTATTTAGCTTATTCCCTTTCTCCATATTAATCAATTTCTACATTTTCATCATATTCTGCACCTGTAACTCACTTTCTGACTCCATTCCTATCAAATATAGCTTTTGTTTCAATTTCCCTATTTGCAGCTTATTTTCCTTCTCAATTCAATATTTCAACTTCAGGAAAATTCTCTATCTACAATATATTGTATTCCTCCATATCTATCAAATAACCGTTTTCTATCAATTTCCCTCGTGGAAGCTCCCATCCATTCTCCAGAGATAGGAACAGTTCAATTTACATAAGCGTCTCTATCTGCAAATTATTCTCTTTAGCCATGTGAATCAAAAAATACTTTCCTAGCAATTCCTCTATCTGTAGCTTATTATCTATCACCATATTTAGCAACTTCTACATTTCTTTTCATATTCTGTATGTGTAGCTCACTCTCTTATACCATATCTAACAATACTTGCATTACCATCAAATTCCCGTATCTGTGGTTCACTCGCTTACACCATATGAGTCAAATCATCACTTTGTACGAAATTTTCATATGTAGAGCCTAATACTGTTCTCCACAGTTGGCAAACTCTCAATGTTAACACAATTCTCTATCTGTAACTAAAATTCTCTGTCCATTTCTCTCGAGGAATCATTTTTTTCACTTTCGTTACCTGCATTTATTCTCATTCTCCGTCGTGATCAATTTCGTCATTTCCATCATATTCTGTATCTGTAGCTCAATTTCTTTCACCGTGTTAACAATTTTCATCTTGCCATCAAATTCTATAACTGTGGTTCACTCTCTTTTTGCATAGAACAATCAAAGTGTGTTTTTCTAACAGTTTCCATATCTGTTGCTTTTCCAGATCACCATGCTTGTCAATATCTGAATTTCCTTAAAAAATTTTAGTTCTAATATTTCCTTTCTATATTAAAAATAATCGTTTTGTGTCTATATTTCTATGTCTAGCTGATTCCTTTTCTCCTTAGTGATCAATTTCTAAACTTTCATCATGTTCTTCATCTGTAGCTCACTCTGAATCCATATCCAACAAATAATGCTTTTTTAAAATCAATTTCCTTACTTGAAGCATTTTTTCCTTCTTCATTGATATTAATATCTCACCTTCCAAAAATTTCTCTATCTACAATATACTCTCTTTCTCTATTTCTAGCAAATAATTCTTTTCTATTAATTTCTGTACATGTATAGTTTCACGTTCTCCATGGTTATCAGTATCTGAGTTTCCACAAGATTCTTTAGTTGCAACTTATTGTCTTTCTCCATATGATCAAATGTTTCTTTTTTGACAATACTTCTTTATTTAGCTTATTCCCTTTCTCCATATTAATCAATTTCTACATTTTCATCATATTCTGCACCTGTAACTCACTTTCTGACTCCATTCCTATCAAATATAGCTTTTGTTTCAATTTCCCTATTTGCAGCTTATTTCCTTCTCAATTCAATATTTCAACTTCAGGAAAATTCTCTATCTACAATATATTGTATTCCTCCATATCTATCAAATAACCGTTTTCTATCAATTTCCCTCGTGAAAGCTCCCTTCCCATCCTCCAGAGATAAGAACAGTTCAATTTACATAAGCGTCTCTATCTGCAAATTATTCTCTTTAGCCATGTGAATCAAAAAATACTTTCCTAGCAATTCCTCTATCTGTAGCTTATTATCTATCACCATATTTAGCAAACTTCTACATTTCTTTCATATTCTGTATGTGTAGCTCACTCTCTTATACCATATCTAACAATACTTGCATTACATCAAATTCCGTATCTGTGGTTCACTCGCTTACACCATATGAGTCAAATCATCACTTTGTATGAATTTTCATATGTAGAGCCTAATACTGTTCTCCACAGTTGGCAAACTCTCAATGTTAACACAATTCTCTATCTGTAACTAAATTCTCTGTCCATTTCTCTCGAGGAATCATTTTATTCACTTTCGTTACCTGCAATTATTCTCATTCTCCATGGTGATCAATTTCGTCATTTCCATCATATTCTGTATCTGTAGCTCAATTTCTTTCACCGTGTTAACAATTTTTCATATTGCCATCAAATTCTATAACTGTGGTTCACTCTCTTTTTGCATAACAGTCAAAGTGTGTTTTTCTAACAGTTTCCATATCTGTTGCTTTTCCAGTTCTCCATGCTTGTCAATATCTGAATTTCCTTAAAAAACTTTAGTTCTAATTATTTCCTTTCTATATTAAAAAAACAAATAATCGTTTTGTGTCTATATTTCTATGTCCAGCGGTTTCCCTTTCTCCTTAGTGATCAATTTCTAAACTTTCATCATGTTCTTCATCTGTAGCTCACTCTGACTCCATATCCAACAAATAATGCTTTTTTAAAATCAATTTCCTTATTTGAAGCATTTTTTCCTTCTTCATTGATATTAATATCTCACCTTCCAAAAAATTTCTCTATCTACAATATACTCTCTTTTCTCTATTGCTAGCAAATAATCCTTTTTCTATTAATTTCGGTACATGTAGAGTGTCACGTTCTCCATGGTTATCAGTATCTGAGTTTCCACAAGATTCTTTAGTTGCAACTTATTGTCTTTCTCCATATGATCAAATGTTTCTTTTTTGACAATACTTCTTTATTTAGCTTATTCCCTTTCTCCATATTAATCAATTTCTACATTTTCATCATATTCTGCACCTGTAACTCACTTTCTGACTCCATTCCTATCAAATATAGCTTTTGTTTCAATTTCCCCTATTTGCAGCTTATTTTCCTTCTCAATTCAATATTTCAACTTCAGGAAAATTCTCTATCTACAATATATTGTATTCCTCCATATCTATCAAATAACCGTTTTCTATCAATTTCCCTCGTGAAAGCTCCCTTCCATCCTCCAGAGATAAGAACAGTTCAATTTACATAAGCGTCTCTATCTGCAAATTATTCTCTTTAGCCATGTGAATCAAAAAATACTTTCCTAGCAATTCCTCTATCTGTAGCTTATTATCTATCACCATATTTAGCAACTTCTACATTTCTTTCATATTCTGTATGTGTAGCTCACTCTCTTATACCATATCTAACAATACTTGTATTACCATCAAATTCCGTATCTGTGTTCACTCGCTTACACCATATGAGTCAAATCATCACTTTGTATGAATTTTCATATGTAGAGCCTAATACTGTTCTCCACAGTTGTCAAACTCTCAATGTTAACACAATTCTCTATCTGTAACTAAAATTCTCTGTCCATTTCTCTCGAGGAATCATTTTTTTCACTTTCGTTACCTGCAATTATTTCTCATTCTCCATGGGTGATCAATTTCGTCATTTCCATCATATTCTGTATCTGTAGCTCAATTTCTTTCACCGTGTTAAGAATTTTCATATTGCCATCAAATTCTATAACTGTGGTTCACTCTCATTTTGCATAACAATCAAAGTGTGTTTTTCTAACAGTTTCCATATCTGTTGCTTTTCCAGATCTCCATGCTTGTCAATATTGAATTTCCTTAAAAAACTTTAGTTCTAATTATTTCCTTTCTATATTAAAAAAACAAATATCGTTTTGTGTCTATATTTCTATGTCCAGCTGTTTCCCTTCTCCTTAGTGATCAATTTCTAAACTTTCATCATGTTCTTCATCTGTAGCTCACTCTGAATCCATATCCAACAAATAATGCTTTTTTAAAATCAATTTCCTTATTTGAAGCATTTTTTCCTTCTTCATTGATATTAATATCTCACCTTCCAAAAATTTCTCTATCTACAATATACTCTCTTTCTCTATTTCTAGCAAATAATCCTTTTCTATGAATTTCGGTACATGTAGAGTTTCACGTTCTCCATGGTTATCAGTATCTGAGTTTCCACAAGATTCTTTAGTTGCAACTTATTGTCTTTCTCCATATGATCAAATGTTTCTTTTTTGACAATACTTCTTTATTTAGCTTATTCCCTTTCTCCATATTAATCAATTTCTACATTTTCATCATATTCTGCACCTGTAACTCACTTTCTGACTCCATTCCTATCAAATATAGCTTTTGTTTCAATTTCCCTATTTGCAGCTTATTTTCCTTCTCAATTCAATATTTCAACTTCAGGAAAATTCTCTATCTACAATATATTGTATTCCTCCATATCTATCAAATAACCGTTTTCTATCAATTTCCCTCGTGGAAGCTCCCATCCATTCTCCAGAGATAGGAACAGTTCAATTTACATAAGCGTCCCTATCTGCAAATTATTCTCTTTAGCCATGTGAATCAAAAAATACTTTCCTAGCAATTCCTCTATCTGTAGCTTATTATCTATCACCATATTTAGCAACTTCTACATTTCTTTCATATTCTGTATGTGTAGCTCACTCTCTTATACCATATCTAACAATGCTTGCATTACCATCAAATTCCGTATCTGTGGTTCACTCGCTTACACCATATGAGTCAAATCATCACTTTGTATGAATTTTCATATGTAGAGCCTAATACTGTTCTCCACAGTTGGCAAACTCTCAATGTTAACACAATTCTCTATCTGTAACGAAAATTCTCTGTCCATTTCTCTCGAGGAATCATTTTATTCACTTTCGTTACCTGCAATTATTCTCATTCTCCATGGTGATCAATTTCGTCATTTCCATCATATTCTGTATCTGTAGCTCAATTTCTTTCACCGTGTTAACAATTTTCATATTGCCATCAAATTCTATAACTGTGGTTCACTCTCTTTTTGCATAACAATCAAAGTGTGTTTTTCTAACAGTTTCCATATCTGTTGCTTTTCCAGATCACCATGCTTGTCAATATCTGAATTTCCTTAAAAAACTTTAGTTGTAATTATTTACTTTCTATATTAAAAAAACAAATAATCGTTTTGTGTCTATATTTCTATGTCTAGCTGATTCCCTTTCTCCTTAGTGATCAATTTCTAAACTTTCATCATGTTCTTCATCTGTAGCTCACTCTGACTCCATATCCAACATATAATGCTTTTTTAAAATCAATTTCCTTATTTGAAGCATTTTTTCCTTCTTCATTGATATTAATATCTCACCTTCCAAAAATTTCTCTATCTACAATATACTCTCTTTCTCTATTTCTAGCAAATAATCCTTTTCTATTAATTTCGGTACATGTAGAGTGTCACGTTCTCCATGGTTATCAGTATCTGAGTTTCCACAAGATTCTTTAGTTGCAACTTATTGTCTTTCTCCATATGATCAAATGTTTCTTTTTTGACAATACTTCTTTATTTAGCTTATTCCCTTTCTCCATATTAATCAATTTCTACATTTTCATCATATTCTGCACCTGTAACTCACTTTCTGACTCCATTCCTATCAAATATAGCTTTTGTTTCAATTTCCCTATTTGCAGCTTATTTTCCTTCTCAATTCAATATTTCAACTTCAGGAAAATTCTCTATCTACAATATATTGTATTCCTCCATATCTATCAAATAACCGTTTTCTATCAATTTCCCTCGTGGAAGCTCCCATCCATTCTCCAGAGATAGGAACAGTTCAATTTACATAAGCGTCTCTATCTGCAAATTATTCTCTTTAGCCATGTGAATCAAAAAATACTTTCCTAGCAATTCCTCTATCTGTAGCTTATTATCTATCACCATATTTAGCAACTTCTACATTTCTTTCATATTCTGTATGTGTAGCTCACTCTCTTATACCATATCTAACAATACTTGCATTACCATCAAATTCCGTATCTGTGGTTCACTCGCTTACACCATATGAGTCAAATCATCACTTTGTACGAATTTTCATATGTAGAGCCTAATACTGTTCTCCACAGTTGGCAAACTCTCAATGTTAACACAATTCTCTATCTGTAACTAAAATTCTCTGTCCATTTCTCTCGAGGAATCATTTTTTTCACTTTCGTTACCTGCATTTATTCTCATTCTCCGTCGTGATCAATTTCGTCATTTCCATCATATTCTGTATCTGTAGCTCAATTTCTTTCACCGTGTTAACAATTTTCATCTTGCCATCAAATTCTATAACTGTGGTTCACTCTCTTTTTGCATAACAATCAAAGTGTGTTTTTCTAACAGTTTCCATATCTGTTGCTTTTCCAGATCACCATGCTTGTCAATATCTGAATTTCCTTAAAAAATTAAAGTTCTAATTATTTCCTTTCTATATTAAAAATAATCGTTTTGTGTCTATATTTCTATGTCTAGCTGATTCCTTTTCTCCTTAGTGATCAATTTCTAAACTTTCATCATGTTCTTCATCTGTAGCTCACTCTGAATCCATATCCAACAAATAATGCTTTTTTAAAATCAATTTCCTTATTTGAAGCATTTTTTCCTTCTTCATTGATATTAATATCTCACCTTCCAGAAATTTCTCTATCTACAATATACTCTCTTTCTCTATTTCTAGCAAATAATCCTTTTCTATTAATTTCTGTACATGTAGAGTTTCACGTTCTCCATGGTTATCAGTATCTGAGTTTCCACAAGATTCTTTAGTTGCAACTTATTGTCTTTCTCCATATGATCACATGTTTCTTTTTTGACAATACTTCTTTATTTAGCTTATTCCCTTTCTCCATATTAATCAATTTCTACATTTTCATCATATTCTGCACCTGTAACTCACTTTCTGACTCCATTCCTATCAAATATAGCTTTTGTTTCAATTTCCCTATTTGCAGCTTATTTTCCTTCTCAATTCAATATTTCAACTTCAGGAAAATTCTCTATCTACAATATATTGTATTCCTCCATATCTATCAAATAACCGTTTTCTATCAATTTCCCTCGTGGAAGCTCCCATCCATTCTCCAGAGATAGGAACAGTTCAATTTACATAAGCGTCTCTATCTGCAAATTATTCTCTTTAGCCATGTGAATCAAAAAATACTTTCCTAGCAATTCCTCTATCTGTAGCTTATTATCTATCACCATATTTAGCAACTTCTACATTTCTTTCATATTCTGTATGTGTAGCTCACTCTCTTATACCATATCTAACAATACTTGCATTACCATCAAATTCCGTATCTGTGGTTCACTCGCTTACACCATATGAGTCAAATCATCACTTTGTACGAATTTTCATATGTAGAGCCTAATACTGTTCTCCACAGTTGGCAAACTCTCAATGTTAACACAATTCTCTATCTGTAACTAAAATTCTCTGTCCATTTCTCTCGAGGAATCATTTTTTTCACTTTCGTTACCTGCATTTATTCTCATTCTCCGTCGTGATCAATTTCGTCATTTCCATCATATTCTGTATCTGTAGCTCAATTTCTTTCACCGTGTTAACAATTTTCATCTTGCCATCAAATTCTATAACTGTGGTTCACTCTCTTTTTGCATAACAATCAAAGTGTGTTTTTCTAACAGTTTCCATATCTGTTGCTTTTCCAGATCACCATGCTTGTCAATATCTGAATTTCCTTAAAAAATTTTAGTTCTAATTATTTCCTTTCTATATTAAAAATAATCGTTTTGTGTCTATATTTCTATGTCTAGCTGATTCCTTTTCTCCTTAGTGATCAATTTCTAAACTTTCATCATGTTCTTCATCTGTAGCTCACTCTGAATCCATATCCAACAAATAATGCTTTTTTAAAATCAATTTCCTTACTTGAAGCATTTTTTCCTTCTTCATTGATATTAATATCTCACCTTCCAAAAATTTCTCTATCTACAATATACTCTCTTTCTCTATTTCTAGCAAATAATTCTTTTCTATTAATTTCTGTACATGTATAGTTTCACGTTCTCCATGGTTATCAGTATCTGAGTTTCCACAAGATTCTTTAGTTGCAACTTATTGTCTTTCTCCATATGATCAAATGTTTCTTTTTTGACAATACTTCTTTATTTAGCTTATTCCCTTTCTCCATATTAATCAATTTCTACATTTTCATCATATTCTGCACCTGTAACTCACTTTCTGACTCCATTCCTATCAAATATAGCTTTTGTTTCAATTTCCCTATTTGCAGCTTATTTTCCTTCTCAATTCAATATTTCAACTTCAGGAAAATTCTCTATC
The DNA here is from genome assembly GCA_026770705.1 of Isurus oxyrinchus. NCBI lineage: Eukaryota > Metazoa > Chordata > Chondrichthyes > Lamniformes > Lamnidae > Isurus > Isurus oxyrinchus. The sequence goes on from JANJGN010000196.1 coordinate 734,602, forward strand.
TACAATATATTGTATTCCTCCATATCTATCAAATAACCGTTTTCTATCAATTTCCCTCGTGAAAGCTCCCTTCCATCCTCCAGAGATAAGAACAGTTCAATTTACATAAGCGTCTCTATCTGCAAATTATTCTCTTTAGCCATGTGAATCAAAAAATACTTTCCTAGCAATTCCTCTATCTGTAGCTTATTATCTATCACCATATTTAGCAACTTCTACATTTCTTTCATATTCTGTATGTGTAGCTCACTCTCTTATACCATATCTAACAATACTTGCATTACCATCAAATTCCGTATCTGTGGTTCACTCGCTTACACCATATGAGTCAAATCATCACTTTGTATGAATTTTCATATGTAGAGCCTAATACTGTTCTCCACAGTTGGCAAACTCTCAATGTTAACACAATTCTCTATCTGTAACTAAAATTCTCTGTCCATTTCTCTCGAGGAATCATTTTATTCACTTTCGTTACCTGCAATTATTCTCATTCTCCATGGTGATCAATTTCGTCATTTCCATCATATTCTGTATCTGTAGCTCAATTTCTTTCACCGTGTTAACAATTTTCATATTGCCATCAAATTCTATAACTGTGGTTCACTCTCTTTTTGCATAACAATCAAAGTGTGTTTTTCTAACAGTTTCCATATCTGTTGCTTTTCCAGATCACCATGCTTGTCAATATCTGAATTTCCTTAAAAAACTTTAGTTGTAATTATTTACTTTCTATATTAAAAAAACAAATAATCGTTTTGTGTCTATATTTCTATGTCTAGCTGATTCCCTTTCTCCTTAGTGATCAATTTCTAAACTTTCATCATGTTCTTCATCTGTAGCTCACTCTGACTCCATATCCAACATATAATGCTTTTTTAAAATCAATTTCCTTATTTGAAGCATTTTTTCCTTCTTCATTGATATTAATATCTCACCTTCCAAAAATTTCTCTATCTACAATATACTCTCTTTCTCTATTTCTAGCAAATAATCCTTTTCTATTAATTTCGGTACATGTAGAGTGTCACGTTCTCCATGGTTATCAGTATCTGAGTTTCCACAAGATTCTTTAGTTGCAACTTATTGTCTTTCTCCATATGATCAAATGTTTCTTTTTTGACAATACTTCTTTATTTAGCTTATTCCCTTTCTCCATATTAATCAATTTCTACATTTTCATCATATTCTGCACCTGTAACTCACTTTCTGACTCCATTCCTATCAAATATAGCTTTTGTTTCAATTTCCCTATTTGCAGCTTATTTTCCTTCTCAATTCAATATTTCAACTTCAGGAAAATTCTCTATCTACAATATATTGTATTCCTCCATATCTATCAAATAACCGTTTTCTATCAATTTCCCTCGTGGAAGCTCCCATCCATTCTCCAGAGATAGGAACAGTTCAATTTACATAAGCGTCTCTATCTGCAAATTATTCTCTTTAGCCATGTGAATCAAAAAATACTTTCCTAGCAATTCCTCTATCTGTAGCTTATTATCTATCACCATATTTAGCAACTTCTACATTTCTTTCATATTCTGTATGTGTAGCTCACTCTCTTATACCATATCTAACAATACTTGCATTACCATCAAATTCCGTATCTGTGGTTCACTCGCTTACACCATATGAGTCAAATCATCACTTTGTACGAATTTTCATATGTAGAGCCTAATACTGTTCTCCACAGTTGGCAAACTCTCAATGTTAACACAATTCTCTATCTGTAACTAAAATTCTCTGTCCATTTCTCTCGAGGAATCATTTTTTTCACTTTCGTTACCTGCATTTATTCTCATTCTCCGTCGTGATCAATTTCGTCATTTCCATCATATTCTGTATCTGTAGCTCAATTTCTTTCACCGTGTTAACAATTTTCATCTTGCCATCAAATTCTATAACTGTGGTTCACTCTCTTTTTGCATAACAATCAAAGTGTGTTTTTCTAACAGTTTCCATATCTGTTGCTTTTCCAGATCACCATGCTTGTCAATATCTGAATTTCCTTAAAAAATTAAAGTTCTAATTATTTCCTTTCTATATTAAAAATAATCGTTTTGTGTCTATATTTCTATGTCTAGCTGATTCCTTTTCTCCTTAGTGATCAATTTCTAAACTTTCATCATGTTCTTCATCTGTAGCTCACTCTGAATCCATATCCAACAAATAATGCTTTTTTAAAATCAATTTCCTTATTTGAAGCATTTTTTCCTTCTTCATTGATATTAATATCTCACCTTCCAGAAATTTCTCTATCTACAATATACTCTCTTTCTCTATTTCTAGCAAATAATCCTTTTCTATTAATTTCTGTACATGTAGAGTTTCACGTTCTCCATGGTTATCAGTATCTGAGTTTCCACAAGATTCTTTAGTTGCAACTTATTGTCTTTCTCCATATGATCACATGTTTCTTTTTTGACAATACTTCTTTATTTAGCTTATTCCCTTTCTCCATATTAATCAATTTCTACATTTTCATCATATTCTGCACCTGTAACTCACTTTCTGACTCCATTCCTATCAAATATAGCTTTTGTTTCAATTTCCCTATTTGCAGCTTATTTTCCTTCTCAATTCAATATTTCAACTTCAGGAAAATTCTCTATCTACAATATATTGTATTCCTCCATATCTATCAAATAACCGTTTTCTATCAATTTCCCTCGTGGAAGCTCCCATCCATTCTCCAGAGATAGGAACAGTTCAATTTACATAAGCGTCTCTATCTGCAAATTATTCTCTTTAGCCATGTGAATCAAAAAATACTTTCCTAGCAATTCCTCTATCTGTAGCTTATTATCTATCACCATATTTAGCAACTTCTACATTTCTTTCATATTCTGTATGTGTAGCTCACTCTCTTATACCATATCTAACAATACTTGCATTACCATCAAATTCCGTATCTGTGGTTCACTCGCTTACACCATATGAGTCAAATCATCACTTTGTACGAATTTTCATATGTAGAGCCTAATACTGTTCTCCACAGTTGGCAAACTCTCAATGTTAACACAATTCTCTATCTGTAACTAAAATTCTCTGTCCATTTCTCTCGAGGAATCATTTTTTTCACTTTCGTTACCTGCATTTATTCTCATTCTCCGTCGTGATCAATTTCGTCATTTCCATCATATTCTGTATCTGTAGCTCAATTTCTTTCACCGTGTTAACAATTTTCATCTTGCCATCAAATTCTATAACTGTGGTTCACTCTCTTTTTGCATAACAATCAAAGTGTGTTTTTCTAACAGTTTCCATATCTGTTGCTTTTCCAGATCACCATGCTTGTCAATATCTGAATTTCCTTAAAAAATTTTAGTTCTAATTATTTCCTTTCTATATTAAAAATAATCGTTTTGTGTCTATATTTCTATGTCTAGCTGATTCCTTTTCTCCTTAGTGATCAATTTCTAAACTTTCATCATGTTCTTCATCTGTAGCTCACTCTGAATCCATATCCAACAAATAATGCTTTTTTAAAATCAATTTCCTTACTTGAAGCATTTTTTCCTTCTTCATTGATATTAATATCTCACCTTCCAAAAATTTCTCTATCTACAATATACTCTCTTTCTCTATTTCTAGCAAATAATTCTTTTCTATTAATTTCTGTACATGTATAGTTTCACGTTCTCCATGGTTATCAGTATCTGAGTTTCCACAAGATTCTTTAGTTGCAACTTATTGTCTTTCTCCATATGATCAAATGTTTCTTTTTTGACAATACTTCTTTATTTAGCTTATTCCCTTTCTCCATATTAATCAATTTCTACATTTTCATCATATTCTGCACCTGTAACTCACTTTCTGACTCCATTCCTATCAAATATAGCTTTTGTTTCAATTTCCCTATTTGCAGCTTATTTTCCTTCTCAATTCAATATTTCAACTTCAGGAAAATTCTCTATCTACAATATATTGTATTCCTCCATATCTATCAAATAACCGTTTTCTATCAATTTCCCTCGTGAAAGCTCCCTTCCATCCTCCAGAGATAAGAACAGTTCAATTTACATAAGCGTCTCTATCTGCAAATTATTCTCTTTAGCCATGTGAATCAAAAAATACTTTCCTAGCAATTCCTCTATCTGTAGCTTATTATCTATCACCATATTTAGCAACTTCTACATTTCTTTCATATTCTGTATGTGTAGCTCACTCTCTTATACCATATCTAACAATACTTGCATTACCATCAAATTCCGTATCTGTGGTTCACTCGCTTACACCATATGAGTCAAATCATCACTTTGTATGAATTTTCATATGTAGAGCCTAATACTGTTCTCCACAGTTGGCAAACTCTCAATGTTAACACAATTCTCTATCTGTAACTAAAATTCTCTGTCCATTTCTCTCGAGGAATCATTTTATTCACTTTCGTTACCTGCAATTATTCTCATTCTCCATGGTGATCAATTTCGTCATTTCCATCATATTCTGTATCTGTAGCTCAATTTCTTTCACCGTGTTAACAATTTTCATATTGCCATCAAATTCTATAACTGTGGTTCACTCTCTTTTTGCATAACAGTCAAAGTGTGTTTTTCTAACAGTTTCCATATCTGTTGCTTTTCCAGTTCTCCATGCTTGTCAATATCTGAATTTCCTTAAAAAACTTTAGTTCTAATTATTTCCTTTCTATATTAAAAAAACAAATAATCGTTTTGTGTCTATATTTCTATGTCCAGCTGTTTCCCTTTCTCCTTAGTGATCAATTTCTAAACTTTCATCATGTTCTTCATCTGTAGCTCACTCTGACTCCATATCCAACAAATAATGCTTTTTTAAAATCAATTTCCTTATTTGAAGCATTTTTTCCTTCTTCATTGATATTAATATCTCACCTTCCAAAAATTTCTCTATCTACAATATACTCTCTTTCTCTATTGCTAGCAAATAATCCTTTTCTATTAATTTCGGTACATGTAGAGTGTCACGTTCTCCATGGTTATCAGTATCTGAGTTTCCACAAGATTCTTTAATTGCAACTTATTGTCTTTCTCCATATGATCAAATGTTTCTTTTTTGACAATACTTCTTTATTTAGCTTATTCCCTTTCTCCATATTAATCAATTTCTACATTTTCATCATATTCTGCACCTGTAACTCACTTTCTGACTCCATTCCTATCAAATATAGCTTTTGTTTCAATTTCCCTATTTGCAGCTTATTTTCCTTCTCAATTCAATATTTCAACTTCAGGAAAATTCTCTATCTACAATATATTGTATTCCTCCATATCTATCAAATAACCGTTTTCTATCAATTTCCCTCGTGAAAGCTCCCTTCCATCCTCCAGAGATAAGAACAGTTCAATTTACATAAGCGTCTCTATCTGCAAATTATTCTCTTTAGCCATGTGAATCAAAAAATACTTTCCTAGCAATTCCTCTATCTGTAGCTTATTATCTATCACCATATTTAGCAACTTCTACATTTCTTTCATATTCTGTATGTGTAGCTCACTCTCTTATACCATATCTAACAATACTTGTATTACCATCAAATTCCGTATCTGTGGTTCACTCGCTTACACCATATGAGTCAAATCATCACTTTGTATGAATTTTCATATGTAGAGCCTAATACTGTTCTCCACAGTTGTCAAACTCTCAATGTTAACACAATTCTCTATCTGTAACTAAAATTCTCTGTCCATTTCTCTCGAGGAATCATTTTTTTCACTTTCGTTACCTGCAATTATTCTCATTCTCCATGGTGATCAATTTCGTCATTTCCATCATATTCTGTATCTGTAGCTCAATTTCTTTCACCGTGTTAAGAATTTTCATATTGCCATCAAATTCTATAACTGTGGTTCACTCTCATTTTGCATAACAATCAAAGTGTGTTTTTCTAACAGTTTCCATATCTGTTGCTTTTCCAGATCTCCATGCTTGTCAATATCTGAATTTCCTTAAAAAACTTTAGTTCTAATTATTTCCTTTCTATATTAAAAAAACAAATAATCGTTTTGTGTCTATATTTCTATGTCCAGCTGTTTCCCTTTCTCCTTAGTGATCAATTTCTAAACTTTCATCATGTTCTTCATCTGTAGCTCACTCTGACTCCATATCCAACAAATAATGCTTTTTTAAAATCAATTTCCTTATTTGAAGCATTTTTTCCTTCTTCATTGATATTAATATCTCACCTTCCAAAAATTTCTCTATCTACAATATACTCTCTTTCTCTATTGCTAGCAAATAATCCTTTTCTATTAATTTCGGTACATGTAGAGTGTCACGTTCTCCATGGTTATCAGTATCTGAGTTTCCACAAGATTCTTTAGTTGCAACTTATTGTCTTTCTCCATATGATCAAATGTTTCTTTTTTGACAATACTTCTTTATTTAGCTTATTCCCTTTCTCCATATTAATCAATTTCTACATTTTCATCATATTCTGCACCTGTAACTCACTTTCTGACTCCATTCCTATCAAATATAGCTTTTGTTTCAATTTCCCTATTTGCAGCTTATTTTCCTTCTCAATTCAATATTTCAACTTCAGGAAAATTCTCTATCTACAATATATTGTATTCCTCCATATCTATCAAATAACCGTTTTCTATCAATTTCCCTCGTGAAAGCTCCCTTCCATCCTCCAGAGATAAGAACAGTTCAATTTACATAAGCGTCTCTATCTGCAAATTATTCTCTTTAGCCATGTGAATCAAAAAATACTTTCCTAGCAATTCCTCTATCTGTAGCTTATTATCTATCACCATATTTAGCAACTTCTACATTTCTTTCATATTCTGTATGTGTAGCTCACTCTCTTATACCATATCTAACAATACTTGTATTACCATCAAATTCCGTATCTGTGGTTCACTCGCTTACACCATATGAGTCAAATCATCACTTTGTATGAATTTTCATATGTAGAGCCTAATACTGTTCTCCACAGTTGTCAAACTCTCAATGTTAACACAATTCTCTCTCTGTAACTAAAATTCTCTGTCCATTTCTCTCGAGGAATCATTTTTTTCACTTTCGTTACCTGCAATTATTCTCATTCTCCATGGTGATCAATTTCGTCATTTCCATCATATTCTGTATCTGTAGCTCAATTTCTTTCACCGTGTTAAGAATTTTCATATTGCCATCAAATTCTATAACTGTGGTTCACTCTCATTTTGCATAACAATCAAAGTGTGTTTTTCTAACAGTTTCCATATCTGTTGCTTTTCCAGATCTCCATGCTTGTCAATATCTGAATTTCCTTAAAAAACTTTAGTTCTAATTATTTCCTTTCTATATTAAAAAAACAAATAATCGTTTTGTGTCTATATTTCTATGTCCAGCTGTTTCCCTTTCTCCTTAGTGATCAATTTCTAAACTTTCATCATGTTCTTCATCTGTAGCTCACTCTGAATCCATATCCAACAAATAATGCTTTTTTAAAATCAATTTCCTTATTTGAAGCATTTTTCCTTCTTCATTGATATTAATATCTCACCTTCCAAAAATTTCTCTATCTACAATATACTCTCTTTCTCTATTTCTAGCAAATAATCCTTTTCTATGAATTTCGGTACATGTAGAGTTTCACGTTCTCCATGGTTATCAGTATCTGAGTTTCCACAAGATTCTTTAGTTGCAACTTATTGTCTTTCTCCATATGATCAAATGTTTCTTTTTTGACAATACTTCTTTATTTAGCTTATTCCCTTTCTCCATATTAATCAATTTCTACATTTTCATCATATTCTGCACCTGTAACTCACTTTCTGACTCCATTCCTATCAAATATAGCTTTTGTTTCAATTTCCCTATTTGCAGCTTATTTTCCTTCTCAATTCAATATTTCAACTTCAGGAAAATTCTCTATCTACAATATATTGTATTCCTCCATATCTATCAAATAACCGTTTTCTATCAATTTCCCTCGTGGAAGCTCCCATCCATTCTCCAGAGATAGGAACAGTTCAATTTACATAAGCGTCCCTATCTGCAAATTATTCTCTTTAGCCATGTGAATCAAAAAATACTTTCCTAGCAATTCCTCTATCTGTAGCTTATTATCTATCACCATATTTAGCAACTTCTACATTTCTTTCATATTCTGTATGTGTAGCTCACTCTCTTATACCATATCTAACAATACTTGCATTACCATCAAATTCCGTATCTGTGGTTCACTCGCTTACACCATATGAGTCAAATCATCACTTTGTATGAATTTTCATATGTAGAGCCTAATACTGTTCTCCACAGTTGGCAAACTCTCAATGTTAACACAATTCTCTATCTGTAACTAAAATTCTCTGTCCATTTCTCTCGAGGAATCATTTTTTTCACTTTCGTTACCTGCATTTATTCTCATTCTCCGTCGTGATCAATTTCGTCATTTCCATCATATTCTGTATCTGTAGCTCAATTTCTTTCACCGTGTTAACAATTTTCATATTGCCATCAAATTCTATAACTGTGGTTCACTCTCTTTTTGCATAACAATCAAAGTGTGTTTTTCTAACAGTTTCCATATCTGTTGCTTTTCCAGATCACCATGCTTGTCAATATCTGAATTTCCTTAAAAAACTTTAGTTCTAATTATTTCCTTTCTATATTAAAAATGATCGTTTTGTGTCTATATTTCTATGTCTAGCTGATTCCTTTTCTCCTTAGTGATCAATTTCTAAACTTTCATCATGTTCTTCATCTGTCGCTCACTCTGACTCCATATCCAACAAATAATGCTTTTTTAAAATCAATTTCCTTATTTGAAGCATTTTTTCCTTCTTCATTGATATTAATATCTCACCTTCCAAAAATTTCTCTATCTACAATATACTCTCTTTCTCTATTTCTAGCAAATAATCCTTTTCTATTAATTTCTGTACATGTAGAGTTTCACGTTCTCCATGGTTATCAGTATCTGAGTTTCCACAAGATTCTTTAGTTGCAACTTATTGTCTTTCTCCATATGATCAAATGTTTCTTTTTTGACAATACTTCTTTATTTAGCTTATTCCCTTTCTCCATATTAATCAATTTCTACATTTTCATCATATTCTGCACCTGTAACTCACTTTCTGACTCCATTCCTATCAAATATAGCTTTTGTTTCAATTTCCCTATTTGCAGCTTATTTTCCTTCTCAATTCAATATTTCAACTTCAGGAAAATTCTCTATCTACAATATATTGTATTCCTCCATATCTATCAAATAACCGTTTTCTATCAATTTCCCTCGTGAAAGCTCCCTTCCATCCTCCAGAGATAAGAACAGTTCAATTTACATAAGCGTCTCTATCTGCAAATTATTCTCTTTAGCCATGTGAATCAAAAAATACTTTCCTAGCAATTCCTCTATCTGTAGCTTATTATCTATCACCATATTTAGCAACTTCTACATTTCTTTCATATTCTGTATGTGTAGCTCACTCTCTTATACCATATCTAACAATACTTGCATTACCATCAAATTCCGTATCTGTGGTTCACTCGCTTACACCATATGAGTCAAATCATCACTTTGTATGAATTTTCATATGTAGAGCCTAATACTGTTCTCCACAGTTGGCAAACTCTCAATGTTAACACAATTCTCTATCTGTAACTAAAATTCTCTGTCCATTTCTCTCGAGGAATCATTTTATTCACTTTCGTTACCTGCAATTATTCTCATTCTCCATGGTGATCAATTTCGTCATTTCCATCATATTCTGTATCTGTAGCTCAATTTCTTTCACCGTGTTAACAATTTTCATATTGCCATCAAATTCTATAACTGTGGTTCACTCTCTTTTTGCATAACAGTCAAAGTGTGTTTTTCTAACAGTTTCCATATCTGTTGCTTTTCCAGTTCTCCATGCTTGTCAATATCTGAATTTCCTTAAAAAACTTTAGTTCTAATTATTTCCTTTCTATATTAAAAAAACAAATAATCGTTTTGTGTCTATATTTCTATGTCCAGCTGTTTCCCTTTCTCCTTAGTGATCAATTTCTAAACTTTCATCATGTTCTTCATCTGTAGCTCACTCTGACTCCATATCCAACAAATAATGCTTTTTTAAAATCAATTTCCTTATTTGAAGCATTTTTTCCTTCTTCATTGATATTAATATCTCACCTTCCAAAAATTTCTCTATCTACAATATACTCTCTTTCTCTATTGCTAGCAAATAATCCTTTTCTATTAATTTCGGTACATGTAGAGTTTCACGTTCTCCATGGTTATCAGTATCTGAGTTTCCACAAGATTCTTTAGTTGCAACTTATTGTCTTTCTCCATATGATCAAATGTTTCTTTTTTGACAATACTTCTTTATTTAGCTTATTCCCTTTCTCCATATTAATCAATTTCTACATTTTCATCATATTCTGCACCTGTAACTCACTTTCTGACTCCATTCCTATCAAATATAGCTTTTGTTTCAATTTCCCTATTTTCAGCTTATTTTCCTTCTCAATTCAATATTTCAACTTCAAGAAAATTCTCTATCTACAATATATTGTATTCCTCCATATCTATCAAATAACCGTTTTCTATCAATTTCCCTCGTGAAAGCTCCCTTCCATCCTCCAGAGATAAGAACAGTTCAATTTACATAAGCGTCTCTATCTGCAAATTATTCTCTTTAGCCATGTGAATCAAAAAATACTTTCCTAGCAATTCCTCTATCTGTAGCTTATTATCTATCACCATATTTAGCAACTTCTACATTTCTTTCATATTCTGTATGTGTAGCTCACTCTCTTATACCATATCTAACAATACTTGCATTACCATCAAATTCCGTATCTGTGGTTCACTCGCTTACACCATATGAGTCAAATCATCACTTTGTATGAATTTTCATATGTAGAGCCTAATACTGTTCTCCACAGTTGGCAAACTCTCAATGTTAACACAATTCTCTATCTGTAACTAAAATTCTCTGTCCATTTCTCTCGAGGAATCATTTTTTTCACTTTCGTTACCTGCAATTATTCTCATTCTCCATGGTGATCAATTTCGTCATTTCCATCATATTCTGTATCTGTAGCTCAATTTCTTTCACCGTGTTAACAATTTTCATATTGCCATCAAATTCTATAACTGTGGTTCACTCTCTTTTTGCATAACAATCAAAGTGTGTTTTTCTAACAGTTTCCATATCTGTTGCTTTTCCAGATCACCATGCTTGTCAATATCTGAATTTCCTTAAAAAACTTTAGTTCTAATTATTTCCTTTCTATATTAAAAATGATCGTTTTGTGTCTATATTTCTATGTCTAGCTGATTCCTTTTCTCCTTAGTGATCAATTTCTAAACTTTCATCATGTTCTTCATCTGTAGCTCACTCTGACTCCATATCCAACAAATAATGCTTTTTTAAAATCAATTTCCTTATTTGAAGCATTTTTTCCTTCTTCATTGATATTAATATCTCACCTTCCAAAAATTTCTCTATTAACAGTATAGTCTCTTTCTCCATTTCTAGCAAATATTTCTATTTTCTATTAATTTCTATTTTCTATTAATTTCTATTAATCTTTTCTATTAATCTATTTATCTTTTCTATTAATTTCGGTACATGTAGTGTTTCACGTTCTCCATGGTTATCAGTATCTGAGTTTCCACAAGATTCTTTAGTTGCAACTTATTGTCTTTCTCCATATGATCAAATGTTTCTTTTTTGACAATACTTCTTTATTTAGCTTATTCCCTTTCTCCATATTAATCAATTTCTACATTTTCATCATATTCTGCACCTGTAAATCACTTTCTGACTCCATTCCTATCAAATATAGCTTTTGTTTCAATTTCCCTAATTGCAGCTTATTTTCCTTCTCAATTCAATATTTCAACTTCAGGAAAATTCTCTATCTACAATATATTGTATTCCTCCATATCTATCAAATAACTGTTTTCTATCAATTTCCCTCGTGAAAGCTCCCTTCCATCCTCCAGAGATAAGAACAGTTCAATTTACATAAGCGTCTCTATCTGCAAATTATTCTCTTTAGCCATGTGAATCAAAAAATACTTTCCTAGCAATTCCTCTATCTGTAGCTTATTATCTATCACCATATTTAGCAACTTCTACATTTCTTTCATATTCTGTATGTGTAGCTCACTCTCTTATACCATATCTAACAATACTTGCATTACCATCAAATTCCGTATCTGTGGTTCACTCGCTTACACCATATGATTCAAATCATCACTTTGTATGAATTTTCATATGTAGAGCCTAATACTGTTCTCCACAGTTGGCAAACTCTCAATGTTAACACAATTCTCTATCTGTAACTAAAATTCTCTGTCCATTTCTCTCGAGGAATCATTCTATTCACTTTCGTTACCTGCAATTATTCTCATTCTCCATGGTGATCAATTTCGTCATTTCCATCATATTCTGTATCTGTAGCTCAATTTCTTTCACCGTGTTAACAATTTTCATATTGCCATCAAATTCTATAACTGTGGTTCACTCTCTTTTTGCATAACAATCAAAGTGTGTTTTTCTAACAGTTTCCATATCTGTTGCTTTTCCAGATCTCCATGCTTGTCAATATCTGAATTTCCTTAAAAAACTTTAGTTCTAATTATTTCCTTTCTATATTAAAAAAACAAATAATCGTTTTGTGTCTATGTTTCTATGTCCAGCTGTTTCCCTTTCTCCTTAGTGATCAATTTCTAAACTTTCATCATGTTCTTCATCTGTAGCTCACTCTGACTCCATATCCAACAAATATTGCTTTTTTAAAATCAATTTCCTTATTTGAAGCATTTTTTCCTTCTTCATTGATATTAATATCTCACCTTCCAAAAATTTCTCTATTAACAATATAGTCTCTTTCTCCATTTCTAGCAAATATTTCTATTTTCTATTAATTTCTATTTTCTATTAATTTCTATTAATCTTTTCTATTAATCTATTTATCTTTTCTATTAATTTCGGTACATGTAGTGTTTCACGTTCTCCATGGTTATCAGTATCTGAGTTTCCACAAGATTCTTTAGTTGCAACTTATTGTCTTTCTCCATATGATCAAATGTTTCTTTTTTGACAATACTTCTTTATTTAGCTTATTCCCTTTCTCCATATTAATCAATTTCTACATTTTCATCATATTCTGCACCTGTAAATCACTTTCTGACTCCATTCCTATCAAATATAGCTTTTGTTTCAATTTCCCTATTTGCAGCTTATTTTCCTTCTCAATTCAATATTTCAACTTCAGGAAAATTCTCTATCTACAATATATTGTATTCCTCCATATCTATCAAATAACTGTTTTCTATCAATTTCCCTCGTGAAAGCTCCCTTCCATCCTCCAGAGATAAGAACAGTTCAATTTACATAAGCGTCTCTATCTGCAAATTATTCTCTTTAGCCATGTGAATCAAAAAATACTTTCCTAGCAATTCCTCTATCTGTAGCTTATTATCTATCACCATATTTAGCAACTTCTACATTTCTTTCATATTCTGTATGTGTAGCTCACTCTCTTATACCATATCTAACAATACTTGCATTACCATCAAATTCCGTATCTGTGGTTCACTCGCTTACACCATATGATTCAAATCATCACTTTGTATGAATTTTCATATGTAGAGCCTAATACTGTTCTCCACAGTTGGCAAACTCTCAATGTTAACACAATTCTCTATCTGTAACTAAAATTCTCTGTCCATTTCTCTCGAGGAATCATTCTATTCACTTTCGTTACCTGCAATTATTCTCATTCTCCATGGTGATCAATTTCGTCATTTCCATCATATTCTGTATCTGTAGCTCAATTTCTTTCACCGTGTTAACAATTTTCATATTGCCATCAAATTCTATAACTGTGGTTCACTCTCTTTTTGCATAACAATCAAAGTGTGTTTTTCTAACAGTTTCCATATCTGTTGCTTTTCCAGATCTCCATGCTTGTCAATATCTGAATTTCCTTAAAAAACTTTAGTTCTAATTATTTCCTTTCTATATTAAAAAAACAAATAATCGTTTTGTGTCTATATTTCTATGTCCAGCTGTTTCCCTTTCTCCTTAGTGATCAATTTCTAAACTTTCATCATGTTCTTCATCTGTAGCTCACTCTGACTCCATATCCAACAAATATTGCTTTTTTAAAATCAATTTCCTTATTTGAAGCATTTTTTCCTTCTTCATTGATATTAATATCTCACCTTCCAAAAATTTCTCTATCTACAATATACTCTCTTTCTCTATTTCTAGCAAATAATCCCTTTCTATTAATTTCGGTACATGTAGAGTTTCACGTTCTCCATGGTTATCAGTATCTGAGTTTCCACAAGATTCTTTAGTTGCAACTTATTGTCTTTCTCCATATGATCAAATGTTTCTTTTTTGACAATACTTCTATATTTAGCTTATTCCCTTTCTCCATATTAATCAATTTCTACATTTTCATCATATTCTGCACCTGTAACTCACTTTCTGACTCCATTCCTATCAAATATAGCTTTTGTTTCAATTTCCCTATTTGCAGCTTATTTTCCTTCTCAATTCAATATTTCAACTTCAGGAAAATTCTCTATCTACAATATATTGTATTCCTCCATATCTATCAAATAACCGTTTTCTATCAATTTCCCTCGTGGAAGCTCCCATCCATTCTCCAGAGACAGGAACATTTCAATTTACATAAGCGTCTCTATCTGCAAATTATTCTCTTTAGCCATGTGAATCAAAAAATACTTTCCTAGCAATTCCTCTATCTGTAGCTTATTATCTATCACCATATTTAGCAACTTCTACATTTCTTTCATATTCTGTATGTGTAGCTCACTCTCTTATACCATATCTAACAATACTTGCATTACCATCAAATTCCGTATCTGTGGTTCACTCGCTTACACCATATGAGTCAAATCATCACTTTGTATGAATTTTCATATGTAGAGCCTAATACTGTTCTCCACAGTTGGCAAACTCTCAATGTTAACACAATTCTCTATCTGTAACTAAAATTCTCTGTCCATGTCTCTCGAGGAATCATTTTTTTTCACTTTCGTTACCGGCAGATTCTCCGTTGTGATCAATTTCGTCATTTCCATCATATTCTGTATCTGTAGCTCAATTTCTTTCACCGTGTTAACAATTTTCATATTGCCATCAAATTCTATACCTGTGGTTCACTCTCTTTCTGCATAACAATCAAAGTGTGTTTTTCTAACAGTTTCCATATCTGTTGCTTTTCCAGATCTCCATGCTTGTCAATATCTGAATTTCCTTAAAAAACTTTGGTTCTAATTATTTCCTTTCTATATAAAAAAACAAATAATCGTTTTGTGTCTATATTTCTATGTCTAGCTGATTCCCTTTCTCCTTAGTGATCAATTTCTAAACTTTCATCATGTTCTTCATCTGTAGCTCACTCTGACTCCATATCTAACAAATAATGCTTTTTTAAAATCAATTTCCTTATTTGAAGCATTTTTCCTTCTTCATCGATATTAATATCTCACTTTCCAGAAATTTCTCTATCTACAATATACTCTCTTGAAAACAAAGAAAACTGCGGATGCTGGAAATCTAAAACAAAAACAGAATTACCTGGAAAAACTCAGTAGGTCTGGCAGCATCGGCGGAGGAGAAAAGAGTTGACGTTTCGAGTCCTCATGACCCTTCGACAGAACTTGATTTCGAGTCCAGGAAAGAGTTGAAATATAAGCTGGTTTAAGGTGTGTGGGGGGGGGGGGGGGAAGGAGAGAGAGAGAGAGACAGAGGTGCTTGTGTAGACAAACAAGCAGTGATAGAAGCAGATCATCAAAAGATGTCAGTAACAATGGTACAAAAGAACACATAGGTGTTAAAGTTAAAGTTGGTGATATTATCTAAACGAATGTGCTAATTAAGAATGGATGGTAGGGCACTCAAGGTACAGCTCTAGTGGGGGTGGGGGGAGCATAAAGGATTTTAAAATATTTAAAAATAATGGAAATAGGTGGGAAAAGAAAACTGACCTCTACCTCGCGGAGGCTGAGCGTCAACTCGCAGACACTTCCTCCTACCTCTCCCTGGACCATGACCCCACCACTGAACATCAAGCCATTGTTTCCAGGACTGTCACTGACCTCATCTCCTCTGGGGATCTCCCTCCCACAGCTTCCAACCTGATAGTCGCCCAACCTCGGACGGCCCGCTTCTATCTCCTACCCAAAATCCACAAACAGAACTGCCCTGGTAGACCGATCGTCTCAGCTTGCTCCTGCCCCACAGAACTCATTTCTCGTTATCTTGACTCCCTTCTCTCTCCCCTTGTCCAGTCCCTTCCCACCTACATCCGTGATTCCTCTGACACCTTACGTCACATCAACAATTTCCAGTTCCCTGGCTCCAACCGCTTCCTCTTCACCATGGACGTCCAATCCCTCTACACCTCCATCCCCCACCAGGATGGTCTGAGGGCCCTTAGCTTCTTCCTCGAACAGAGGCCCGAACAATCCCCATCCACCACTACTCTCCTCCGTCTGGCTGAACTTGTTCTCACGTTGAACAATTTCTCCTTCAACTCCTCTCACTTTCTCCAAATAAAAGGTGTGGCTATGGGTACCCGCATGGGCCCCAGCTATGCCTGTCTCTTTATGGGATATGTGGAACATTCCTTGTTGCAGTCCTACCCCGGCCCCCTTCCACAACTTTTTCTCCGGTACATCGATGATTACTTCGGTGCTGCTTCATGCTCTCGTCGGGACTTGGAAAAATTTATTAATTTTGCTTCCAATCTCCACCCCTCCATCATTTTCACGTGGTCCATCTCTGACACTTCCCTTCCCTTCCTTGACCTCTCTGTCTCAATCTCTGGTGATAGACTGTCCACCAATATCCACTACAAACCCACCGACTCCCACAGCTACCTCGACTACAGCTCCTCACACCCCGCTTCCTGTAAGGACTCCATCCCATTCTCCCAGTTCCTTCGCCTTCGTCGCATCTGTTCCGATGATGCTACCTTCAAAAACGGTTCCTCTGACATGTCCTCCTTCTTCCTTAACCGAGGTTTTCCACCCACGGTCGTTGACAGGGCCCTCAACCGTGTCCGGCCCATCTCCCGCGCATCCGCCCTCACGCCTTCTCCTCCCTCCCAGAAACATGATAGGGTCCCCCTTGTCCTCACTTATCACCCCACCAGCCTCCGCATTCAAAGGATCATCCTCCGCCATTTCCGCCAACTCCAGCATGATGCCACCACCAAACACATCTTCCCTTCACCCCCCTTATCGGCATTCCGTAGAGATCGCTCCCTCCGGGACACCCTGGTCCACTCCTCCATCACCCCCTACTCCTCAACCCCCTCCTATGGCACCACCCCATGCCCACGCAAAAGATGTAACACCTGCCCCTTCACTTCCTCTCTCCTCACCGTCCAAGGGCCCAAACATTCCTTTCAAGTGAAGCAGCATTTCACTTGCATTTCCCCCAACTTAGTCTACTGCATTCGTTGCTCCCAATGTGGTCTCCTCTACATTGGAGAGACCAAACGTAAACTGGGGCGACCGCTTTGCAGAACACCTGCGGTCTGTCCGCAAGAATGACCCAAACCTCCCTGTGGCTTGCCATTTTAACACTCCACCCTGCTCTCTTGCCCACATGTCTGTCCTTGGCTTACTGCATTGTTCCAGTGAAGCCCAACGCAAACTGGAGGAACAACACCTCATCTTCCGACTAGGCACCTTACAGCCTTCCGGTCTGAATATTGAATTCAATAACTTTAGGTCGTGAGCTCCCTCCCCCATCCCCACCCCTTTTCTGTTTCCCCCTTTTTTCCCCCTTTTTTTTCCCTATAAATTTTATAGATTTTTCTTTTCCCACCTATTTCCATTATTTTTAAATATTTTAAAATCCT
This sequence comes from Isurus oxyrinchus, assembly GCA_026770705.1. Classification (NCBI taxonomy): domain Eukaryota; kingdom Metazoa; phylum Chordata; class Chondrichthyes; order Lamniformes; family Lamnidae; genus Isurus; species Isurus oxyrinchus. The sequence goes on from JANJGN010000196.1 coordinate 752,434, forward strand.
TTATGCTCCCCCCCACCCCCACTAGAGCTGTACCTTGAGTGCCCTACCATCCATTCTTAATTAGCACATTCGTTTAGATAATATCACCAACTTTAACTTTAACACCTATGTGTTCTTTTGTACCATTGTTACTGACATCTTTTGATGATCTGCTTCTATCACTGCTTGTTTGTCTACACAAGCACCTCTGTCTCTCTCTCTCTCTCCTTCCCCCCCCCCCCCCCCCCCCACACACCTTAAACCAGCTTATATTTCAACTCTTTCCTGGACTCGAAATCAAGTTCTGTCGAAGGGTCATGAGGACTCGAAACGTCAACTCTTTTCTCCTCCGCCGATGCTGCCAGACCTACTGAATATACTCTCTTTCTCTATTTCTAGCAAATAATCCTTTTCTATTAATTTCGGTATATGTAGAGTTTCACGTTCTCCATGGTTATCAGTATGTGAGTTTCCACAAGATTCTTTAGTTGCAACTTATTGTCTTTCTCCATATGATCAAATGATTCTTTTTTGACAATACTTCTTCATTTAGCTTATTCCCTTTCTCCATATTAATCAATTTCTACACTTTCATCATATTCTGCACCTGTAACTCACTTTCTGAATCTCAACCTATCAATTAATGCTTTTGTTTCAATTTCCCTATTTGCAGCTTGGTTTCCTTCTCAATTCAATATTTCAATTGCTACAAAATTCTCTATCTACAACATATTGTATTCCTCCATATCCATCAAATAACCCTTTTCTATCAATTTCCCTCGTGGAAGCTCCCATCCATTCTCCAGAGATAGGAACAGTTCAATTTACATAAACGTCTCTATCTGCAAATTATTTTCTTTAGCCATGTGAATCAAAAAGTACTTTCCTAGCAATTCCTCTATCTGAGGCTTATTATCTATCACCATATTTAGCATCTTCTACATTTCTTTCATATTCTGTATCTGTTGCTCACTCTCTTATACCATATCTAACAATGCTTGCATTACCATCAAATTCTGTATCACTCGCTTTCACCATATGATTCAAATCATCACTTTGCATGAATTTTCATATGTAGAGCCTAACAATGTTCTCCACGGTTGGCAAACTCTCAATGTTAACACAATTCTCTCTCTGTAACTAAAATTCTCTGTCCATTTATCTCGAGGAATTATTTTTTTCACTTTCGTTACCTGCATTTATTCTCATTCTCCATCGTGATCAATTTCGTCATTTCCATCATATTCTGTATCTGGAGCTCAATTTCTTTCACCGTGTTAACAACTTTCATATTGCCATCAAATTCTATAACTGTGGTTCACTCTCTTTTTGCATAACAATCAAAGTGTGTTTTTCTAACAGTTTCCATATCTGTTGCTTTTCCAGATCTCCATGCTTGTCAATATCTGAATTTCCTTAAAAAACTTTACTTCTCATTATTTCCTTTCTATATTAAAAAACAAATAATCGTTTTGTGTCTATATTCCTATGTCTAGCTGATTCCCTTTCTCCTTAGTGATCAATTTCTAAACTTTCATCATGTTCTTCATCTATAGCTCACTCTGACTCCATATCCAAAAAATAATGCTTTTTTAAAATCAATTTCCTTATTTGAAGCATTTTTTCCTTCTTCATTGATATTAATACCTCACCTTCCAGAAATTTCTCTATCTACAATATACTCCCTTTCTCTATTTCTAGCAAATAATCCTTTTCTATTAATTTCGGTATATGTAGAGTTTCACGTTCTCCATGGTATTCAGTATGTGAGTTTCCACAAGATTCTTTAGTTGCAACTTATTGTCTTTCTCCATATGATCAAATGATTCTTTTTTGACAATACTTCTTTATTTAGCTTATTCCCTTTCTCCATATTAATCAATTTCTACATTTTCATCATATTCTGCACCTGTAACTCACTTTCTGAATCTCAACCTATCAATTAAAGCTTTTGTTTCAATTTCCCTATTTGCAGCTTGGTTTCCTTCTCAATTCAATATTTCAATTGCTACAAAATTCTCTATCTACAACATATTGTATTCCTCCATATCCATCAAATAACCCTTTTCTATCAATTTCCCTCGTGGAAGCTCCCATCCATTCTCCAGAGATAGGAACAGTTCAATTTACATAAACGTCTCTATCTGCAAATTATTCTCTTTAGCCATGTGAATCAAAAAGTACTTTCCTAGCAATTCCTCTATCTGAGGCTTATTATCTATCACCATATTTAGCATCTTCTACATTTCTTTCATATTCTGTATCTGTTGCTCACTCTCTTATACCATATCTAACAATGCTTGCATTACCATCAAATTCTGTATCACTCGCTTTCACCATATGATTCAAATCATCACTTTGTATGAATTTTCATATGTAGAGCCTAACACTGTTCTCCACGGTTGGCAAACTCTCAATGTTAACACAATTCTCTCTCTGTAACTAAAATTCTCTGTCCATTTATCTCGAGGAAATATTTTTTTCACTTTCGTTACCTGCATTTATTCTCATTCTCCATCGTGATCAATTTCGTCATTTCCATCATATTCTGTATCTGTAGCTCAATTTCTTTCACCGTGTTAACAATTTTCATATTGCCATCAAATTCTATACCTGTGGTTCACTCTCTTTCTGCATAACAATCAAAGTGTGTTTTTCTAACAGTTTCCATATCTGTTGCTTCTCCAGATCTCCATGCTTGTCAATATCTGAATTTCCTTAAAAAACTTTAGTTCTAATTATTTCCTTTCTGTATTTAAAAACAAATAATCGTTTTTTGTATATATTTCTATGTCTAGCTGATTCCCTTTCTCCTTAGTGATCAATTTCAAAACTTTCACGTTCTCCATGGTTATCAGTAAGTGAGTTTCCACAAGATTCTTTAGTTGCAACTTATTGTCTTTCTCCATATGATCAAATGATTCTTTTTTGACAATACTTCTTCATTTAGCTTATTCCCTTTCTCCATATTAATCAATTTCTACACTTTCATCATATTCATCAGTTTCTGACTCCATGCCTATCAAATATAGCTTTTGTTTCAATTTTCCTATTTGCAGCTTATTTTCCTTCTCAATTCAATATTTCAACTTTTAGAAAATTCTCTATCTACAACATATTGTATTCCTCCATATCGATCAAATAACCGTTTTCTATCAATTTCCCTAGTGGAAGCTCCCATCCATTCTCCAGAGATAGGAACAGTTCAATTTACATAAGCGTCTCTATCTGCAAATTATTCTCTTTAGCCATGTGAATCAAAAAATACTTTCCTAGCAATTCCTCTATCTGTAGCTTATTATCTATCACCATATTTAGCAACTTCTGCATTTCTTTCATATTCTGTATGTGTAGCTCACTCTCTTATATCATATCTAACAATACTTGCATTAGCATCAAATTCCGTATCTGTGGTTCACTCGCTTACACCATATGAGTCAAATCATCACTTTGTATGAATTTTCATATGTAGAGCCTAATACTGTTCTCCACAGTTGGCAAACTCTCAATGTTAACACAATTCTCTCTCTGTAACTAAAATTCTCTGTCCATTTCTCTCGAGGAATCATTTTTTTCACTTTCGTTACCTGCATTTATTCTCATTCTCCATCGTGATCAATTTCGTCATTTCCATCATATTCTGTATCTGTAGCTCAATTTCTTTCACCGTGTTAACAATTTTCATATTGCCATCAAATTCTATACCTGTGGTTCACTCTCTTTCTGCATAACAATCAAAGGGTGTTTTTCTAACAGTTTCCATATCTGTTGCTTTTCCAGATCTCCATGCTTGTCAATATCTGAATTTCCTTAAAAAACTTCAGTTCTAATTATTTCCTTTCTATATTAAAAAACAAATAATCGTTTTTTGTCTATAATTCTATGTCTAGCTGATTCCTTTTCTCCTTAGTGATCAATTTCTAAACTTTCACGCTCTCCATGGTTATCAGTATGTGAGTTTCCACAAGATTCTTTAGTTGCAACTTATTGTCTTTCTCCATATGATCAAATGAATTTTTTTTGACAATACTTCTTCATTTAGCTTATTCCCTTTCTCGATATTAATCAATTTCTACACTTTCATCATATTCATCAGTTTCTGACTCCATGCCTATCAAATATAGCTTTTGTTTCAATTTTCCTATTTGCAGCTTATTTTCCTTCTCAATTCAATATTTCAACTTTTAGAAAATTCTCTATGTACAACATGTTCTATTCCTCCATATCTATCAAATAACCGTTTTCTATCAATTTCCCTCATGGAAGCTCCCATCCATTCTCCAGAGATAGGAACAGTTCAATTTACATAAGCGTCTCTATCTGCAAATTATTCTCTTTAGCCATGTGAATCAAAAAATACTTTCCTAGCAATTCCTCTATCTGTAGCTTATTATCAATCACCATATTTAGCAACTTCTGCATTTCTTTCATATTCTGTATGTGTAGCTCACTCTCTTATATCATATCTAACAATACTTGCATTAGCATCAAATTCCGCATCTGTGGTTCACTCGCTTACACCATATGAGTCAAATCATCACTTTGTATGAATTTTCATATGTAGAGCCTAATACTGTTCTCCACAGTTGGCAAACTCTCAATGTTAACACAATTCTCTATCTGTAACTAAAATTCTCTGTCCATTTCTCTCGAGGAATCATTTTTTTCACTTTCGTTACCTGCATTTATTCTCATTCTCCGTCGTGATCAATTTCGTCATTTCCATCATATTCTGTATCTGTAGCTCAATTTCTTTCACCGTGTTAACAATTTTCATATTGCCATCAAATTCTATAACTGCGGTTCACTCTCTTTTTGCATAACAATCAAAGTGTGTTTTTCTAACAGTTTCCATATCTGTTACTTTTCCAGATCTCCATGCTTGTCAATATCTGAATTTCCTTAAAAAACTTTACTTCTCATTATTTCCTTTCTATATTAAAAAACAAATAATCGTTTTGTGCCTATATTTCTATGTCTAGCTGATTCCCTTTCTCCTTAGTGATCAATTTCCAAACTTTCATCATCTTCTTCATCTGTAGCTCACTCTGACTCCATATCCAACATATAATGCTTTTTTAAATTCAATTTCCTTATTTGAAGCATTTTTTCCTTCTTCATTGATATTAATATCTCACCTTCCAGAAATTTCTCTATCTACAATATACTCTCTTTCTCTATTCCTAGCAAATAATCCTTTTCTATTAATTTCTGTATATGTAGAGTTTCACGTTCTCCATGGTTATCAGTATCCGAGTTTCCACAAGATTCTTTAGTTGCAACTTATTGTCTTTCTCCATATGATCAAATGTATCTTTTTTGACAATACTTCTTTATTTAGCTTATTCCCTTTCTCCATATTAATCAATTTCTACATTTTCATCATATTCTGCACCTGTAACTCACTTTCTGACTCCATGCCTATCAAATATAGCTTTTGTTTCAATTTCCTTATTTGCAGCTTATTTTCCTTCTCAATTCAATATTTCAACTGCTAGAAAATACTCTATCTACAACATATTGTATTCCTCCATAGCTATCAAATAACCGTTTTCTATCAATTTCCCTCGTGGAAGCTCCCATCCTTTCTCCAGAGATAGGAACAGTTCAATTTACATAAGCGCCTCTCTCTGCACATTATTCTCTTCAGCCATGTGAATCAAAAAATACTTTCCTAGCAATTCCTCTATCTGTAGCTTATTATCTATCACCATATTTAGCAACTTCTGCATTTCTTTCATATTCTGTATGTGTTGCTCACTCTCTTATACCATATCTAACAATACTTGCATTACCATCAAATTCTGTATCTGTGGTTCACTCGCTTTCACCATATGATTCAAATCATCAATTTGTATGAATTTTCATATGTAGAGCCTAATACTGTTCTCCACGGTTGGCAAACTCTCAATGTTAACCCAATTCTCTATCTGCAACTAAACTTCTCTGTCCATTTCTCTCGAGGAATCATTTTTTTCACTTTCGTTACTTGCAGATTCTCCATTGTGATCAATTTCGTCATTTCCATCATATTCTGTATCTGTAGCTCAATTTCTTTCACGGTGTTAACAATTTTCATATTGCCATCAAATTCTATAACTGTGGTTCACTCTCTTTTTGCATAACAATCAAAGTGTGTTTTTCTAACAGTTTCCATATCTGTTGCTTTTCCAGATCTCCATGCTTGTCAATATCTGAATTTCCTTAAAAAACTTTACTTCTCATTATTTGCTTTCTATATTAAAAAACAAATAATCGTTTTGTGTCTATATTTCTATGTCTAGCTGATTCCCTTTCTCCTTAGTGATCAATTTCTAAACTTTCATCATGTTCTACATCTTGAGCTCACTCTGACTCCATATCCAACAAATAATGCTTTTTTAAAATCAATTTCCTTATTTGAAGCATTTTTTCCTTCTTCATCGATATGAATATCTCACTTTCCAGAAATTTCTCTATCTACAATATACTCTCTTTCTCTATTTCTAGCAAATAATCCTTTTCTATTAATTTCGGTATATGTAGAGTTTCACGTTCTGCATGGTTATCAGTATGTGAGTTTCCAAAAGATTCTTTAGTTGCAACTTATTGTCTTTCTCCATATGATCAAATGATTCTTTTTTGACAATACTTCTTTATTTAGCTTATTCCCTTTCTCCATATTAATCAATTTCTACACTTTCATCATATTCTGCACCTGTAACTCACTTTCTGAATCTCAACCTATCAATTAATGCTTTTGTTTCAATTTCCCTATTTGCAGCTTGGTTTCCTTCTCAATTCAATATTTCAATTGCTACAAAATTCTCTATCTACAACATATTGTATTCCTCCATATCCATCAAATAACCCTTTTCTATCAATTTCCCTCGTGGAAGCTCCCATCCATTCTCCAGAGATAGGAACAGTTCAATTTACATAAACGTCTCTATCTGCAAATTATTTTCTTTAGCCATGTGAATCAAAAAGTACTTTCCTAGCAATTCCTCTATCTGAGGCTTATTATCTATCACCATATTTAGCATCTTCTACATTTCTTTCATATTCTGTATCTGTTGCTCACTCTCTTATACCATATCTAACAATGCTTGCATTACCATCAAATTCTGTATCACTCGCTTTCACCATATGATTGAAATCATCACTTTGTATGAATTTTCATATGTAGAGCCTAACACTGTTCTCCACGGTTGGCAAACTCTCAACGTTAACACAATTCTCTCTCTGTAACTAAAATTCTCTGTCCATTTATCTCGAGGAATTATTTTTTTCACTTTCGTTACCTGCATTTATTCTCATTCTCCATCGTGATCAATTTCGTCATTTCCATCATATTCTGTATCTGTAGCTCAATTTCTTTCACCGTGTTAACAATTTTCATATTGCCATCAAATTCTATACCTGTGGTTCACTCTCTTTCTGCATAACAATCAAAGTGTGTTTTTCTAACAGTTTCCATATCTGTTGCTTTTCCAGATCTCCATGCTTGTCAATATCTGAATTTCCTTAAAAAACTTTAGTTCTAATTATTTCCTTTCTGTATTTAAAAACAAATAATCGTTTTTTGTCTATATTTCTATGTCTAGCTGATTCCCTTTCTCCTTAGTGATCAATTTCAAAACTTTCACGTTCTCCATGGTTATCAGTATGTGAGTTTCCACAAGATTCTTTAGTTGCAACTTACTGTCTTTCTCCATATGATCAAATGATTCTTTTTTGACAATACTTCTTCATTCAGCTTATTCCCTTTATCCATATTAATCAATTTCTACACTTTCATCATATTCATCAGTTTCTGACTCCATGCCTATCAAATATAGCTTTTGTTTCAATTTTCCTATTTGCAGCTTATTTTCCTTCTCAATTCAATATTTCAAGTTTTAGAAAATTCTCTATCTACAACATATTGTATTCCTCCATATCGATCAAATAACCGTGTTCTATCAATTTCCCTCGTGGAAGCTCCCATCCATTCTCCAGAGATAGGAACAGTTCAATTTACATAAGCGTCTCTATCTGCAAATTATTCTCTTTAGCCATGTGAATCAAAAAATACTTTCCTAGCAATTCCTCTATCTGTAGCTTATTATCTATCACCATATTTAGCAACTTCTGCATTTCTTTCATATTCTGTATGTGTAGCTCACTCTCTTATATCATATCTAACAATACTTGCATTACCATCAAATTCCGTATCTGTGGTTCACTCGCTTACACCATATGAGTCAAATCATCACTTTGTATGAATTTTCATATGTAGAGCCTAATACTGTTCTCCACAGTTGGCAAACTATCAAGGTTAACACAATTCTCTCTCTGTAACTAAAATTCTCTGTCCATTTCTCTCGAGGAATCATTTTTTTCACTTTCGTTACCTGCATTTATTCTCATTCTCCATCGTGATCAATTTCGTCATTTCCATCATATTCTGTATCTGTAGCTCAATTTCTTTCACCGTGTTAACAATTTTCATATTGCCATCAAATTCCACACCTGTGGTTCACTCTCTTTTTGCATAACAATCAAAGTGTGTTTTTCTAACAGTTTCCATATCTGTTGCTTTTCCAGATCTCCATGCTTGTCAATATCTGAATTTCCTTAAAAAGCTTTAGTTGTAATTATTTACTTTCTATATTAAAAAACAAATAATCGTTTTGTGTCCATATTCCTATGTCTAGCTGATTCCCTTTCTCCTTAGTGATCAATTTCTAAACTTTCATCATGTTCTTCATCTATAGCTCACTCTGACTCCATATCCAACAAATAATGCTTTTTTAAAATCAATTTCCTTATTTGAAGCATTTTTTCCTTCTTCATTGATATTAATATCTCACCTTCCAAAAATTTCTCTATCTACAATATACTCTCTTTCTCTATTTCTAGCACATAATCCTTTTCTATTAATTTCGGTACATGTAGCGTTTCACGTTCTCCGTGGTTATCAGTATCTGAGTTTCCACAAGATTCTTTAGTTGCAACTTATTGTCTTTCTCCATATGACCAAATGTTTCTTTTTTGACAATACTTCTTTATTTAGCTTATTCCCTTTCTCCATATTAATCAATTTCTACATTTTCATCATATTCTGCACCTGTAACTCACTTTCTGACTCCATTCCTATCAAATATAGCTTTTGTTTCAATTTCCCTATTTGCAGCTTATTTTCCTTCTCAATTCAATATTTCAACTTCTAGAAAATTCTCTATCTACAATATATTGTATTCCTCCATATCTATCAAATAACCGTTTTCTATCAATTTCCCTCGTGGAAGCTCCCATCCATTCTCCAAAGATAGGAACAGTTCAATTTACATAAGCGTCTCTATCTGCAAATTATTCTCTTTAGCCATGTGAATCAAAAAATACTTTCCTAGCAATTCCTCTATCTGTAGCTTATTATCTATCACCATATTTAGCAACTTCTACATTTCTTTCATATTCTGTATGTGTAGCTCACTCTCTTATACCATATCTAACAATACTTGCATTACCATCAAATTCCGTATCAGTGGTTCACTCGCTTACACCATATGAGTCAAATCATCACTTTGTATGAATTTTCATATGTAGAGCCTAATACTGTTCTCCACAGTTGGCAAACTCTCAATGTTAACACAATTCTCTCTCTGTAACTAAAATTCTCTGTCCATTACTCTCGAGGAATCATTTTTTTCTCTTTCGTTACCTGCATTTATTCTCATTCTCCATGGTGATCAATTTCGTCATTTCCATCATATTCTGTATCTGTAGCTCAATTTCTTTCACCGTGTTAAGAATTTTCATATTGCCATCAAATTCTATACCTGTGGTTCACTCTCTGCATAAAACTCAAACTGTGTTTTTCTAACAGTTTCCATATCTGTTGCTTTTCCAGATCTCCATGCTTGTCAATATCTGAATTTCCTTAAAAAACTTTAGTTCTAATTATTTCCTTTCTATATTAAAAAACAAATAATCGTTTTGTGTCTATATTTCTATGTCTAGCTGATTCCCTTTCTCCTTTGTGATCAATTTCTAAACTTTCATCATGTTCTTCATCTGTAGCTCACTCTGACTCCATATCCAACAAATAATGCTTTTTTAAAATCAATTTCCTTATTTGAAGCATTTTTTCCTTCTTCATTGATATTAATATCTCACCTTCCAGAAATTTCTCTATCTACAATATACTCTCTTTCTGTATTTCTAGCAAATAATCCTTTTCTATTAATTTCGGTATATGTAGAGTTTCACGTTCTCCATGGTATTCAGTATGTGAGTTTCCACAAGATTCTTTAGTTGCAACTTATTGTCTTTCTCCATATGATCAAATGATTCTTTTTTGACAATACTTCTTTATTTAGCTTATTCCCTTTCTCCATATTAATCAATTTCTACACTTTCATCATATTCTGCACCTGTAACTCACTTTCTGAATCTCAACCTATCAATTAAAGCTTTTGATTCAATTTCCCTATTTGCTGCTTGGTTTCCTTCTCAATTCAATATTTCAATTGCTACAAAATTCTCTATCTACAACATATTGTATTCCTCCATATCCATCAAATAACCCATCAAATTTCCCTCGTGGAAGCTCCCATCCATTCTCCAGAGATAGGAACAGTTCAATTTACATAAACGTCTCTATCTGCAAATTATTCTCTTTAGCCATGTGAATCAAAAAGTACTTTCCTAGCAATTCCTCTATCTATAGCTTATTATATATCACCATATTTAGCTTCTTCTACATTTCTTTCATATTCTGTATCTGTTGCTCACTCTCTTATACCATATCTAACAATGCTTGCATTACCATCAAATTCTGTATCACTCTCTTTCACCATATGATTCAAATCATCACTTTGTATGAATTTTCATATGTAGAGCCTAATACTGTTCTCCACGGTTGGCAAACTCTCAATGTTAACACAATTCTCTCTCTGGAACTAAAATTCTCTGTCCATTTATCTCGAGGAATTATTTTTTTCACTTTGGTTACCTGCATTTATTCTCATTCTCCATCGTGATCAATTTCGTCATTTCCATCATATTCTGTATCTGTAGCTCAATTTCTTTCACCGTGTTAACAATTTTCATATTGCCATCAAATTCTATACCTGTGGTTCAGTCTCTTTCTGCATAACAATCAAAGTGTGTTTTTCTAACAGTTTCCATATCTGTTGCTTTTCCAGATCTCCATGCTTGTCAATATCTGAATTTCCTTAAAAAACTTTAGTTCTAATTATTTCCTTTCTATATAAAAAAACAAATAATCGTTTTTTGTCTATATTTCTATGTCTAGCTGATTCCCTTTCTCCTTAGTGATCAATTTCTAAACTTTCATCATGTTCTTCATCTGTAGCTCACTCTGACTCCATATCCAACAAATAATGCTTTTTTAAAATCAACTTCCTTATTTGAAGCATTTTTTCCTTCTTCATTGATATTATTATCTCACCTTGCAGAAATTTCTCTATCTACAATATACTCTCTTTCTCTATTTCTAGCAAATAATCCATTACTATTAATTTCGGTATATGTAGAGTTTCACGTTCTCTATGGTTATCAGTATCTGAGTTTCCACAAGATTCTTTAGTTGCAACTTATTGTCTTTCTCCATATGATCAACTGTTTCTTTTTTGACAATACTTCTTTATCTAGCTTATTCCCTTTCTCCATATTAATCAATTTCTACATTTTCATCATATTCTGCACCTGTAACTCACTTTCTGACTCCATGCCTATCAAATATAGCTTTTCTTTCAATTTCCCTATTTGCAGCTTATTTTCCTTCTCAATTCAATATTTCAACTTTTCGAAAATTCTCTATCTACAACATATTGTATTCCTCCATATCTATCAAATAACCGTTTTCTATCAATTTCCCTAGTGGAAGCTCCCATCCATTCTCCAGAGATAGGAACAGTTCAATTTACATAAGCGTCTCTATCTGCAAATTATTCTCTTTAGCCATGTGAATCAAAAAATACTTTCCTAGCAATTCCTCTATCTGTAGCTTATTATCTATCACCATATTTAGCAACTTCTGCATTTCTTTCATATTCTGTATGTGCAGCTCACTCTCTTATATCATATCTAACAATACTTGCATTACCATCAAATTCCGTATCTGTGGTTCACTCGCTTACACCATATGAGTCAAATCGTCACTTTGTATGAATTTTCATATGTAGAGCCTAATACTGTTCTCCACAGTTGGCAAACTCTCAATGTTAACACAATTCTCTCTCTGTAACTAAAATTCTCTGTCCATTTCACTCGAGGAATCATTTTTTTCACTTCCGTTACCTGCATTTATTCTCATTCTCCATGGTGATCAATTTCGTCATTTCCATCATATTCTGTATCTGTAGCTCAATTTCTTTCACCGTGTTAACAATTTTCATATTGCCATCAAATTCGATAACTGTGGTTCACTCTCTTTTTGCATAACAATCAAAGTGTGTTTTTCTAACAGTTTCCATATCTGTTGCTTTTCCAGATCTCCATGCTTGTCAATATCTGAATTTCCTTAAAAAACTTTCGTTCTAATTATTTCATTTCTATATAAAAAAACAAATAATCGTTTTGTGTCTATATTTCTATGTCTAGCTGATTCCCTTTCTCCTTAGTGATCAATTTCTAAACTTTCATCATGTTCTACATCTGTAGCTCACTCTGACTCCATATCCAACAAATAATGCTTTTTAAAATCAATTTCCTTATTTGAAGCATTTTTTACTTCTTCATTGATATTATTATCTCACCTTCCAGAAATTTCTCTATCTACAATATACTCTCTTTCTCTATTTCTAGCAAATAATCCTTTACTATTAATTTCAGTATATGTAGAGTTTCACGTTCTCCATGGTTATCAGTATCTGAGTTTCCACAAGATTCTTTAGTTGCAACTTATTGTCTTTCTCCATATGATCAACTGTTTCTTTTTTGACAATACTTCTTTATTTAGCTTATTCCCTTTCTCCATATTAATCAATTTCTGCACTTTCATCATATTCTGCACCTGTAACTCACTTTCTGATGCTATACCTATCAATTAAAGCTTTTTTTTCAATTTCCCTATTTGCAGCTTAGTTTCCATCTCAATTCAAAATCTCAATTGCTAGAAAATTCTCCATCTACAACATATTGTATTCCTCCATATATATCAAATAACCCTTTTCTATCAATTTCCCTAGTGGAAGCTCCCATCCATTCTCCAGAGATAGGAACAGTTCAATTTACATAAGCGTCTCTATCTGCAAATTATTCTCTTTAGCCATGTGAATCAAAAAATACTTTCCTAGCAATTCCTCTATCAGTTGCTTATTATCTATCTCCATATTTGGCAACTTCTACATGTCTTTCATATTCTGTATGTGTAGCTCACTCTCTTATACCATATCTAACAATACTTGCATTACCATCAAATTCCGTATCTGTGGTTCACTCGCTTACACCATATGATTCAAATCATCACTTTGTATGAATTTTCATATGTAGAGCCTAATACTGTTCTCCACAGTTGGCAAACTCTCAATGTTAACACAATTCTCTCTCTGTAACTAAAATTCTCTGTCCATTTCTCTCGAGGAATCATTTTTTTCACTTTCGTTACCTGCATTTATTCTCATTCTCCATTGTGATCAATTTCGTCATTTCCATCATATTCTGTATCTGTAGCTCAATTTCTTTCACCGTGTTAACAATTTTCATATTGCCATCAAATTCTATACCTGTGGTTCACTCTCTTTCTGCATAAAACTCAAACTGTGTTTTTCTAACAGTTTCCATATCTGTTGCTTTTCCAGATCTCCATGCTTGTCAATATCTGAATTTCCTTAAAAAACTTTAGTTCTAATTATTTCCTTTCTATATTAAAAAACAAATAATCGTTTTGTGTCTATATTTCTATGTCTAGCTGATTCCCTTTCTCCTTTGTGATCAATTTCTAAACTTTCATCATGTTCTTCATCTGTAGCTCACTCTGACTCCATATGCAACAAATAATGCTTTTTTAAAATCAATTTCCTTATTTGAAGCATTTCTTCCTTCTTCACTGATATTATTATCTCACCTTCCAGAAATTTCTCTATCTACAATATACTCTCTTTCTCTATTTCTAGCAAATAATCCTTTACTATTAATTTCGGTATATGTAGAGTTTCACGTTCTCCATGGTTATCAGTATCTGAGTTTCCACAAGATTCTTTAGTTGCAACTTATTGTCTTTCTCCATATGATCAACTGTTTCTTTTTTGACAATACTTCTTTATTTAGCTTAATCCCTTTCTCCATATTAATCAATTTCTGCAGTTTCATCATATTCTGCACCTGTAACTCACTTTCTGATGCTATACCTATCAATTATAGCTTTTTTTTCAATTTCCCTATTTGCAGCTTAGTTTCCATCTCAATTCAATATCTCAATTGCTAGAAAATTCTCTATCTACAACATATTGTATTCCTCCATATCTATCAAATAACCGTTTTCTATCAATTTCCCTAGTGGAAGCTCCCATCCATTCTCCAGAGATAGGAACAGTTCAATTTACATAAGCGTCTCTATCTGCAAATTATTCTCTTTAGCCATGTGAATCAAAAAATACTTTCCTAGCAATTCCTCTATCTGTAGCTTATTATCTATCACCATATTTAGCAACTTCTGCATTTCTTTCATATTCTGTATGTCCAGCTCACTCTCTTATATCATATCTAACAATACTTGCATGAGCATCAAATTCCGTATCTGTGGTTCACTCGCTTACACCATATGAGTCAAATCATCACTTTGTATGAATTTTCATATGTAGAGCCTAATACTGTTCTCCACAGTTGGCAAACTCTCAATGTTAACACAATTCTCTCTCTGTAACTAAAATTCTCTGTCCATTTCTCTCGAGGAATCATATTTTTCACTTTCGTTACCTGCATTTATTCTCATTCTCCATTGTGATCAATTTCGTCATTTCCATCATATTCTGTATCTGTAGCTCAATTTCTTTCACCGTGTTAACAATTTTCATATTGCCATCAATTTCCATACCTGTGGTTCACTCTCTTTCTGCATAACATTCAAAGAGTGTTTTTCTAACAGTTTCCATATCTGTTGCTTTTCCAGATCTCCATGCTTGTCAATATCTGAATTTCCTTAAAAAACTTTAGTTCTAATTATTTCCTTTCTATATTAACAAACAAATAATCGTTTTGTGTCTATATTTCTATGTCTAGCTGATTCCCTTTCTCCTTAGTGATCAATTTCCAAACTTTCATCATGTTCTTCATCTGTAGCTCACTCTGACTCCATATCCAACATATAATGCTTTTTTAAATTCAATTTCCTTATTTGAAGCATTTTTTCCTTCTTCATTGATATTAATATCTCACCTTGCAGAAATTTCTCTATCTACAATATACTCTCTTTCTCTATTTCTAGCAAATAATCCTTTTCTATTAATTTCGGTATATGTAGAGTTTCACGTTCTCTATGGTTATCAGTATCTGAGTTTCCACAAGATTCTTTAGTTGCAACTTATTGTCTTTCTCCATATGATCAACTGTTTCTTTTTTGACAATACTTCTTTATCTAGCTTATTCCCTTTCTCCATATTAATCAATTTCTACATTTTCATCATATTCTGCACCTGTAACTCACTTTCTGACTCCATGCCTATCAAATATAGCTTTTCTTTCAATTTCCCTATTTGCAGCTTATTTTCCTTCTCAATTCAATATTTCAACTTTTCGAAAATTCTCTATCTACAACATATTGTATTCCTCCATATCTATCAAATAACCGTTTTCTATCAATTTCCCTAGTGGAAGCTCCCATCCATTCTCCAGAGATAGGAACAGTTCAATTTACATAAGCGTCTCTATCTGCAAATTATTCTCTTTAGCCATGTGAATCAAAAAATACTTTCCTAGCAATTCCTCTATCTGTAGCTTATTATCTATCACCATATTTAGCAACTTCTGCATTTCTTTCATATTCTGTATGTGCAGCTCACTCTCTTATATCATATCTAACAATACTTGCATTACCATCAAATTCCGTATCTGTGGTTCACTCGCTTACACCATATGAGTCAAATCGTCACTTTGTATGAATTTTCATATGTAGAGCCTAATACTGTTCTCCACAGTTGGCAAACTCTCAATGTTAACACAATTCTCTCTCTGTAACTAAAATTCTCTGTCCATTTCACTCGAGGAATCATTTTTTTCACTTCCGTTACCTGCATTTATTCTCATTCTCCATGGTGATCAATTTCGTCATTTCCATCATATTCTGTATCTGTAGCTCAATTTCTTTCACCGTGTTAACAATTTTCATATTGCCATCAAATTCGATAACTGTGGTTCACTCTCTTTTTGCATAACAATCAAAGTGTGTTTTTCTAACAGTTTCCATATCTGTTGCTTTTCCATATCTCCATGCTTGTCAATATCTGAATTTCCTTAAAAAACTTTCGTTCTAATTATTTCCTTTCTATATAAAAAAACAAATAATCGTTTTGTGTCTATATTTCTATGTCTAGCTGATTCCCTTTCTCCTTAGTGATCAATTTCTAAACTTTCATCATGTTCTACATCTGTAGCTCACTCTGACTCCATATCCAACAAATAATGCTTTTTAAAATCAATTTCCTTATTTGAAGCATTTTTTACTTCTTCATTGATATTATTATCTCACCTTCCAGAAATTTCTCTATCTACAATATACTCTCTTTCTCTATTTCTAGCAAATAATCCTTTACTATTAATTTCAGTATATGTAGAGTTTCACGTTCTCCATGGTTATCAGTATCTGAGTTTCCACAAGATTCTTTAGTTGCAACTTATTGTCTTTCTCCATATGATCAACTGTTTCTTTTTTGACAATACTTCTTTATTTAGCTTATTCCCTTTCTCCATATTAATCAATTTCTGCACTTTCATCATATTCTGCACCTGTAACTCACTTTCTGATGCTATACCTATCAATTAAAGCTTTTTTTTCAATTTCCCTATTTGCAGCTTAGTTTCCATCTCAATTCAAAATCTCAATTGCTAGAAAATTCTCCATCTACAACATATTGTATTCCTCCATATATATCAAATAACCCTTTTCTATCAATTTCCCTAGTGGAAGCTCCCATCCATTCTCCAGAGATAGGAACAGTTCAATTTACATAAGCGTCTCTATCTGCAAATTATTCTCTTTAGCCATGTGAATCAAAAAATACTTTCCTAGCAATTCCTCTATCAGTTGCTTATTATCTATCTCCATATTTGGCAACTTCTACATGTCTTTCATATTCTGTATGTGTAGCTCACTCTCTTATACCATATCTAACAATACTTGCATTACCATCAAATTCCGTATCTGTGGTTCACTCGCTTACACCATATGATTCAAATCATCACTTTGTATGAATTTTCATATGTAGAGCCTAATACTGTTCTCCACAGTTGGCAAACTCTCAATGTTAACACAATTCTCTCTCTGTAACTAAAATTCTCTGTCCATTTCTCTCGAGGAATCATTTTTTTCACTTTCGTTACCTGCATTTATTCTCATTCTCCATTGTGATCAATTTCGTCATTTCCATCATATTCTGTATCTGTAGCTCAATTTCTTTCACCGTGTTAACAATTTTCATATTGCCATCAAATTCTATACCTGTGGTTCACTCTCTTTCTGCATAAAACTCAAACTGTGTTTTTCTAACAGTTTCCATATCTGTTGCTTTTCCAGATCTCCATGCTTGTCAATATCTGAATTTCCTTAAAAAACTTTAGTTCTAATTATTTCCTTTCTATATTAAAAAACAAATAATCGTTTTGTGTCTATATTTCTATGTCTAGCTGATTCCCTTTCTCCTTTGTGATCAATTTCTAAACTTTCATCATGTTCTTCATCTGTAGCTCACTCTGACTCCATATGCAACAAATAATGCTTTTTTAAAATCAATTTCCTTATTTGAAGCATTTCTTCCTTCTTCATTGATATTATTATCTCACCTTCCAGAAATTTCTCTATCTACAATATACTCTCTTTCTCTATTTCTAGCAAATAATCCTTTACTATTAATTTCGGTATATGTAGAGTTTCACGTTCTCCATGGTTATCAGTATCTGAGTTTCCACAAGATTCTTTAGTTGCAACTTATTGTCTTTCTCCATATGATCAACTGTTTCTTTTTTGACAATACTTCTTTATTTAGCTTATTCCCTTTCTCCATATTAATCAATTTCTGCAGTTTCATCATATTCTGCACCTGTAACTCACTTTCTGATGCTATACCTATCAATTAAAGCTTTTTTTTCAATTTCCCTATTTGCAGCTTAGTTTCCATCTCAATTCAATATCTCAATTGCTAGAAAATTCTCTATCTACAACATATTGTATTCCTCCATATCTATCAAATAACCGTTTTCTATCAATTTCCCTAGTGGAAGCTCCCATCCATTCTCCAGAGATAGGAACAGTTCAATTTACATAAGCGTCTCTATCTGCAAATTATTCTCTTTAGCCATGTGAATCAAAAAATACTTTCCTAGCAATTCCTCTATCTGTAGCTTATTATCTATCACCATATTTAGCAACTTCTGCATTTCTTTCATATTCTGTATGTCCAGCTCACTCTCTTATATCATATCTAACAATACTTGCATGAGCATCAAATTCCGTATCTGTGGTTCACTCGCTTACACCATATGAGTCAAATCATCACTTTGTATGAATTTTCATATGTAGAGCCTAATACTGTTCTCCACAGTTGGCAAACTCTCAATGTTAACACAATTCTCTCTCTGTAACTAAAATTCTCTGTCCATTTCTCTCGAGGAATCATTTTTTTCACTTTCGTTACCTGCATTTATTCTCATTCTCCATTGTGATCAATTTCGTCATTTCCATCATATTCTGTATCTGTAGCTCAATTTCTTTCACCGTGTTAACAATTTTCATATTGCCATCAATTTCCATACCTGTGGTTCACTCTCTTTCTGCATAACATTCAAAGAGTGTTTTTCTAACAGTTTCCATATCTGTTGCTTTTCCAGATCTCCATGCTTGTCAATATCTGAATTTCCTTAAAAAACTTTAGTTCTAATTATTTCCTTTCTATATTAAAAAACAAATAATCGTTTTGTGTCTATATTTCTATGTCTAGCTGATTCCCTTTCTCCTTAGTGATCAATTTCCAAACTTTCATCATGTTCTTCATCTGTAGCTCACTCTGACTCCATATCCAACATATAATGCTTTTTTAAATTCAATTTCCTTATTTGAAGCATTTTTTCCTTCTTCATTGATATTAATATCTCACCTTGCAGAAATTTCTCTATCTACAATATACTCTCTTTCTCTATTTCTAGCAAATAATCCTTTTCTATTAATTTCGGTATATGTAGAGTTTCACGTTCTCCATGGTTATCAGTATCTGAGTTTCCACAAGATTCTTTAGTTGCAACTTATTGTCTTTCTCCATATGATCAAATGTTTCTTTTTTGACAATACTTCTTCATTTAGCTTATTCCCGTTCTCCATATTAATCAATTTCTACACTTTCATCATATTCTGCACCTGTAATTCACTTTCTGAAGCTATACCTATCAATTAAAGCTTTTTTTTCAATTTCCCGATTTGCAGCTTAGTTTCCATCTCAATTCAATATTTCAATTGTTAGAAAATTCTCTATCTACAACATATTGCATTCCTCCATATCTATCAAATAACCGTTTTCTATCAATTTCCCTCGTGGAAGCTCCCATCCATTCTCCAGAGATAGGAACAGTTCAATTTACATAAGCGTCTCTATCTGCAAATTATTCTCTTTCTCCTTGTGAATCAAAAAATACTTTCCTAGCAATTCCTCTATCTGTAGCTTATTATCTATCTCCATATTTGGCAACTTCTACATGTCTTTCATATTCTGTATGTGTAGCTCACTCTCTTATACCATATCTAGTAATACTTGCATTACCATCAAATTTCGTATCTGTGGTTCACTCGCTTACACCATATGAGTCAAATCATCACTTTGTATGAATTTTCATATGTAGAGCCTAATACTGTTCTCCACAGTTGGCAAACTCTCAATGTTAACACAATTCTCTCTCTGTAACTAAAATTCTCTGTCCATTACTCTCGAGGAATCATTTTTTTCTCTTTCGTTACCTGCATTTATTCTCATTCTCCATCGTGATCAATTTCGTCATTTCCATCATATTCTGTATCTGTAGCTCAATTTCTTTCACCGTGTTAACAATTTTCATATTGCCATCAAATTCTATACCTGTGGTTCACTCTCTTTCTGCACAACAATCAAAGTGTGTTTTTCTAACAGTTTCCATATCTGTTGCTTTTCCAGATCTCCATGCTTGTCAATATCTGAATTTCCTTAAAAAACTTTAGTTCTAATTATTTCCTTTCTATATTAAAAAAACAAATAATCGTTTTGTGTCTATATTTCTATGTCTAGCTGATTCCCTTTCTTCTTAGTGATCAATTTCTAAACTTTCATCATGTTCTTCATCTGTAGCTCACTCTAACTCCATATCCAACAAATAAAGCTTTTTTAAATTCAATTTCCTTATTTGAAGCATTTTTCCTTCTTCATTGATATTATTATCTCACCTTCCAGAAATTTCTCTATCTACAATATACTCTCTTTCTCTATTTCTAGCAAATAATCCTTTACTATTAATTTAGGTATATGTAGAGTTTCACGTTCTCCATGGTTATCAGTATCTGAGTTTCCACAAGATTCTTTAGTTGCAACTTATTGTCTTTCTCCATATGATCAAATGTTTCTTTTTTGACAATACTTCTTCATTTAGCTTATTCCCTTTCTCCATATTAATCAATTTCTACACTTTTATCATATTCTGCACCTGTAATTCACTTTCTGAAGCTATACCTATCAATTAAAGCTTTTTTTTCAATTTCCCGATTTGCAGCTTAGTTTCCATCTCAATTCAATATTTCAATTGCTAGAAAATTCTCTATCTACAACATATTGTATTCCTCCATATCTATCAAATAACCGTTTTCTATCAATTTCCCTCGTGGAAGCTCCCATCCATTCTCCAGAGATAGGAACAGTTCAATTTACATAAGCGTCTCTATCTGCAAATTATTCTCCTTCTCCTTGTGAATCAAAAAATACTTTCCTAGCAATTCCTCTATCTGTTGCTTATTATCTATCTCCATATTTGGCAACTTCTACATGTCTTTCATATTCTGTATGTGTAGCTCACTCTCTTATACCATATCTAGCAATACTTGCATTACCATCAAATTTCGTATCTGTGGTTCACTCGCTTACACCATATGAGTCAAATCATCACTTTGTATGAATTTTCATATGTAGAGCCTAATACTGTTCTCCACAGTTGGCAAACTCTCAATGTTAACACAATTCTCTCTCTGTAACTAAAATTCTCTGTCCATTACTCTCGAGGAATCATTTTTTTCTCTTTCGTTACCTGCATTTATTCTCATTCTCCATGGTGATCAATTTCGTCATTTCCATCATATTCTGTATCTGTAGCTCAATTTCTTTCACCGTGTTAACAATTTTCATATTGCCATCAAATTCTATACCTGTGGTTCACTCTCTTTCTGCACAACAATCAAAGTGTGTTTTTCTAACAGTTTCCATATCTGTTGCTTTTCCAGATCTCCATGCTTGTCAATATCTGAATTTCCTTAAAAAAATTTAGTTCTAATTATTTCCTTTCTATATTAAAAAAACAAATACTCGTTTTGTGTCTATATTTCTATGTCTAGCTGATTCCCTTTCTCCTTAGTGATCAATTTCTAAACTTTCATCATGTTCTTCATCTGTAGCTCACTCTAACTCCATATCCAACAAATAAAGCTTTTTTAAATTCAATTTCCTTATTTGAAGCATTTTTCCTTCTTCATTGATATTATTATCTCACCTTCCAGAAATTTCTCTATCTACAATATACTCCCTTTCTCTATTTCTAGCAAATAATCCTTTACTATTAATTTCGGTATATGTAGAGTTTCACGTTCTCCATGGTTATCAGTATGTGAGTTTCCACAAGATTCTTTAGTTGCAACTCATTGTCTTTCTCCATATGATCAACTGTTTCTTTTTTGACAATACTTCTTTATTTAGCTTATTCCCTTTCTCCATATTAATCAATTTCTGCACTTTCATCATATTCTGCACCTGTAACTCACTTTCTGATGCTATACCTATCTATTAAAGCTTTTTTATTCAATTTCCCTATTTGCAGCTTAGTTTCCATCTCAATTCAATGTCTCAATTGCTAGAAAATTCTCTATCTACAACATATTGTATTCCTCCATATCTATCAAATAACCGTTTTCTATCAATTTCCCTAATGGAAGCTCCCATCCATTCTCCAGAGATAGGAACAGTTCAATTTACATAAGCGTCTCTATCTGCAAATTATTCTCTTTAGTCATGTGAATCAAAAAATACTTTCCTAGCAATTCGTCTATCTGTAGCTTATTATCTGTCACCATATTTAGCAGCTTCTGCATTTCTTTCATATTCTGTATGTGTAGCTCACTCTCTTATATCATATCTAACAATACTTACATTACCATCAAATTCCGTATCTGTGGTTCACTCGCTTACACCATATGAGTCAAATCATCACTTTGTATGAATTTTCATATGTAGAGACTAATACTGTTCTCCACAGTTGGCAAACTCTCAATGTTAACACAATTCTCTCTCTGTAACTAAAATTCTCTGTCCATTTCTCTCGAGGAATCATTTTTTTCACTTTCCTTACCTGCATTTATTCTCATTCTCCATTGTGATCAATTTCCTCATTTCCATCATATTCTGTATCTGTAGCTCAATTTCTTTCACCGTGTTAACAATTTTCATATTGCCATCAAATTCTATACCTGTGGTTCACTCTCTTTCTGCATAAAATTCAAAGTGTGTTTTTCTAACAGTTTCCATATCTGTTGCTTTTCCAGATCTCCATGCTTGTCAATATCTGAATTTCCTTAAAAAACTTTACTTCTCATTATTTCCATTCTATATTAAAAAACAAATAATCGTTTTGTGTCTATATTTCTATGTCTAGCTGATTCCCTTTCTCCTTAGTGATCAATTTCCAAACTTTCATCATGTTCTTCATCTGTAGCTCACTCTGACTCCATATCCAACATATAATGCTTTTTTAAATTCAATTTCCTTATTTGAAGCATTTTTTCCTTCTTCATTGATATTAATATCTCACCTTGCAGAAATTTCTCTATCTACAATATACTCTCTTTCTCTATTTCTAGCAAATAATCCTTTTCTATTAATTTCGGTATATGTAGAGTTTCACGTTCTCCATGGTTATCAGTATCTGAGTTTCCACAAGATTCTTTAGTTGCAACTTATTGTCTTTCTCCATATGATCAAATGTTTCTTTTTTGACAATACTTCTTTATTTAGCTTATTCGCTTTCTCCATATTAATCAATTTCTACATTTTCATCATATTCTGCACCTGTAACTCACTTTCTGACTCCATTCCTATCAAATATAGCTTTTGTTTCAATTTCCCTATTTGCAGCTTATTTTCGTTCTCAATTCAATATTTCAACTTCAGGAAAATTCTCTATCTACAATATATTGTATTCCTCCATATCTATCAAATAACCGTTTTCTATCAATTTCCCTCGTGGAAGCTCCCATCCATTCTCCAGAGATAGGAACAGTTCAATTTACATAAGCGTCTCTATCTGCAAATTATTCTCTTTAGCCATGTGAATCAAAAAATACTTTCCTAGCAATTCCTCTATCTGTAGCTTATTATCTATCACCATATTTAGCAACTTCTACATTTCTTTCATATTCTGTATGTGTAGCTCACTCTCTTATACCATATCTAACAATACTTGCATTACCATCAAATTCCGTATCTGTGGTTCACTCGCTTACACCATATGAGTCAAATCATCACTTTGTATGAATTTTCATATGTAGAGCCTAATACTGTTCTCCACAGTTGGCAAACTCTCAATGTTAACACAATTCTCTATCTGTAACTAAAATTCTCTGTCCATGTCTCTCGAGGAATCATTTTTTTTCACTTTCGTTACCGGCAGATTCTCCATTGTGATCAATTTCGTCATTTCCATCATATTCTGTATCTGTAGCTCAATTTTTTTCACCGTGTTAACAATTTTCATATTGCCATCAAATTCTATACCTGTGGTTCACTCTCTTTCTGCACAACAATCAAAGTGTGTTTTTCTAACAGTTTCCATATCTGTTGCTTTTCCAGATCTCCATGCTTGTCAATATCTGAATTTCCTTAAAAAAACTTTAGTTCTAATTATTTCCTTTCTATATTAAAAAAACAAATAATCGTTTTGTGTCTATATTTCTATGTCTACCTGATTCCCTTTCTCCTTAGTGATCAATTTCTAAACTTTCATCATGTTCTTCATCTGTAGCTCACTCTAACTCCATATCCAACAAATAAAGCTTTTTTAAATTCAATTTCCTTATTTGAAGCATTTTTCCTTCTTCATTGATATTATTATCTCACCTTCCAGAAATTTCTCTATCTACAATATACTCCCTTTCTCTATTTCTAGCAAATAATCCTTTACTATTAATTTCGGTATATGTAGAGTTTCACGTTCTCCATGGTTATCAGTATGTGAGTTTCCACAAGATTCTTTAGTTGCAACTCATTGTCTTTCTCCATATGATCAACTGTTTCTTTTTTGACAATACTTCTTTATTTAGCTTATTCCCTTTCTCCATATTAATCAATTTCTGCACTTTCATCATATTCTGCACCTGTAACTCACTTTCTGATGCTATACCTATCTATTAAAGCTTTTTTTTTCAATTTCCCTATTTGCAGCTTAGTTTCCATCTCAATTCAATGTCTCAATTGCTAGAAAATTCTCTATCTACAACATATTGTATTCCTCCATATCTATCAAATAACCGTTTTCTATCAATTTCCCTAATGGAAGCTCCCATCCATTCTCCAGAGATAGGAACAGTTCAATTTACATAAGCGTCTCTATCTGCAAATTATTCTCTTTAGTCATGTGAATCAAAAAATACTTTCCTAGCAATTCCTCTATCTGTAGCTTATTATCTGTCACCATATTTAGCAGCTTCTGCATTTCTTTCATATTCTGTATGTGTAGCTCACTCTCTAATATCATATCTAACAATACTTACATTACCATCAAATTCCGTATCTGTGGTTCACTCGCTTACACCATATGAGTCAAATCATCACTTTGTATGAATTTTCATATGTAGAGCCTAATACTGTTCTCCACAGTTGGCAAACTCTCAATGTTAACACAATTCTCTCTCTGTAACTAAAATTCTCTGTCCATTTCTCTCGAGGAATCATTTTTTTCACTTTCCTTACCTGCATTTATTCTCATTCTCCATTGTGATCAATTTCCTCATTTCCATCATATTCTGTATCTGTAGCTCAATTTCTTTCACCGTGTTAACAATTTTCATATTGCCATCAAATTCTATACCTGTGGTTCACTCTCTTTCTGCATAAAATTCAAAGTGTGTTTTTCTAACAGTTTCCATATCTGTTGCTTTTCCAGATCTCCATGCTTGTCAATATCTGAATTTCCTTAAAAAACTTTACTTCTCATTATTTCCTTTCTATATTAAAAAACAAATAATCGTTTTGTGTCTATATTTCTATGTCTAGCTGATTCCCTTTCTCCTTAGTGATCAATTTCCAAACTTTCATCATGTTCTTCATCTGTAGCTCACTCTGACTCCATATCCAACATATAATGCTTTTTTAAATTCAATTTCCTTATTTGAAGCATTTTTTCCTTCTTCATTGATATTAATATCTCACCTTGCAGAAATTTCTCTATCTACAATATACTCTCTTTCTCTATTTCTAGCAAATAATCCTTTTCTATTAATTTCGGTATATGTAGAGTTTCACGTTCTCCATGGTTATCAGTATCTGAGTTCCCACAAGATTCTTTAGTTGCAACTTATTGTCTTTCTCCATATGATCAAATGTTTCTTTTTTGACAATACTTCTTTATTTAGCTTATTCGCTTTCTCCATATTAATCAATTTCTACATTTTCATCATATTCTGCACCTGTAACTCACTTTCTGACTCCATTCCTATCAAATATAGCTTTTGTTTCAATTTCCCTATTTGCAGCTTATTTTCCTTCTCAATTCAATATTTCAACTTCTAGAAAATTCTCTATCTACAATATATTGTATTCCTCCATATCTATCAAATAACCGTTTTCTATCAATTTCCCTCGTGGAAGCTCCCATCCATTCTCCAGAGATAGGAACAGTTCAATTTACATAAGCGTCTCTATCTGCAAATTATTCTCTTTAGCCATGTGAATCAAAAAATACTTTCCTAGCAATTCCTCTATCTGTAGCTTATTATCTATCACCATATTTAGCTACTTCTACATTTCTTTCATATTCTGTATGTGTAGCTCACTCTCTTATACCATATCTAACAATACTTGCATTACCATCAAATTCCGTATCTGTGGTTCACTCGCTTACACCATATGAGTCAAATCATCACTTTGTATGAATTTTCATATGTAGAGCCTAATACTGTTCTCCACAGTTGGCAAACTCTCAATGTTAACACAATTCTCTATCTGTAACTAAAATTCTCTGTCCATGTCTCTCGAGGAATCATTTTTTTTCACTTTGGTTACCGGCAGATTCTCCATTGTGATCAATTTCGTCATTTCCATCATATTCTGTATCTGTAGCTCAATTTTTTTCACCGTGTTAACAATTTTCATATTGCCATCAAATTCTATACCTGTGGTTCACTCTCTTTCTGCACAACAATCAAAGTGTGTTTTTCTAACAGTTTCCATATCTGTTGCTTTTCCAGATCTCCATGCTTGTCAATATCTGAATTTCCTTAAAAAAACTTTAGTTCTAATTATTTCCTTTCTATATAAAAAAACAAATAATCGTTTTGTGTCTATATTTCTATGTCTAGCTGATTCCCTTTCTCCTTAGTGATCAATTTCTAATCTTTCATCATGTTCTTCATCTGTAGCTCACTCTGACTCCATATCCAACAAATAATGCTTTTTTAAAATCAATTTCCTTATTTGAAGCATTTTTCCTTCTTCATTGATATTATTATCTCACCTTCCAGAAATTTCTCTATCTACAATATACTCCCTTTCTCTATTTCTAGCAAATAATCCTTTACTATTAATTTCGGTATATGTAGAGTTTCACGTTCTCCATGGTTATCAGTATGTGAGTTTCCACAAGATTCTTTAGTTGCAACTCATTGTCTTTCTCCATATGATCAACTGTTTCTTTTTTGACAATACTTCTTTATTTAGCTTATTCCCTTTCTCCATATTAATCAATTTCTGCACTTTCATCATATTCTGCACCTGTAACTCACTTTCTGATGCTATACCTATCTATTAAAGCTTTTTTTTTCAATTTCCCTATTTGCAGCTTAGTTTCCATCTCAATTCAATGTCTCAATTGCTAGAAAATTCTCTATCTACAACATATTGTATTCCTCCATATCTATCAAATAACCGTTTTCTATCAATTTCCCTAATGGAAGCTCCCATCCATTCTCCAGAGATAGGAACAGTTCAATTTACATAAGCGTCTCTATCTGCAAATTATTCTCTTTAGTCATGTGAATCAAAAAATACTTTCCTAGCAATTCCTCTATCTGTAGCTTATTATCTGTCACCATATTTAGCAGCTTCTGCATTTCTTTCATATTCTGTATGTTTAGCTCACTCTCTTATATCATATCTAACAATACTTACATTACCATCAAATTCCGTATCTGTGGTTCACTCGCTTACACCATATGAGTCAAATCATCACTTTGTATGAATTTTCATATGTAGAGCCTAATACTGTTCTCCACAGTTGGCAAACTCTCAATGTTAACACAATTCTCTCTCTGTAACTAAAATTCTCTGTCCATTTCTCTCGAGGAATCATTTTTTTCACTTTCCTTACCTGCATTTATTCTCATTCTCCATTGTGATCAATTTCCTCATTTCCATCATATTCTGTATCTGTAGCTCAATTTCTTTCACCGTGTTAACAATTTTCATATTGCCATCAAATTCTATACCTGTGGTTCACTCTCTTTCTGCATAAAATTCAAAGTGTGTTTTTCTAACAGTTTCCATATCTGTTGCTTTTCCAGATCTCCATGCTTGTCAATATCTGAATTTCCTTAAAAAACTTTACTTCTCATTATTTCCTTTCTATATTAAAAAACAAATAATCGTTTTGTGTCTATATTTCTATGTCTAGCTGATTCCCTTTCTCCTTAGTGATCAATTTCCAAACTTTCATCATGTTCTTCATCTGTAGCTCACTCTGACTCCATATCCAACATATAAT
Source organism: Isurus oxyrinchus (assembly GCA_026770705.1). Classification (NCBI taxonomy): domain Eukaryota; kingdom Metazoa; phylum Chordata; class Chondrichthyes; order Lamniformes; family Lamnidae; genus Isurus; species Isurus oxyrinchus. Next base: position 780,802 of record JANJGN010000196.1, read on the forward strand.
GCTTTTTTAAATTCAATTTCCTTATTTGAAGCATTTTTTCCTTCTTCATTGATATTAATATCTCACCTTGCAGAAATTTCTCTATCTACAATATACTCTCTTTCTCTATTTCCAGCAAATAATCCTTTTCTATTAATTTCGGTATATGTAGAGTTTCACGTTCTCCATGGTTATCAGTATCTGAGTTTCCACAAGATTCTTTAGTTGCAACTTATTGTCTTTCTCCATATGATCAAATGTTTCTTTTTTGACAATACTTCTTTATTTAGCTTATTCGCTTTCTCCATATTAATCAATTTCTACATTTTCATCATATTCTGCACCTGTAACTCACTTTCTGACTCCATTCCTATCAAATATAGCTTTTGTTTCAATTTCCCTATTTGCAGCTTATTTTCCTTCTCAATTCAATATTTCAACTTCTAGAAAATTCTCTATCTACAATATATTGTATTCCTCCATATCTATCAAATAACCGTTTTCTATCAATTTCCCTCGTGGAAGCTCCCATCCATTCTCCAGAGATAGGAACAGTTCAATTTACATAAGCGTCTCTATCTGCAAATTATTCTCTTTAGCCATGTGAATCAAAAAATACTTTCCTAGCAATTCCTCTATCTGTAGCTTATTATCTATCACCATATTTAGCAACTTCTACATTTCTTTCATATTCTGTATGTGTAGCTCACTCTCTTATACCATATCTAACAATACTTGCATTACCATCAAATTCCGTATCTGTGGTTCACTCGCTTACACCATATGAGTCAAATCATCACTTTGTATGAATTTTCATATGTAGAGCCTAATACTGTTCTCCACAGTTGGCAAACTCTCAATGTTAACACAATTCTCTATCTGTAACTAAAATTCTCTGTCCATGTCTCTCGAGGAATCATTTTTTTTCACTTTCGTTACCGGCAGATTCTCCATTGTGATCAATTTCGTCATTTCCATCATATTCTGTATCTGTAGCTCAATTTTTTTCACCGTGTTAACAATTTTCATATTGCCATCAAATTCTATACCTGTGGTTCACTCTCTTTCTGCACAACAATCAAAGTGTGTTTTTCTAACAGTTTCCATATCTGTTGCTTTTCCAGATCTCCATGCTTGTCAATATCTGAATTTCCTTAAAAAAATTTAGTTCTAATTATTTCCTTTCTATATTAAAAAAACAAATAATCGTTTTGTGTCTGTATTTCTATTTCTAGCTGATTCCCTTTCTCCTTAGTGATCAATTTCTAAACTTTCATCATGTTCTTCATCTGTAGCTCACTCTAACTCCATATCCAACAAATAAAGCTTTTTTAAATTCAATTTCCTTATTTGAAGCATTTTTCCTTCTTCATTGATATTATTATCTCACCTTCCAGAAATTTCTCTATCTACAATATACTCCCTTTCTCTATTTCTAGCAAATAATCCTTTACTATTAATTTCGGTATATGTAGAGTTTCACGTTCTCCATGGTTATCAGTATGTGAGTTTCCACAAGATTCTTTAGTTGCAACTCATTGTCTTTCTCCATATGATCAACTGTTTCTTTTTTGACAATACTTCTTTATTTAGCTTATTCCCTTTCTCCATATTAATCAATTTCTGCACTTTCATCATATTCTGCACCTGTAACTCACTTTCTGATGCTATACCTATCTGTTAAAGCTTTTTTTTTCAATTTCCCTATTTGCAGCTTAGTTTCCATCTCAATTCAATGTCTCAATTGCTAGAAAATTCTCTATCTACAACATATTGTATTCCTCCATATCTATCAAATAACCGTTTTCTATCAATTTCCCTAATGGAAGCTCCCATCCATTCTCCAGAGATAGGAACAGTTCAATTTACATAAGCGTCTCTATCTGCAAATTATTCTCTTTAGTCATGTGAATCAAAAAATACTTTCCTAGCAATTCGTCTATCTGTAGCTTATTATCTGTCACCATATTTAGCAGCTTCTGCATTTCTTTCATATTCTGTATGTGTAGCTCACTCTCTTATATCATATCTAACAATACTTACATTACCATCAAATTCCGTATCTGTGGTTCACTCGCTTACACCATATGAGTCAAATCATCACTTTGTATGAATTTTCATATGTAGAGACTAATACTGTTCTCCACAGTTGGCAAACTCTCAATGTTAACACAATTCTCTCTCTGTAACTAAAATTCTCTGTCCATTTCTCTCGAGGAATCATTTTTTTCACTTTCCTTACCTGCATTTATTCTCATTCTCCATTGTGATCAATTTCCTCATTTCCATCATATTCTGTATCTGTAGCTCAATTTCTTTCACCGTGTTAACAATTTTCATATTGCCATCAAATTCTATACCTGTGGTTCACTCTCTTTCTGCATAAAATTCAAAGTGTGTTTTTCTAACAGTTTCCATATCTGTTGCTTTTCCAGATCTCCATGCTTGTCAATATCTGAATTTCCTTAAAAATCTTTACTTCTCATTATTTCCATTCTATATTAAAAAACAAATAATCGTTTTGTGTCTATATTTCTATGTCTAGCTGATTCCCTTTCTCCTTAGTGATCAATTTCTAAACTTTCATCATGTTCTTCATCTGTAGCTCACTCTGACTCCATATCCAACATATAATGCTTTTTTAAATTCAATTTCCTTATTTGAAGCATTTTTTCCTTCTTCATTGATATTAATATCTCACCTTGCAGAAATTTCTCTATCTACAATATACTCTCTTTCTCTATTTCCAGCAAATAATCCTTTTCTATTAATTTCGGTATATGTAGAGTTTCACGTTCTCCATGGTTATCAGTATCTGAGTTTCCACAAGATTCTTTAGTTGCAACTTATTGTCTTTCTCCATATGATCAAATGTTTCTTTTTTGACAATACTTCTTTATTTAGCTTATTCGCTTTCTCCATATTAATCAATTTCTACATTTTCATCATATTCTGCACCTGTAACTCACTTTCTGACTCCATTCCTATCAAATATAGCTTTTGTTTCAATTTCCCTATTGGCAGCTTATTTTCCTTCTCAATTCAATATTTCAACTTCAGGAAAATTCTCTATCTACAATATATTGTATTCCTCCATATCTATCAAATAACCGTTTTCTATCAATTTCCCTCGTGGAAGCTCCCATCCATTCTCCAGAGATAGGAACAGTTCAATTTACATAAGCGTCTCTATCTGCAAATTATTCTCTTTAGCCATGTGAATCAAAAAATACTTTCCTAGCAATTCCTCTATCTGTAGCTTATTATCTATCACCATATTTAGCAACTTCTACATTTCTTTCATATTCTGTATGTGTAGCTCACTCTCTTATACCATATCTAACAATACTTGCATTACCATCAAATTCCGTATCTGTGGTTCACTCGCTTACACCATATGAGTCAAATCATCACTTTGTATGAATTTTCATATGTAGAGCCTAATACTGTTCTCCACAGTTGGCAAACTCTCAATGTTAACACAATTCTCTATCTGTAACTAAAATTCTCTGTCCATGTCTCTCGAGGAATCATTTTTTTTCACTTTCGTTACCGGCAGATTCTCCATTGTGATCAATTTCGTCATTTCCATCATATTCTGTATCTGTAGCTCAATTTTTTTCACCGTGTTAACAATTTTCATATTGCCATCAAATTCTATACCTGTGGTTCACTCTCTTTCTGCACAACAATCAAAGTGTGTTTTTCTAACAGTTTCCATATCTGTTGCTTTTCCAGATCTCCATGCTTGTCAATATCTGAATTTCCTTAAAAAAACTTTAGTTCTAATTATTTCCTTTCTATATTAAAAAAACAAATAATCGTTTTGTGTCTGTATTTCAATTTCTAGCTGATTCCCTTTCTCCTTAGTGATCAATTTCTAAACTTTCATCATGTTCTTCATCTGTAGCTCACTCTAACTCCATATCCAACAAATAAAGCTTTTTTAAATTCAATTTCCTTATTTGAAGCATTTTTCCTTCTTCATTGATATTATTATCTCACCTTCCAGAAATTTCTCTATCTACAATATACTCCCTTTCTCTATTTCTAGCAAATAATCCTTTACTATTAATTTCGGTATATGTAGAGTTTCACGTTCTCCATGGTTATCAGTATGTGAGTTTCCACAAGATTCTTTAGTTGCAACTCATTGTCTTTCTCCATATGATCAACTGTTTCTTTTTTGACAATACTTCTTTATTTAGCTTATTCCCTTTCTCCATATTAATCAATTTCTGCACTTTCATCATATTCTGCACCTGTAACTCACTTTCTGATGCTATACCTATCTGTTAAAGCTTTTTTTTTCAATTTCCCTATTTGCAGCTTAGTTTCCATCTCAATTCAATGTCTCAATTGCTAGAAAATTCTCTATCTACAACATATTGTATTCCTCCATATCTATCAAATAACCGTTTTCTATCAATTTCCCTAATGGAAGCTCCCATCCATTCTCCAGAGATAGGAACAGTTCAATTTACATAAGCGTCTCTATCTGCAAATTATTCTCTTTAGTCATGTGAATCAAAAAATACTTTCCTAGCAATTCGTCTATCTGTAGCTTATTATCTGTCACCATATTTAGCAGCTTCTGCATTTCTTTCATATTCTGTATGTGTAGCTCACTCTCTTATATCATATCTAACAATACTTACATTACCATCAAATTCCGTATCTGTGGTTCACTCGCTTACACCATATGAGTCAAATCATCACTTTGTATGAATTTTCATATGTAGAGCCTAATACTGTTCTCCACAGTTGGCAAACTCTCAATGTTAACACAATTCTCTCTCTGTAACTAAAATTCTCTGTCCATTTCTCTCGAGGAATCATTTTTTTCACTTTCCTTACCTGCATTTATTCTCATTCTCCATTGTGATCAATTTCCTCATTTCCATCATATTCTGTATCTGTAGCTCAATTTCTTTCACCGTGTTAACAATTTTCATATTGCCATCAAATTCTATACCTGTGGTTCACTCTCTTTCTGCATAAAATTCAAAGTGTGTTTTTCTAACAGTTTCCATATCTGTTGCTTTTCCAGATCTCCATGCTTGTCAATATCTGAATTTCCTTAAAAAACTTTACTTCTCATTATTTCCTTTCTATATTAAAAAACAAATAATCGTTTTGTGTCTATATTTCTATGTCTAGCTGATTCCCTTTCTCCTTAGTGATCAATTTCCAAACTTTCATCATGTTCTTCATCTGTAGCTCACTCTGACTCCATATCCAACATATAATGCTTTTTTAAATTCAATTTCCTTATTTGAAGCATTTTTTCCTTCTTCATTGATATTAATATCTCACCTTGCAGAAATTTCTCTATCTACAATATACTCTCTTTCTCTATTTCTAGCAAATAATCCTTTTCTATTAATTTCGGTATATGTAGAGTTTCACGTTCTCCATGGTTATCAGTATCTGAGTTCCCACAAGATTCTTTAGTTGCAACTTATTGTCTTTCTCCATATGATCAAATGTTTCTTTTTTGACAATACTTCTTTATTTAGCTTATTCGCTTTCTCCATATTAATCAATTTCTACATTTTCATCATATTCTGCACCTGTAACTCACTTTCTGACTCCATTCCTATCAAATATAGCTTTTGTTTCAATTTCCCTATTTGCAGCTTATTTTCCTTCTCAATTCAATATTTCAACTTCTAGAAAATTCTCTATCTACAATATATTGTATTCCTCCATATCTATCAAATAACCGTTTTCTATCAATTTCCCTCGTGGAAGCTCCCATCCATTCTCCAGAGATAGGAACAGTTCAATTTACATAAGCGTCTCTATCTGCAAATTATTCTCTTTAGCCATGTGAATCAAAAAATACTTTCCTAGCAATTCCTCTATCTGTAGCTTATTATCTATCACCATATATAGCTACTTCTACATTTCTTTCATATTCTGTATGTGTAGCTCACTCTCTTATACCATATCTAACAATACTTGCATTACCATCAAATTCCGTATCTGTGGTTCACTCGCTTACACCATATGAGTCAAATCATCACTTTGTATGAATTTTCATATGTAGAGCCTAATACTGTTCTCCACAGTTGGCAAACTCTCAATGTTAACACAATTCTCTATCTGTAACTAAAATTCTCTGTCCATGTCTCTCGAGGAATCATTTTTTTTCACTTTCGTTACCGGCAGATTCTCCATTGTGATCAATTTCGTCATTTCCATCATATTCTGTATCTGTAGCTCAATTTTTTTCACCGTGTTAACAATTTTCATATTGCCATCAAATTCTATACCTGTGGTTCACTCTCTTTCTGCACAACAATCAAAGTGTGTTTTTCTAACAGTTTCCATATCTGTTGCTTTTCCAGATTTCCATGCTTGTCAATATCTGAATTTCCTTAAAAAAACTTTAGTTCTAATTATTTCCTTTCTATATAAAAAAACAAATAATCGTTTTGTGTCTATATTTCTATGTCTAGCTGATTCCCTTTCTCCTTAGTGATCAATTTCTAATCTTTCATCATGTTCTTCATCTGTAGCTCACTCTGACTCCATATCCAACAAATAATGCTTTTTTAAAATCAATTTCCTTATTTGAAGCATTTTTCCTTCTTCATTGATATTATTATCTCACCTTCCAGAAATTTCTCTATCTACAATATACTCCCTTTCTCTATTTCTAGCAAATAATCCTTTACTATTAATTTCGGTATATGTAGAGTTTCACGTTCTCCATGGTTATCAGTATGTGAGTTTCCACAAGATTCTTTAGTTGCAACTCATTGTCTTTCTCCATATGATCAACTGTTTCTTTTTTGACAATACTTCTTTATTTAGCTTATTCCCTTTCTCCATATTAATCAATTTCTGCACTTTCATCATATTCTGCACCTGTAACTCACTTTCTGATGCTATACCTATCTATTAAAGCTTTTTTTTTCAATTTCCCTATTTGCAGCTTAGTTTCCATCTCAATTCAATGTCTCAATTGCTAGAAAATTCTCTATCTACAACATATTGTATTCCTCCATATCTATCAAATAACCGTTTTCGATCAATTTCCCTAATGGAAGCTCCCATCCATTCTCCAGAGATAGGAACAGTTCAATTTACATAAGCGTCTCTATCTGCAAATTATTCTCTTTAGTCATGTGAATCAAAAAATACTTTCCTAGCAATTCCTCTATCTGTAGCTTATTATCTGTCACCATATTTAGCAGCTTCTGCATTTCTTTCATATTCTGTATGTGTAGCTCACTCTCTTATATCATATCTAACAATACTTACATTACCATCAAATTCCGTATCTGTGGTTCACTCGCTTACACCATATGAGTCAAATCATCACTTTGTATGAATTTTCATATGTAGAGCCTAATACTGTTCTCCACAGTTGGCAAACTCTCAATGTTAACACAATTCTCTCTCTGTAACTAAAATTCTCTGTCCATTTCTCTCGAGGAATCATTTTTTTCACTTTCCTTACCTGCATTTATTCTCATTCTCCATTGTGATCAATTTCCTCATTTCCATCATATTCTGTATCTGTAGCTCAATTTCTTTCACCGTGTTAACAATTTTCATATTGCCATCAAATTCTATACCTGTGGTTCACTCTCTTTCTGCATAAAATTCAAAGTGTGTTTTTCTAACAGTTTCCATATCTGTTGCTTTTCCAGATCTCCATGCTTGTCAATATCTGAATTTCCTTAAAAAACTTTACTTCTCATTATTTCCTTTCTATATTAAAAAACAAATAATCGTTTTGTGTCTATATTTCTATGTCTAGCTGATTCCCTTTCTCCTTAGTGATCAATTTCCAAACTTTCATCATGTTCTTCATCTGTAGCTCACTCTGACTCCATATCCAACATATAATGCTTTTTTAAATTCAATTTCCTTATTTGAAGCATTTTTTCCTTCTTCATTGATATTAATATCTCACCTTGCAGAAATTTCTCTATCTACAATATACTCTCTTTCTCTATTTCTAGCAAATAATCCTTTTCTATTAATTTCGGTATATGTAGAGTTTCACGTTCTCCATGGTTATCAGTATCTGAGTTCCCACAAGATTCTTTAGTTGCAACTTATTGTCTTTCTCCATATGATCAAATGTTTCTTTTTTGACAATACTTCTTTATTTAGCTTATTCGCTTTCTCCATATTAATCAATTTCTACATTTTCATCATATTCTGCACCTGTAACTCACTTTCTGACTCCATTCCTATCAAATATAGCTTTTGTTTCAATTTCCCTATTTGCAGCTTATTTTCCTTCTCAATTCAATATTTCAACTTCTAGAAAATTCTCTATCTACAATATATTGTATTCCTCCATATCTATCAAATAACCGTGTTCTATCAATTTCCCTCGTGGAAGCTCCCATCCATTCTCCAGAGATAGGAACAGTTCAATTTACATAAGCGTCTCTATCTGCAAATTATTCTCTTTAGCCATGTGAATCAAAAAATACTTTCCTAGCAATTCCTCTATCTGTAGCTTATTATCTATCACCATATTTAGCAACTTCTACATTTCTTTCATATTCTGTATGTGTAGCTCACTCTCTTATACCATATCTAACAATACTTGCATTACCATCAAATTCCGTATCTGTGGTTCACTCGCTTACACCATATGAGTCAAATCATCACTTTGTATGAATTTTCATATGTAGAGCCTAATACTGTTCTCCACAGTTGGCAAACTCTCAATGTTAACACAATTCTCTATCTGTAACTAAAATTCTCTGTCCATGTCTCTCGAGGAATCATTTTTTTTCACTTTCGTTACCGGCAGATTCTCCATTGTGATCAATTTCGTCATTTCCATCATATTCTGTATCTGTAGCTCAATTTTTTTCACCGTGTTAACAATTTTCATATTGCCATCAAATTCTATACCTGTGGTTCACTCTCTTTCTGCATAACAATCAAAGTGTGTTTTTCTAACAGTTTCCATATCTGTTGCTTTTCCAGATCTCCATGCTTGTCAATATCTGAATTTCCTTAAAAAACTTTAGTTCTAATTATTTCCTTTCTATATTAAAAAACAAATAATTGTTTTGTGTCAATATTTCTATGTCTAGCTGATTCCCTTTCTCCTAAGTGATCAATTTCTAAACGTTCATCATGTTCTTCATCTGCAGCTCACTCTGACTCCATATCCAACAAATAATGCTTTTTTAAAATCAATTTCCTTATTTGAAGCATTTTTTACTTCTTCATTGATATTATTATCTCACCTTCCAGAAATTTCTCTATCTACAATATACTCTCTTTCTCTATTTCTAGCAAATAATCCTTTCCTATTAATTTCGGTATATGTAGAGTTTCACGTTCTCCTTGGTTATCAGTATCTGAGTTTCCACAAGATTCTTTAGTTGCAACTTATTGTCTTTCTCCATATGATCAACTGTTTCTTTTTTGACAATACTTCTTTATTTAGGTTATTTCCTTTCTCCATATTAATCAATTTCTGCACTTTCATCATATTCTGCACCTGTAACTCACTTTCTGATGCTATACCTATCAATTAAAGCTTTTTTCTCAATTTCCCTATTTGCAGCTTAGTTTCCATCTCAATTCAAAATCTCAATTGCTAGAAAATTCTCTATCTACAACATATTGTATTCCTCCATATCTATCAAATAACCCTTTTCTATCAATTTCCCTAGTGGAAGCTCCCATCCATTCTCCAGAGATAGGTACAGTTCAATTTACATAAGCGTCTCTATCTGCAAATTATTCTCTTTAGCCATGTGAATCAAAAAATACTTTCCTAGCAATTCCTCTATCTGTAGCTTATTATCTATCACCATATTTAGCAACTTCTACATTTCTTTCATATTCTGTATGTGTAGCTCACTCTCTTATACCATATCTAACAATACATGCATTACCATCAAATTCCGTATCTGTGGTTCACTCGCTTACACCATATGAGTCAAATCATCACTTTGTATGAATTTTCATATGTAGAGCCTAATACTGTTCTCCACAGTTGGCAAACTCACAATGTTAACACAATTCTCTCTCTGTAACTAAAATTCTCTGTCCATTTCTCTCGAGGATTCATTTTTTTCACTTTCGTTACCTGCATTTATTCTCATTCTCCATTGTGATCAATTTCGTGATTTCCAACATATTCTGTATCTGTAGCTCAATTTCTTTCACCGTGTTAACAATTTTCATATTGCCATCAAATTCTAAACCTGTGGTTCACTCTCTTCCTGCATAACTATCAAAGTGTGTTTTTCTAACAGTTTCCATATCTGTTGCTTTTCCAGATCTCCATGCTTGTCAATATCTGAATTTCCTTAAAAAACTTTAGTTCTAATTATTTCCTTTCTATATTAAAAAAACAAATAATCGTTTTGTGTCTATATTTCTATGTCCAGCTGATTCCCTTTTGCCTTAGTGCTCAATTTCCAAACTTTCATCATGTTCTTCATCTATAGCTCACTCTGACTCCATATCCAACATATAATGCTTTTTTAAATTCAATTTCCTTATTTGAAGCATTTTTTCCTTCTTCATTGATATTAATATCTCACCTTCCAGAAATTTCTCTATCTACAATATACTCTCTTTCTCTATTTCTAGCAAATAATCCTTTTCTATTAATTTCGGTATATGTAGAGTTTCACGTTCTCCATGGTTATCAGTATCTGAGTTTCCACAAGATTCTTTAGTTGCAACTTATTGTCTTTCTCCATATGACCAAATGTTTCTTTTTTGACAATACTTCTTTATTTAGCTTATTCCCTTTCTCCATATTAATCAATTTCTACATTTTCATCATATTCTGCACCTGTAACTCACTTTCTGACTCCATGCCTATCAAATATAGCTTTTGTTTCAATTTCCCTATTTGCAGCTTATTTTCCTTCTCAATTCAATATTTCAACTTCAGGAAAATTCTCTATCTACAACATATTGTATTCCTCCATATCTATCAAATAACCCTTTTCTATCACTTTCCCTCGTGTAAGCTCCCATTCATTCTCCAGAGATAGGAGCAGTTCAAATTACATAAGCGTCTCTATCTGCAAATTATTCTCTTTCTCCATGTGAATCAAACAATACTTTCCTAGCAATTCGTCTATCTGTAGCTTATTATCTATCACCATATTTAGCAACTTGTGCATTTCTTTCATATTCTGTATCTGTTGCTCACTCTCTTATAGCATATCTAACAATACTTGCATTACCATCAAATTCTGTATCTGTGGTTCACTCGCTTTCACCATATGATTCAAATCATCACTTTGTATGAATTTTCATATGTAGAGCCTAATACTGTTCTCCACGGTTGGCAAACTCTCAATGTTAACACAATTCTCTCTCTGTAACTAAAATTCTCTGTCCATTTCTCTCGAGGAATCATTTTTTTCACTTTCGTTGCTTGCATTTATTCTCATTCTCCATTGTGATCAATTTCGTCATTTCCATCATATTCTGTATCTGTAGCTCAATTTCTTTCACCGTGTTAACAATTTTCATATTGCCATCAAATTCTATACCTGTGGTTCACTCTCTTTCTGCATAAGATTCAAAGTGTGTTTTTCTAACAGATTCCATATCTGTTGCTTTTCCAGATCTCCATGCTTGTCAATATCTGAATTTCCTTAAAAAACTTTACTTCTCATTATTTCCTTTCTATATTAAAAAACAAATAATCGTTTTGTGTCTATATTTCTATGTCTAGCTGATTCCCTTTCTCCTTAGTGATCAATTTCTAAACTTTCATCATGTTCTTCATCTGTAGCTCACTCTAACTCCATATCCAACATCTAATGCTTTTTTAAATACAATTTCCTTATTTGAAGCATTTTTACCTTCTTCATTGATATTAATATCTCACCTTGCCGAAATTTCTCTATCTACAATATACTCTCTTTCTCTATTTCTAGCAAATAATCCTTTTCTATTAATTTCGGTATATGTAGAGTTTCACGTTCTCCATGGTTATCAGTATCTGAGTTTCCACAAGATTCTTTAGTTGCAACTTTCTCCATATGATCAAATTTTTCTTTTTTGACAATACTTCTTTATTTTGCTTATTCCCTTTCTCCATATTAATCAATTTCTACATTTTCATCATATTCTGCACCTGTAACTCACTTTCTGACTCCATGCCTATCAAGTATAGCTTTTGTTTCAATTTCCCTATTTGTAGCTTATTATCCTTCTCAATTCAATATTTCAACTTCTAGAAAATTCTCTATCTACAACATATTGTATTCCTCCATATCTATCAAATAACCCTTTTCTATCAATTTCCCTAGTGGAAGCTCCCATCCATTTCTCCAGAGATAGGAACAGTTCAATTTACATAAGCGTCTCTATCTGCAAATTATTCTCTTTAGCCATGTGAATCCAAAAATACTTTCCTAGCAATTACTCTATCTGTAGCTTATTATCTATCACCATATTTAGCAACTTCTACATTTCTTTCATATTCTGTATCTGTTACTCACTGTCTTATACCATATCTAACAATACTTGCATCACCATCAAATTCTGTATCTGTGGTTCACTCGCTTTCACCATATGATTCAAATCATCACTTTGTATGAATTTTCATATGTAGAGCCTAATACTGTTCTCCACGGTTGGCAAACTCTCAATGTTAACACAATTCTCTATCTGTAACTAAAATTCTCTGTCCATTTCTCTCAAGGAATCATTTTTTTCACTTTCGTTATCTGCAGATTCTCCATTGTGATCAATTTCGTCATTTCCATCATATTCTGTATCTGTTGCTCAATTTCTTTCACCGTGTTAACAATTTTCATACTGCCATCAAATTCTATACCTGTGGTTCACGCTCTTTCTGCATAAAATTCAGTGTGTTTTTCAAACAGTTTCCATATCTGTTGCTTTTCCAGATCTCCATGCTTGTCAATATCTGAATTTCCTTAAAAAACTTTACTTCTCATTATTTCCTTTCTATATTAAAAAACAAATAATCGTTTTGTGTCAATATTTCTATGTCTAGCTGATTCCCTTTCTCCTTAGTGATCAATTTCTAAACTTTCATCATGTTCTTCATCTGTAGCTCACTCTGACTCCATATCCAACATCTAATGCTTTTGTAAATTCAATTTCCTTATTTGAAGCATTTTTTCCTTCTTCATTGATATTAATATCTCACCTTCCAGAAATTTCTCTATCTACAATATACTCTCTTTCTCTATTTCTAGCAAATAATCCTTTTCTATTAATTTCGGTATATGTAGAGTTTCACGTTCTCCATGGTAATCAGTATCTGAGTTTCCACAAGATTCTTTAGTTGCAACTTTCTCCATATGATCAAATTTTTCTTTTTTGACAATACTTCTTTATTTTGCTTATTCCCTTTCTCCATATTAATCAATTTCTACATTTTCTTCATATTCTGCACCTGTAACTCACTTTCTGACTCCATGCCTATCAAGTATAGCTTTTGTTTCAATTTCCCTATTTGCAGCTTATTTTCCTTCTCAATTCAATATTTCAACTTCTAGAAAATTCTCTATGTACAACATATTGTATTCCTCCATATCTATCAAATAACCCTTTTCTATCAATTTCCCTAGTGGAAGCTCCCATCCATTTCTCCAGAGATAGGAACAGTTCAATTTACATAAGCGTCTCTATCTGCAAATTATTCTCTTTAGCCATGTGAATCCAAAAATACTTTCCTAGCAATTACTCTATCTGCAGCTTATTATCTATCACCATATTTAGCAACTTCTACATTTCTTTCATATTCTGTATCTGTTACTCACTGTCTTATACCATATCTAACAATAATTGCATTACCATCAAATTCTGTTTCTGTGGTTCACTCGCTTTCACCATATGAGTCAAATCATCACTTTGTATGAATTTTCCTATGTAGAACCTAATACTGTTCTCCACGGTTGGCAAACTCTCAATGTTAACACAATTCTCTATCTGAAACTAAAATTCTCTGTCCATTTCTCTCGAGGAATCATTTTTTTCACTTTCGTTACCTGCAGATTATTCTCATTCTCCATTGTGATCAATTTCGTCATTTCCTTCATATTCTGTATCTGTAGCTCAATTTCTTTCACCGTGTTAACAATTTTCATATTGCCATCAAATTCTATACCTGTGGTTCACTCTCTTTCTGCATAACATTCAAAGTGTGTTTTTCTAACAGTTTCCATATCTGTTGCTTTTCCAGATCTCCATGCTTGTCAATATCTGAATTTCCTTCAAAAACTTTAGTTCTAATTATTTCCTTTCTATATTAAAAAACAAATAATCGTTTTGTGTCTATATTTCTATGTCTAGCTGATTCCCTTTCTCCTTAGTGATCAATTTCCAAACTTTCATCATGTTCTTCATCTGTAGCTCACTCTGACTCCATATCCAACATCTAATGCTTTTGTAAATTCAATTTCCTTATTTGAAGCATTTTTTCCTTCTTCATTGATATTAATATCTCACCTTCCAGAAATTTCTCTATCTACAATATACTCTCTTTCTCTATTTCTAGCAAATAATCCTTTTCTATTAATTTCGGTATATGTAGAGTTTCACGTTCTCCATGGTTATCAGTGTCTGAGTTTCCACAAGATTCTTTAGTTGCAACTTATTGTCTTTCTCCATATGATCAAATGTTTCTTTTTTGACAATACTTCTTTCTTTAGCTTATTCCCTTTCTCCATATTAATCAATTTCTACATTTTCATCATATTCTGCACCTGTAACTCACTTTCTGACTCCATGCCTATCAAATATAGCTTTTGTTTCAATTTCCCTATTTGCAGCTTATTTTCCTTCTCAATTCAATATTTCAACTTCTAGAAAATTCTCTATCTGCAACATATTGTATTCCTGCATATCTATCAAATAACCATTTTCTATCAATTTCCCTAGTGGAAGCTCCCATCTATTTCTCCAGAGATAGGATCAGTTCAATTTACATAAGCGTCTCTATCTGCAAATTATTCTCTTTCTCCATGTGAATCAAAAAATACTTTCCTAGCAATTCCTCTATCTGTAGCTTATTATCTATCACCATATTTAGCAACTTCTACATTTCTTTCATATTCTGTATGTGTAGCTCACTCTCTTATACCATATCTAACAATACTTGCATTACCATCAAATTCTGTTTCTGTGGTTCACTCGCTTACACCATATGAGTCAATTTTGTATGAATTTTCATCTGTAGAGCCTAATACTGTTCTCCACGGTTGGCAAACTCTCAATGTTAACACAATTCTCTCTCTGTAACTAAAATTCTCTGTCCATTTCTCTCGAGGAATCATTTTTTTTCACTTTCGTTACTTGCAGGTTATTCTCATTCTCCATTGTGATCAATTTCGTCATTTCCCTCATATTCTGTATCTGTAGCTCAATTTCTTTCACCGTGTTAACAATTTTCATATTGCCATCAAATTCTATACCTGTGGTTCAATCTCTTTCTGCATAACATTCAAAGTGTGTTTTTCTAACAGTTTCCAAATCTGTTGCTTTTCCAGATCTCCATGCTTGTCAATATCTGAATTTCCTTAAAAAACTTTAGTTCTAATTATTTCCTTTCTATATTAAAAAACAAATAAACGTTTTGTGTCTATATTTCTATGTCTAGCTGATTCCCTTTCTCCTTAGTGATCAATTTCCAAACTTTCATCATGTTCTTCATCTGTAGCTCACTCTGACTCCATATCCAACATCTAATGCTTTTTTAAATTCAATTTCCTTATTTGAAGCATTTTTTCCTTCTTCATTGATATTAATATCTCACCTTCCAGAAATTTCTCTATCTACAATATACTCTCTTTCTCTATTTCTAGCAAATAATCCTTTTCTATTAATTTCGGTATATGTAGAGTTTCACGTTCTCCATGGTTATCAGTATCTGAGTTTCCACAAGATTCTTTAGTTTCAACTTATTGTCTTTCTCCATATGACCAAATGTTTCTTTTTTGACAATACTTCTTTATTTAGCTTATTCCCTTTCTCCATATTAATCAATTTCTACATTTTCATCATATTCTGCACCTGTAACTCACTTTCTGACTCCATGCCTATCAAATATAGCTTTTGTTTCAATTTCCCTATTTGCAGCTTATTTTCCTTCTCAATTCAATATTTCAACTGCTAGAAAATTCTCTATCTACAACATATTGTATTCCTCCATATCTATCAAATAACCCTTTTCTATCAATTTCCCTAGTGGAAGCTCCCATCCATTTCTCCAGAGATAGGAACAGTTCAATTTACATAAGCGTCTCTATCTGCAAATTATTGTCTTTAGCCATGTGAATCAAAAAATATTTTCCTAGCAATTCCTCTATCTGTAACTTATTATCTATCACCATATTTAGCAACTTCTACATTTCTTTCATATTCTGTATGTGTAGCTAACTCTCTTATACCATATCTAACAATACTTGCATTGCCATCAAATTCCGTATCTGTGGTTCACTCGCTTACACCATATGAGTCAAATCATCACTTTGTATGAATTTTCATATGTAGAGCCTAATACTGTTCTCCACGGTCGGCAAACTCTCAATGTTAACACAATTCTCTCTCTGTAACTAAAATTCTCTGTCCATTTCTCTCGAGGAATCATTTTTTTTCACTTTCGTTACCTGCAGGTTATTCTCATTCTCCATTGTGATCAATTTCGTCATTTCCATCATATTCTGTATCTGTAGCTCAATTTCTTTCACCGTGTTAACAATTTTCATATTGCCATCAAATTCTATACCTGTGGTTCACTCTCTTTCTGCATAACTTTCAAAGTGTGTTTTTCTAACAGTTTCCATATCTGTTGCTTTTCCAGATCTCCATGCTTGTCAATATCTGAATTTCCTTAAAAAACTTTACTTCTCATTATTTCCTTTCTATATTAAAAAACAAATAATCGTTTTGTGTCTATATTTCTATATCTAGCTGATTCCCTTTCTCCTTAGTGATCAATTTCCAAACTTTCATCATGTTCTTCACCTGTAGCTCACTCTGACTCCATATCCAACATCTAATGCTTTTTTAAATTTAATTTCCTTATTTGAAGCATTTTTTCCTTCTTCATTGATATTAATATCTCACCTTCCAGAAATTTCTCTATCTACAATATACTCTCTTTCTCTATTTCAAGCAAATAATCCTTTTCTATTAATTTCGGTATATGTAGAGTTTCACGTTCTCCATGGTTATCAGCATCTGAGTTTCCACAAGATTCTTTAGTTGCAACTTATTGTCTTTCTCCATATGATCAAATGTTTCTTTTTTTACAATACTTCTTTATTTAGCTTATTCCCTTTCTCCATATTAATCAATTTCTACATTTTCATCATATTCTGCACCTGTAACTCACTTTCTGACTCCATGCCTATCAAATATAGCTTTTGTTTCAATTTCCCTATTTGCAGCTTATTTTCCTTCTCAATTCAATATTTCAACTGATAGAAAATTCTCTATCTACAACATATTGTATTCCTGCATATCTATCAAGTAACTCTTTTCTATCAATTTCCCTAGTGGAAGCTTCCATCCATTTCTCCAGAGATAGGAACAGTTCAATTTACATAACCGTCTCTATCTGCAAATTATTATCTTTCTCCATGTGAATCAAAAAATACTTTCCTAGCAATTCCTCTTTCTGTAGCTTATTATCTATCACCATATTCAGCAACTTCTACATTTCTTTCATATTCTGTATGTGTAGCTCACTCTCTTATACCATATCTAACAATACTTGCATTACCAAAAAATTCCGTATCTGTGGTTCACTCGCTTACACCATATGATTCAAATCATCACTTTGTATGAATTTTCATATGTAGAGCCTAATACTATTCTCCACGGTTGGCAAACTCTCAATGTTAACACAATTCTCTATCTGTAACTAAAATTCTCTGTCCATTTCTCTCGAGGAATCATTTTTTTTCACTTTCGTTACCTGCAGATTATTCTCATTCTCCATTGTGATCAATTTCGTCATTTCCATCATATTCTGTATCTGTAGCTCAATTTCTTTCACCGTGTTAACAATTTTCATATTGCCAGCAAATTCTATACCTGTGGTTCACTCTCTTTCTGCATAACATTCAAAGTGTGTTTTTCTAACAGTTTCCATATCTGTTGCTTTTCCAGATCTCCATGCTTGTCAATATCTGAATTTCCTTAAAAAACTTTACTTCTCATTATGTCCTTTCTATATTAAAACACAAATAATCGTTTTGTGTCTATATTTCTATGTCTAGCTGATTCCCTTTCTCCTTAGTGATCAATTTCCAAACTTTCATCATGTCTTCATCTGTAGCTCACTCTGACTCCATATCCAACATCTAATGCTTTTTTAAATTCAATTTCCTTATTTGAAGCATTTTTTCCTTCTTCATTGATATTAATATCTCACCTTCCAGAAATTTCTCTATCTACAATATACTCTCTTTCTCTATTTCTAGCAAATAATCCTTTTCTATTAATTTCGGTATATGTAGAGTTTCACGTTCTCCATGGTTATCAGTATCTGAGTTTCCACAAGATTCTTTAGTTGCAACTTTCTCCATATGATCAAATTTTTCTTTTTTGACAATACTTCTTTATTTTGCTTATTCCCTTTCTCCATATTAATCAATTTCTACATTTTCTTCATATTCTGCACCTGTAACTCACTTTCTGACTCCATGCCTATCAAGTATAGCTTTTGTTTCAATTTCCCTATTTGCAGCTTATTTTCCTTCTCAATTCAATATTTCAACTTCTAGAAAATTCTCTATCTACAACATATTGTATTCCTCCATATCTATCAAATAACCCTTTTCTATCAATTTCCCTAGTGGAAGCTCCCATCCATTTCTCCAGAGATAGGAACAGTTCAATTTACATAAGCGTCTCTATCTGCAAATTATTCTCTTTAGCCATGTGAATCCAAAAATACTTTCCTAGCAATTACTCTATCTGCAGCTTATTATCTATCACCATATTTAGCAACTTCTACATTTCTTTCATATTCTGTATCTGTTACTCACTGTCTTATACCATATCTAACAATAATTGCATTACCATCAAATTCTGTTTCTGTGGTTCACTCGCTTTCACCATATGAGTCAAATCATCACTTTGTATGAATTTTCCTATGTAGAACCTAATACTGTTCTCCACGGTTGGCAAACTCTCAATGTTAACACAATTCTCTATCTGAAACTAAAATTCTCTGTCCATTTCTCTCGAGGAATCATTTTTTTCACTTTCGTTACCTGCAGATTATTCTCATTCTCCATTGTGATCAATTTCGTCATTTCCTTCATATTCTGTATCTGTAGCTCAATTTCTTTCACCGTGTTAACAATTTTCATATTGCCATCAAATTCTATACCTGTGGTTCACTCTCTTTCTGCATAACATTCAAAGTGTGTTTTTCTAACAGTTTCCATATCTGTTGCTTTTCCAGATCTCCATGCTTGTCAATATCTGAATTTCCTTCAAAAACTTTAGTTCTAATTATTTCCTTTCTATATTAAAAAACAAATAATCGTTTTGTGTCTATATTTCTATGTCTAGCTGATTCCCTTTCTCCTTAGTGATCAATTTCCAAACTTTCATCATGTTCTTCATCTGTAGCTCACTCTGACTCCATATCCAACATCTAATGCTTTTTTAAATTCAATTTCCTTATTTGAAGCATTTTTTCCTTCTTCATTGATATTAATATCTCACCTTCCAGAAATTTTTCTATCTACAATATACTCTCTTTGTCTATTTCTTGCAAATAATCCTTTTCTATTAATTTCGGTATATGTAGAGTTTCACGTTCACCATGGTTATCAGTATCTGAGTTTCCACTAGATTCTTTAGTTGCAACTTATTGTCTTTCTCCATATGACCAAATGTTTCTTTTTTGACAATACTTCTTTATTTAGCTTATTCCCTTTCTCCATATTAATCAATTTCTACATTTTCATCATATTCTGCACCTGTAACTCACTTTCTGACTCCATGCCTATCAAATATAGCTTTTGTTTCAATTTCCCTATTTGCAGCTTATTTTCCTTCTCAATTCAATATTTCAACTTCTAGAAAATTCTCTATCTACAAAATATTGTATTCCTCCATATCTATCAAATAACCCTTTTCTATCAATTTCCCTAATGGAAGCTCCCATCCATTTCTCCAGACATAGGAACAGTTCAATTTACATAAGCGTCTCTATCTGCAAATTATTCTCTTTCTCCTTGTGAATCCAAAAATACTTTCCTAGCAATTCCTCTATCTGTACCTTATTATCTATCACCATATTTAGCAACTTCTACATTTCTTTCATATTCTGTATGTGTAGCTCACTCTCTTATACCATATCTAACAATACTTGCATTACCATCAAATTCCGTATCTGTGGTTCACTCGCTTACACCATATGAGTCAAATCATCAGTTTGTATGAATTTTCATATGAATAGCCTAATACTGTTCTCCACGGTTGGCAAACTCTCAATGTTAACACAATTCTCTCTCTGTAACTAAAATTCTCTGTCCATTTCTCTCGAGGAATCATTTTTTTCACTTTCGTTGCTTGCATTTATTCTCATTCTCCATTGTGATCAATTTCGTCATTTCCATCATATTCTGTATCTGTAGCTCAATTTCTTTCACCGTGTTAACAATTTTCATATTGCCATCAAATTCTATACCTGTGGTTCACTCTCTTTCTGCATAAAATTCAAAGTGTGTTTTTCTAACAGTTTCCATATCTGTTGCTTTTCCAGATCTCCATGCTTGTCAATATCTGAATTTCCTTAAAAAACTTTACTTCTCATTATTTCCTTTCTATATTAAAAAACAAATAATCGTTTTGTGTCTATATTTCTATGTCTAGCTGATTCCCTTTCTCCTTAGTGATCAATTTCTAAACTTTCATCATGTTCTTCATCTGTAGCTCACTCTAACTCCATATCCAACATCTAATGCTTTTTTAAATACAATTTCCTTATTTGAAGCATTTTTACCTTCTTCATTGATATTAATATCTCACCTTGCCGAAATTTCTCTATCTACAATATACTCTCTTTCTCTATTTCTAGCAAATAATCCTTTTCTATTAATTTCGGTATATGTAGAGTTTCACGTTCTCCATGGTTATCAGTATCTGAGTTTCCACAAGATTCTTTAGTTGCAACTTTCTCCATATGATCAAATTTTTCTTTTTTGACAATACTTCTTTATTTTGCTTATTCCCTTTCTCCATATTAATCAATTTCTACATTTTCATCATATTCTGCACCTGTAACTCACTTTCTGACTCCATGCCTATCAAGTATAGCTTTTGTTTCAATTTCCCTATTTGCAGCTTATTTTCCTTCTCAATTCAATATTTCAACTTCTAGAAAATTCTCTATCTACAACATATTGTATTCCTCCATATCTATCAAATAACCCTTTTCTATCAATTTCCCTAGTGGAAGCTCCCATCCATTTCTCCAGAGATAGGAACAGTTCAATTTACATAAGCGTCTCTATCTGCAAATTATTCTCTTTAGCCATGTGAATCCAAAAATACTTTCCTAGCAATTACTCTATCTGTAGCTTATTATCTATCACCATATTTAGCAACTTCTACATTTCTTTCATATTCTGTATCTGTTACTCACTGTCTTATACCATATCTAACAATACTTGCATTACCATCAAATTCTGTATCTGTGGTTCACTCGCTTTCACCATATGATTCAAATCATCACTTTGTATGAATTTTCATATGTAGAGCCTAATACTGTTCTCCACGGTTGGCAAACTCTCAATGTTAACACAATTCTCTATCTGTAACTAAAATTCTCTGTCCATTTCTCTCAAGGAATCATTTTTTTCACTTTCGTTATCTGCAGATTCTCCATTGTGATCAATTTCGTCATTTCCATCATATTCTGTATCTGTTGCTCAATTTCTTTCACCGTGTTAACAATTTTCATACTGCCATCAAATTCTATACCTGTGGTTCACTCTTTTTCTGCATAAAATTCAGTGTGTTTTTCAAACAGTTTCCATATCTGTTGCTTTTCCAGATCTCCATGCTTGTCAATATCTGAATTTCCTTAAAAAACTTTACTTCTCATTATTTCCTTTCTATATTAAAAAACAAATAATCGTTTTGTGTCAATATTTCTATGTCTAGCTGATTCCCTTTCTCCTTAGTGATCAATTTCTAAACTTTCATCATGTTCTTCATCTGTAGCTCACTCTGACTCCATATCCAACATCTAATGCTTTTGTAAATTCAATTTCCTTATTTGAAGCATTTTTTCCTTCTTCATTGATATTAATATCTCACCTTCCAGAAATTTCTCTATCTACAATATACTCTCTTTCTCTATTTCTAGCAAATAATCCTTTTCTATTAATTTCGGTATATGTAGAGTTTCACGTTCTCCATGGTAATCAGTATCTGAGTTTCCACAAGATTCTTTAGTTGCAACTTATTGTCTTTCGCCATATGATCAAATCTTTCTTTTTTGACAATACTTCTTTATTTAGCTTATTCCCTTTCTCCATATTAATCAATTTCTACATTTTCATCATATTCTGCATCTGTAACTCACTTTCTGACTCCATGCCTATCAAATATATCTTTTGTTTCATTTTCCCTATTTGCAGCTTATTTTCCTTCTCAATTCAATATTTCAACTTCTAGAAAATTCTCTATCTGCAACATATTGTATTCCTCCATATCTATCAAATAACCCTTTTCTATCAATTTCCCTAGTTGAAGCTCCCAACCATTTCTCCAGAGATAGGAACAGTTCAATTTACATAAGCGTCTCTATCTGCAAATTATTCTCTTTAGCCATGTGAATCAAAAAATACTTTCCTAGCAATTCCTCTATCTGTAGCTTATTATCTATCACCATATTTAGCAACTTCTACATTTCTTTCATATTCTGTATGTGTAGCTCACTCTCTTATACCAAATCTAACAATACTTGCATTACCATCAAATTCTGTTTCTGTGGCTCACTCGCTTACACCATATGAGTCAAATCATCACTTTGTATGAATTTTCATATGTAGAGCCTAATACTGTTCTCCACGGTTGGCAAACTCTCAATGTTAACACAATTCTCTCTCTGTAACTAAAATTCTCTGTCCATTTCTCTCGAGGAATCATTTTTTTCACTTTCGTTGCTTGCATTTATTCTCATTCTCCATTTTGATCAATTTCGTCATTTCCATCATATTCTGTATCTGTAGCTCAATTTCTTTCACCGTGTTAACAATTTTCATATTGCCATCAAATTCTATACCTGTGGTTCACTCTCTTTCTGCATAAAATTCAAAGTGTGTTTTTCTAACAGTTTCCATATCTGTTGCTTTTCCAGATCTCCATGCTTGTCAATATCTGAATTTCCTTAAAAAACTTTACTTCTCATTATTTCCTTTCTATATTAAAAAACAAATAATCGTTTTGTGTCAATATTTCTATGTCTAGCTGATTCCCTTTCTCCTTAGTGATCAATTTCTAAACTTTCATCATGTTCTTCATCTGTAGCTCACTCTAACTCCATATCCAACATCTAATGCTTTTTTAAATACAATTTCCTTATTTGAAGCATTTTTACCTTCTTCATTGATATTAATATCTCACCTTGCAGAAATTTCTCTATCTACAATATACTCTCTTTCTCTATTTCTAGCAAATAATCCTTTTCTATTAATTTCGGTATATGTAGAGTTTCACGTTCTCCATGGTTATCAGTATCTGAGTTTCCACAAGATTCTTTAGTTGCAACTTTCTCCATATGATCAAATTTTTCTTTTTTGACAATACTTCTTTATTTTGCTTATTCCCTTTCTCCATATTAATCAATTTCTACATTTTCTTCATATTCTGCACCTGTAACTCACTTTCTGACTCCATGCCTATCAAGTATAGCTTTTGTTTCAATTTCCCTATTTGCAGCTTATTTTCCTTCTCAATTCAATATTTCAACTTCTAGAAAATTCTCTATGTACAACATATTGTATTCCTCCATATCTATCAAATAACCCTTTTCTACCAATTTCCCTAGTGGAAGCTCCCATCCATTTCTCCAGAGATAGGAACAGTTCAATTTACATAAGCGTCTCTATCTGCAAATTATTCTCTTTAGCCATGTGAATCCAAAAATACTTTCCTAGCAATTACTCTATCTGCAGCTTATTATCTATCACCATATTTAGCAACTTCTACATTTCTTTCATATTCTGTATCTGTCTTATACCATATCTAACAATAATTGCATTACCATCAAATTCTGTTTCTGTGGTTCACTCGCTTTCACCATATGAGTCAAATCATCACTTTGTATGAATTTTCCTATGTAGAACCTAATACTGTTCTCCACGGTTGGCAAACTCTCAATGTTAACACAATTCTCTATCTGAAACTAAAATTCTCTGTCCATTTCTCTCGAGGAATCATTTTTTTCACTTTCGTTACCTGCAGATTATTCTCATTCTCCATTGTGATCAATTTCGTCATTTCCTTCATATTCTGTATCTGTAGCTCAATTTCTTTCACCGTGTTAACAATTTTCATATTGCCATCAAATTCTATACCTGTGGTTCACTCTCTTTCTGCATAACATTCAAAGTGTGTTTTTCTAACAGTTTCCATATCTGTTGCTTTTCCAGATCTCCATGCTTGTCAATATCTGAATTTCCTTAAAAAACTTTACTTCTCATTATTTCCTTTCTATATTAAAAAACAAATAATCGTTTTGTGTCTATATTTCTATGTCTAGCTGATTCCCTTTCTCCTTAGTGATCAATTTCCAAACTTTCATCATGTTCTTCATCTGTAGCTCACTCTAACTCCATATCCAACATCTAATGCTTTTTTAAATTCAATTTCCTTATTTGAAGCATTTTTTCCTTCTTCATTGATATTAATATCTCACCTTCCAGAAATTTCTCTATCTACAATATACTCTCTTTCTCTATTTCTAGCAAATAATCCTTTTCTATTAATTTCGGTATATGTAGAGTTTCACGTTCTCCATGGTTATCAGTATCTGAGTTTCCACAAGATTCTTTAGTTGCAACATATTGTCTTTCCCCATATGATCAAATGTTTCTTTTTTGACAATACTTCTTTGTTTAGCTTATTCCCTTTCTCCATATTAATCAATTTCTACACTTTCATCATATTCTGCACCTGTAACTCACTTTCTGACTCCATACCTATCAAGTAAAGCTTTTGTTTCAATTTCCCTATTTGCAGCTTAGTTTTCTTCTCAATTCAATATTTCAATTGCTAGAAAGTTCTCTATCTACAACATATTGTATTCCTCCATATCTATCAAATAACCCTTTTCTATCAATTTCCCTGGTGGAAGCTCCCATCCATTCTCCAGAGATAGGAACAGTTCAATTTACATAAGCGTCTCTATCTGCAAATTATTCACTTTCTCCATGTGAATAAAAAAGTACTTTCCTAGCAATTCCTCTATCTGTAGCTTATTATCTATCACCATATTTAGCAACTTCTACATTTCTTTCGTATTCTGTATCTGTAGCTCAGTCTCTTATGCCATATCTAACAATACTTGCATTACCATCAAATTCCGTATCTGTGGTTCACTCGCTTACACCATATGAGTCAAATCATCACTTTATATGAATTTTCATATGTAGAGCCTAATACTGTTCTCCATGGTTGGCAAACTCTCAATGTTAACACAATTCTCTATCTGTAACTAAAATTCTCTGTCCATTTCTATCGAGGAATCATTTTTTTCACTTTCGTTGCCTGCATTTATTCTCATTCTCCATTGTGATCAATTTTTGTCATTTCCATCATATTCTGTATCTATAGCTCAGTTTCTTTCACCGTGTTAATAATTTTCATATTGCCATCAAATTCTATACCTGTGGTTCACTCTCTTTCTCCATAACAATCAAAGTATGTTTTTCTATCAGCTTCCATATCTGTTGCTTTTCCAGATCTCCATGCTTGTCAATATCTGAATTATCTTAAAATTCTTTAGTTCTAATGATTACCTTTCTATGCGAAAAAACATTAATCGTTTTGTGTCAATATTTCTATGTCTAGCTGATTCCCTTTCTCCTTAGTCATCAATTTCTAAACGTTCACCATGTTCTTCATCTGGAGCTCACTCTGACTCCATATCCAACAAATAATGCTTTTTTAAAATCAATTTCCTTATTTGAAGCATTTTTTCCTTCTTCATTGATATTAATATCTCACCTTCCAGACATTTCTCGATCTACAATCTACTCTCTTTCTCTATTTCTAGCAAAGAATCCTTTTCTATTAATTTCGGTATATGTAGAGCTTCACGTTCTCCATGGTTATCAGTATCTGAGTTTCCACTAGATTCTTTAGTTGCAACTTATTGTCATTCTCCATATGATCAAATGATTCTTTTTTGACAATACTTCTGTAATTAGCTTACTCCCTTTCTCCATATTAATCAATTTCTACACTTTCATTATATTCTGCACCTGTAACTCACTTTCTGACTCATACCTATCAAGTAAAGCTTTTGTTTCAATTTCCCTATTTGCAGCTTAGTTTCCTTCTCAATTCAATATTTCAATTGCAAGAAAATTCTCTACCTACAACATATTCTATTCCTTCATATCTATCAAATAACCCTTTTCTATCAATTTCCCTAGTGGAAGCTCCCATCCATTCTCCAGAGATAGGAACAGTTCAATTTACATAAACGTCTCTATCTGCAAATTATTCTCTTTCTCCATGTCAATCAAAAAATCAGTTCATTGCAATTTCTCCATCTGCAGTTTATTCCCGTTTTCCAAATGTGGCAATTTCTACATTTCCTTCATATTCTGTACCTGTGGCTCACTCTCTTTCACCATACCTAACAAATTTCGCATTTCCATCAAATTGCATATCTGTGGATCATGCACTTTCTCCATAACAATCAGATTATCATTTTCTATCTTTTGCAATATCTGAACCTATTCCCGTTCTCCATGGATCTCATTATCTCAATTTCCTCAAAATTCTTTTGCTTCAACTTATTCTCTTTCTCCATCTCAAACAAATATTCCTTTACTGTCAATATCTCTGGGTCTACATGATTCCCCTTCTCCACAGTGATCAATTTCTGTACTTTCATCATATTCTGTGCCTGTACCTCACTCTCTGACTCCGTATCTATCAAAAAATCCTTTTCTGTCCATTTCCCTATTTGAAGCTTATTTTCCTTCTCCGTAGATATCAATATCACACCTTCCAGAAAATTCTCTTTCTCCAACCTATTCGCTTTCTCCATATCTATCAAATAATACTTGTCCATCTATTTCTGTATCCGAAGCTTATTTTCCTTCTCTAAAGATGTGAATATCTAACTTTCCAGAAAATTCTCTATCTACAACAGATTCTCTTTCTCCATATTGATCAAATAATCCTTTTCTATCATTTTCCCTATCTGAAGCTTATTCTCGTTCTCCATAGTTATTAACTTGACAATTTCCACAAAAGTCTCTATCTGCAAATTATTCTCTTTCTCCATGTCAACCAAAAAATTCATTTCTGTCAATTACTCTATCTGTAGCTTATTCCCTTTCTCAAAATTTATCAATGACTATATTTCCATCATTTTCTGTATCTGTCGCTCACTCTCTTACACCATATCTTACATTTTTTGCATTCCAATTAAGATCTGTATCAGTGGTTCACTATGTCCACAAAAATCTCCCGCTGCAGCTCAATCGCATTCTCCATATCTATCGATTAATCCTTTTCTTTCACTTTCCCTACCTGAAGCTCATTCTTGTTCCCCACAGTTATCAATTTCTACATTTCCCATATATTCTGTATCTGTAGGTCACTGTCTTACATCATATCTAACAATGCTTGCATTTGCAGCAAGTTCCTTATCTGTGGTTCACTTTCTTTCTCCATAACAGTCAAATATTCCGTTTCTATCAATTTCCATATATGAAGGCTTTTCTCATTCCCCATAGTTTTCAATATCTCAGTTTCCTCAAAATGCTTTATTTGCAACTTATTCTCTTTCTCCATATGAATCAAATATTCCTTTTCTGTCAATATTTCTATATCTAACTTATTTCTTTTCTCCAGAGTCATTAATTTCTACACTTTCATCATATTCTGTATCTGGAGCTCACTCTCTGACTCCATATCTATCAAATAATCCTTTTCTATCAGTTTTCCTATCCGAAGCTTATTCTCCTTCTCCGTAGTCACCAATATCTCAATTTCAAGGAAATTCTCCATCTACAACACATTCTCTTTCAACAAGTCTATCAAATTAACCTTTCCTATCACATTCCCTATCTGAAGGTTATGCTCGTTCTCACTAGTAATCAGTAGCTCAATTTCCACAAAAGTCTCTACCTGCAAATTATTCTCTTTCTCCATGTCAATCAAAAAATCCATTCTAGCATATTTTCCAAATGCAGTCTATTCCCTTTTTCCATATGTGGCAATTTCTACATTTCCTTCACATCCTGTATCGCTCACTCTCTTTCATCATATCCAAAAATTTCTGCATTTCCATCAAATTCCATGTCAGTGGATCACTCTATTTCACAATATCAATCAAATTATCGTTTTCTATCTATTTCCATATCTGAAGCTTATTCCCGTTCTCCATGGTTGTCAATATCTCAATTTCCAAAAAATTCTTCAGGTGCAACTTATTCTCTTTCTCCATCACAAACAAATATTTCTTTTCTGTCAATATCTCTGTCTCTAGCTGATTCCCTTTATGCGTACTGATCAATTTCTATTCTTTCATCATATTCTGTGTCTGTAACTCACTCTATGACTCCGTGTCTATCAAATAATGCTTTTCTATCAATTTCCCTATTTCAAGAATATTTTCCTTCTCCATAGAAATCTACATCACACCTTCCAGAAAGTTGTCTTTTCCAACCTATTCTCTTGCTCCATATCTATCGTATAATCTGTTGCTAGCTATTTCTGTATCGGAAGCTTATTTTCCTCCTTCAAAGATGTCAGTATCTAACATTCCAGAAAATTCTCTATCTACAACAGATTCTCTTTCTCCATTTCGATCAAATAAAACTTTTCTATCATTTTCCCTATCTGATGATTATTCTCGTTCTCCGCAGTTATTAACTTTTCAATTTCCACAGAAGTCTCTATCTGCAAATTATTCTCTTTCTCCATGTCAACCAAAAAATTCTTTTCTGTCAATTACTCTATCTGTAGCTTATTCCCTTTCTCAAAATTTATCAATGACTACATTTCGATCATATTCTGTATCTGTCGCTCAGTGTCTTACACCATATCTTACATTTTTTGCATTCCAATTTAGTTCTGTATCACTGGTTCACTCTCTTAATCCATGTCCACAAAATTCTCCATCTGCAGCTCAATCGCTTTCTCCATATCTTTCGATTAATCCTTTTCTTCCACTTTCCCTACCTCAAGCTCATTCTCATTCCCCATCGTTATCAATTTCTACATTTCCCATATATTTTGTATCTGTACGTCACTGTCTTACACCATGTCTAACAAGGCTTGCCTTTGCAGGAAGTTCCATATATGTGGTTCACTTTCTTTCTCCATAACAGTCAAATATTCCTTTTCTATCAATTTCCATATCTGAAGAATTTTCCCCTTCTCCATTGTTATAAATATCACAGTTTACTCAAATTTCATTAGTTGAAACTTATTCTCTTTCTCCATATGAATCAAATATTCCTTTTCTGTCAATATTTCTATATCTAACATATTCCCTTTCTCCAGAGTGTTCAATTTCTGCACTTTCATCATAGTCTGTATCTGGAGCTCACTCTCTGATTCCATATCTATCAAATAATCCTCTTCTATCAGTTTTCCTATCTGAAGATTATTCTCCTTCTCCAGAGTCACCACTATCACAATTTCAAGGAAATTCTCCATCTACAACACATTCTCTTTCGACAAATCTATCAAATAAACATTTCCTATCACATTCCCTATCTGAAGCTTATGCTTGTTCTCCATTGTTATCAGTAGCTGAATTTCCACAAAAGTCTCTATCTGCAAATTATTCTCTTTCTCCATGTCAATCAAAAAATCAGTTCCTTGCAATTTCTCCATCTGCAGTGTATTCCAGTTTTCCAAATGTGGCAATTTCTACATTTCCTTCATATAATGTACCTGTCGCTCATTCTCTTTCACCATACCTAACAAGTTTCGCATTTCCATCAAATTGCATATCTGTGGATCACGCACTTTCTCCATAACAATCAGATTATCATTTGCTACCTTTTGCCATATCTGAACCTATTCCCGTTCTCCATGGATCTCATTATCTCAATTTCCTCAAAATTCTTTAGCTGCAACTTATTCTCTTTCTCCATCTCAAACAAATATTCCTTTACTGTCAATATCTCTGGATCTACATGATTCCCCTTCTCCACAGTGATCAATTTCTATACTTTCATCATATTCTGTGCCTGTACCTCACTCTCTGAC
The DNA here is from genome assembly GCA_026770705.1 of Isurus oxyrinchus. Taxonomy (NCBI): domain Eukaryota; kingdom Metazoa; phylum Chordata; class Chondrichthyes; order Lamniformes; family Lamnidae; genus Isurus; species Isurus oxyrinchus. The sequence goes on from JANJGN010000196.1 coordinate 811,222, forward strand.
TCCGTATCTATCAAAAAATCCTTTTCTGTCAATTTCCCTATTTGAAGCTTATTTTCCTTCTCCGTGGATATCAATATCACACTTTCCAGAAAATTCTCTTTCTCCAACCTTTTCGCTTTCTCCATATCTATCAAATAATACTTGTCCATCTATTTCTGTACCCAAAGCTTATTTTCCTTCTCTAAAGATGTGAATATCTAACTTTCCAGAAAATTCTCTATCTACAACAGATTCTCTTTCTCCATATCGATCAAATTTTCTATCATTTTCCCTATATGAAGCTTATTCTCGTTCTCCATAGTTATTAACTTGACAATTTCCACAAAAGTCTCTATCTGCTAATTATTCTCTTTCTCCATGTCAACCAAAAAATTCATTTCTGTCAATTACTCTATCTGTAGCTTATTCCCTTTCTCAAAATTTATCCATGACTACATTTCCATCATATTCTGTATCTGTCGCTCACTCTCTTACACCATATCTTACATTGTTTGCATTCCAATTAAGAACTGTATCAGTGGTTCACTATCTTACTCCATGTCCACAAAATTCTCCCGCTGCAGCTCAATCACATTCTCCATATCTATCGATTAATCCTTTTCTTTCACTTTCCCTACCTGAAACTCATTCTTGCTCCCCACAGTTATCAATTTCTACATTTCCCATATATTCTGTATCTGTAGGTCACTGTCTTACATCATATCTAACAATGCTTGCATTTGCAGCAAGTTCCTTATCTGTGGTTCACTTTCTTTCTCCATAACAGTCAAATATTCCGTTTCTATCAATTTCCATATATGAATGCTTTTCTCATTCCCCATAGTTTTCAATATCTCAGTTTCCTCAAAATGCTTTAGTTGCAACTTATTCTCTTTCTCCATATGAATCAAATATTCCTTTTCTGTCAATATTTCTATATCCAACTTATTTCGTTTCGCCAGAGTGATCAATTTCTACACTTTCATCATATTCTGTATCTGGAGCTCACTCTCTGACTCCATATCTATCAAATAATCCTTTTCTATCAGTATTCCTATGTGAAGCTTATTCTCCTTCTCCGTAGTCAGCAATATCTCAATTTCAAGGAAATTCTCCATCTACAACACATTCTCTTTCGACAAGTCTATCAAATTATCCTTTCCTATCACATTCCCTATCTGAAGGTTATGCTCGTTCTCACTAGTAATCAGTAGCTCAATTTCCACAGAAGTCTCTACCTGCAAATTATTCTCTTTCTCCATGTCAATCAAAAAATCCATTCTAGCATATTTCTCCAACTGCAGTCTATTCCCTTTTTCCATATTTGGCAATTTCTACATTTCCTTCACATCCTGTATCGCTCACTCTCTTTCATCATATCTAATAATTTGTGCATTTCCATCAAATTCCATGTCAGTGGATCACTCTCTTTCACAATATCAATCAAATTATCGTTTTCTATCTATTTCCATATCTGAAGCCTAATCCCGTTCTCCATGGTTGTCAATATCTCAATTTCCACAAAATCCTTCAGGTGCAACTTATTCTCTTTCTCCATCACAAACAAATATTTATTTTCTGTCAATATCTCTGTGTCTAGCTGATTCCCTTTATGCGTACTGATCAATTTCTATTCTTTCATCATATTCTGTGTCTGTAACTCACTCTATGACTCCGTGTCTATCAAATAATGCTTTTCTATCAATTTCCCTATTTCAAGAATATTTTCCTTCTCCATAGAAATCTACATCACACCTTGCAGAAAGTTGTCTTTTCCAACCTATTCTCTTTCTCCATATCTATCGTATAATCTGTTGCTAGCTATTTCTGTATCGGAAGCTTATTTTCCTGCTTCAAAGATGTCAGTATCTAACATTCCAGAAAATTCTCTATCTACAACAGATTCTCTTTCTCCATTTTGATCAAATAAACCTTTTCTATCATTTTCCCAATCTGATGATTATTCTCGTTCTCCGTAGTTATTAACTTTTCAATTTCCACAGAAGTCTCTCTCTGCAAATTATTCTCTTTCTCCATGTCAACCAAAAAATTCTTTTCTGTCAATTACTCTATCTGTAGCTTATTCCCTTTTTCTAAATTTATCAATGACTACATTTCGATCATATTCTGTATCTGTCGCTCAGTGTCTTACACCATATCTTACATTTTTTGCATTTCAATTTAGTTCTGTATCACTGGTTCACTCTCTTAATCCATGTCCACAAAATTCTCCATCTGCAGCTCAATCGCTTTCTCCATATCTTTCGATTAATCCTTTTCTTCCACTTTCCCTACCTCAGCCTCATTCTCATTCCCCATCGTTATCAATTTCTACATTTCCCATATATTCTGTATCTGTACGTCACTGTCTTACACCATGTCTAACAAGGCTTGCCTTTGCAGGAAGTTCCATATATGTGGTTCACTTTCTTTCTCCATAACAGTCAAATATTCCTTTTCTATCAATTTCCATATCTGAAGACTTTTCCACCTTCTCCATGGTTATCAATATCACAGTTTCCTCAAATTTCATTAGTTGAAACTTATTCTCTTTCTCCATATGAATCAAATATTCCTTTTCTGTCAATATTTCTATTTCTAACAAATTCCCTTTCTCCAGAGTGTTCAATTTCTGCACGTTCATCATATTCTGTATCTGGAGCTCACTCTCTGACTCCATATCTATCAAATAATCCTCTTCTATCAGTTTTCCTATCTGAAGATTATTCTTCTTCTCCATAGTCACCACTATCACAATTTCAAGGAAATTCTCCATCTACAACACATTCTCTTTCGACAAATCTATCAAATAAACATTTCCTATCACATTCCATATCTGAAGCTTATGCTCGTTCTCCATTGTTATCAGTAGCTGAATTTCCACAAAAGTCTCTATCTGCAAATTATTCTCTTTCTCCATGTCAGTCAAAAAATCAGTTTCTTGCAATTTCTCCATCTGCAGTTTCTTCCAGTTTTCCAAATGTGGCAATTTCTACATTTCCTTCATATTCTGTACCTGTCGCTCACTCTCTTTCACCATACCTAACAAGTTTCGCATTTCCATCAAATTGCATATCTGTGGATCACGCACTTTCTCCATAACAATCAGATTATCATTTTCTATCTTTTGCCATATCTGAACCTATTCCCGTTCTCCATGGATCTCATTATCTCAATTTCCTCAAAATTCATTAGCTGCAACTTATTCTCTTTCTCCATCTCAAACAAATATTCCTTTACTGTCAATATCTCTGGGTCTACATGATTCCCCTTCTCCACAGTGATCAATTTCTATACTTTCATCATATTCTGTGCCTGTACCTCACTCTCTGACTCCGTATCTATCAAAAAATCCTTCTCTGTCAATTTCCCTATTTGAAGCTTATTTTCCATCTCTGTAGATATCAATATCACACCTTCCAGAAAATTCCCTTTCTCCAACCTATTCACTTTCTCCATATCTATCAAATAATACTTGTCCATCTATTTCTGTATCCGAAGCTTATTTTCCTTCTCTAAAGATGTGAATATCTAACTTTCCAGAAAATTCTCTATCTACAACAGATTCTCTTTCTCCATATTGATCAAATAATCCTTTTCTATCATTTTCCCTATCTGAAGCTTATTCTCGTTCTCCATAGTTATTAACTTTTCAATTTCCACAGAAGTCTCTATCTGCAAATTATTCTCTTTCTCCATGTCAACCAAAAAATTCTTTTCTGTCAATTACTCTATCTGTAGCTTATTCCCTTTCTCAAAATTTATCAATGACTACATTTCGATCATATTCTGTATCTGTCGCTCAGTGTCTTACACCATATCTTACATTTTTTGCATTCCAATTTAGTTCTGTATCACTGGTTCACTCTCTTAATCCATGTCCACAAAATTCTCCATCTGCAGCTCAATCGCTTTCTCCATATCTTTCGATTAATCCTTTTCTTCCACTTTCCCTACCTCAAGCTCATTCTCATTCCCCATCGTTATCAATTTCTACATTTCCCATATATTTTGTATCTGTACGTCACTGTCTTACACCATGTCTAACAAGGCTTGCCTTTGCAGGAAGTTCCATATATGTGGTTCACTTTCTTTCTCCATAACAGTCAAATATTCCTTTTCTATCAATTTCCATATCTGAAGAATTTTCCCCTTCTCCATTGTTATAAATATCACAGTTTACTCAAATTTCATTAGTTGAAACTTATTCTCTTTCTCCATATGAATCAAATATTCCTTTTCTGTCAATATTTCTATATCTAACATATTCCCTTTCTCCAGAGTGTTCAATTTCTGCACTTTCATCATAGTCTGTATCTGGAGCTCACTCTCTGATTCCATATCTATCAAATAATCCTCTTCTATCAGTTTTCCTATCTGAAGATTATTCTCCTTCTCCAGAGTCACCACTATCACAATTTCAAGGAAATTCTCCATCTACAACACATTCTCTTTCGACAAATCTATCAAATAAACATTTCCTATCACATTCCCTATCTGAAGCTTATGCTTGTTCTCCATTGTTATCAGTAGCTGAATTTCCACAAAAGTCTCTATCTGCAAATTATTCTCTTTCTCCATGTCAATCAAAAAATCAGTTCCTTGCAATTTCTCCATCTGCAGTGTATTCCAGTTTTCCAAATGTGGCAATTTCTACATTTCCTTCATATAATGTACCTGTCGCTCATTCTCTTTCACCATACCTAACAAGTTTCGCATTTCCATCAAATTGCATATCTGTGGATCACGCACTTTCTCCATAACAATCAGATTATCATTTGCTACCTTTTGCCATATCTGAACCTATTCCCGTTCTCCATGGATCTCATTATCTCAATTTCCTCAAAATTCTTTAGCTGCAACTTATTCTCTTTCTCCATCTCAAACAAATATTCCTTTACTGTCAATATCTCTGGATCTACATGATTCCCCTTCTCCACAGTGATCAATTTCTATACTTTCATCATATTCTGTGCCTGTACCTCACTCTCTGACTCCGTATCTATCAAAAAATCCTTTTCTGTCCATTTCCCTATTTGAAGCTTATTTTCCTTCTCCGTAGATATCAATATCACACCTTCCAGAAAATTCTCTTTCTCCAACCTATTCGCTTTCTCCATATCTATCAAATAATACTTGTCCATCTATTTCTGTATCCGAAGCTTATTTTCCTTCTCTAAAGATGTGAATATCTAACTTTCCAGAAAATTCTCTATCTACAACAGATTCTCTTTCTCCATATTGATCAAATAATCCTTTTCTATCATTTTCCCTATCTGAAGCTTATTCTCGTTCTCCATAGTTATTAACTTGACAATTTCCACAAAAGTCTCTATCTGCAAATTATTCTCTTTCTCCATGTCAACCAAAAAATTCATTTCTGTCAATTACTCTATCTGTAGCTTATTCCCTTTCTCAAAATTTATCAATGACTATATTTCCATCATTTTCTGTATCTGTCGCTCACTCTCTTACACCATATCTTACATTTTTTGCATTCCAATTAAGATCTGTATCAGTGGTTCACTATGTCCACAAAAATCTCCCGCTGCAGCTCAATCGCATTCTCCATATCTATCGATTAATCCTTTTCTTTCACTTTCCCTACCTGAAGCTCATTCTTGTTCCCCACAGTTATCAATTTCTACATTTCCCATATATTCTGTATCTGTAGGTCACTGTCTTACATCATATCTAACAATGCTTGCATTTGCAGCAAGTTCCTTATCTGTGGTTCACTTTCTTTCTCCATAACAGTCAAATATTCCGTTTCTATCAATTTCCATATATGAAGGCTTTTCTCATTCCCCATAGTTTTCAATATCTCAGTTTCCTCAAAATGCTTTATTTGCAACTTATTCTCTTTCTCCATATGAATCAAATATTCCTTTTCTGTCAATATTTCTATATCTAACTTATTTCTTTTCTCCAGGGTCATTAATTTCTACACTTTCATCATATTCTGTATCTGGAGCTCACTCTCTGACTCCATATCTATCAAATAATCCTTTTCTATCAGTTTTCCTATCCGAAGCTTATTCTCCTTCTCCGTAGTCACCAATATCTCAATTTCAAGGAAATTCTCCATCTACAACACATTCTCTTTCAACAAGTCTATCAAATTAACCTTTCCTATCACATTCCCTATCTGAAGGTTATGCTCGTTCTCACTAGTAATCAGTAGCTCAATTTCCACAAAAGTCTCTACCTGCAAATTATTCTCTTTCTCCATGTCAATCAAAAAATCCATTCTAGCATATTTTCCAAATGCAGTCTATTCCCTTTTTCCATATGTGGCAATTTCTACATTTCCTTCACATCCTGTATCGCTCACTCTCTTTCATCATATCCAAAAATTTCTGCATTTCCATCAAATTCCATGTCAGTGGATCACTCTATTTCACAATATCAATCAAATTATCGTTTTCTATCTATTTCCATATCTGAAGCTTATTCCCGTTCTCCATGGTTGTCAATATCTCAATTTCCAAAAAATTCTTCAGGTGCAACTTATTCTCTTTCTCCATCACAAACAAATATTTCTTTTCTGTCAATATCTCTGTCTCTAGCTGATTCCCTTTATGCGTACTGATCAATTTCTATTCTTTCATCATATTCTGTGTCTGTAACTCACTCTATGACTCCGTGTCTATCAAATAATGCTTTTCTATCAATTTCCCTATTTCAAGAATATTTTCCTTCTCCATAGAAATCTACATCACACCTTCCAGAAAGTTGTCTTTTCCAACCTATTCTCTTGCTCCATATCTATCGTATAATCTGTTGCTAGCTATTTCTGTATCGGAAGCTTATTTTCCTCCTTCAAAGATGTCAGTATCTAACATTCCAGAAAATTCTCTATCTACAACAGATTCTCTTTCTCCATTTCGATCAAATAAAACTTTTCTATCATTTTCCCTATCTGATGATTATTCTCGTTCTCCGCAGTTATTAACTTTTCAATTTCCACAGAAGTCTCTATCTGCAAATTATTCTCTTTCTCCATGTCAACCAAAAAATTCTTTTCTGTCAATTACTCTATCTGTAGCTTATTCCCTTTCTCAAAATTTATCAATGACTACATTTCGATCATATTCTGTATCTGTCGCTCAGTGTCTTACACCATATCTTACATTTTTTGCATTCCAATTTAGTTCTGTATCACTGGTTCACTCTCTTAATCCATGTCCACAAAATTCTCCATCTGCAGCTCAATCGCTTTCTCCATATCTTTCGATTAATCCTTTTCTTCCACTTTCCCTACCTCAAGCTCATTCTCATTCCCCATCGTTATCAATTTCTACATTTCCCATATATTTTGTATCTGTACGTCACTGTCTTACACCATGTCTAACAAGGCTTGCCTTTGCAGGAAGTTCCATATATGTGGTTCACTTTCTTTCTCCATAACAGTCAAATATTCCTTTTCTATCAATTTCCATATCTGAAGAATTTTCCCCTTCTCCATTGTTATAAATATCACAGTTTACTCAAATTTCATTAGTTGAAACTTATTCTCTTTCTCCATATGAATCAAATATTCCTTTTCTGTCAATATTTCTATATCTAACATATTCCCTTTCTCCAGAGTGTTCAATTTCTGCACTTTCATCATAGTCTGTATCTGGAGCTCACTCTCTGATTCCATATCTATCAAATAATCCTCTTCTATCAGTTTTCCTATCTGAAGATTATTCTCCTTCTCCAGAGTCACCACTATCACAATTTCAAGGAAATTCTCCATCTACAACACATTCTCTTTCGACAAATCTATCAAATAAACATTTCCTATCACATTCCCTATCTGAAGCTTATGCTTGTTCTCCATTGTTATCAGTAGCTGAATTTCCACAAAAGTCTCTATCTGCAAATTATTCTCTTTCTCCATGTCAATCAAAAAATCAGTTCCTTGCAATTTCTCCATCTGCAGTGTATTCCAGTTTTCCAAATGTGGCAATTTCTACATTTCCTTCATATAATGTACCTGTCGCTCATTCTCTTTCACCATACCTAACAAGTTTCGCATTTCCATCAAATTGCATATCTGTGGATCACGCACTTTCTCCATAACAATCAGATTATCATTTGCTACCTTTTGCCATATCTGAACCTATTCCCGTTCTCCATGGATCTCATTATCTCAATTTCCTCAAAATTCTTTAGCTGCAACTTATTCTCTTTCTCCATCTCAAACAAATATTCCTTTACTGTCAATATCTCTGGATCTACATGATTCCCCTTCTCCACAGTGATCAATTTCTATACTTTCATCATATTCTGTGCCTGTACCTCACTCTCTGACTCCGTATCTATCAAAAAATCCTTTTCTGTCAATTTCCCTATTTGAAGCTTATTTTCCTTCTCCGTGGATATCAATATCACACTTTCCAGAAAATTCTCTTTCTCCAACCTTTTCGCTTTCTCCATATCTATCAAATAATACTTGTCCATCTATTTCTGTACCCAAAGCTTATTTTCCTTCTCTAAAGATGTGAATATCTAACTTTCCAGAAAATTCTCTATCTACAACAGATTCTCTTTCTCCATATCGATCAAATTTTCTATCATTTTCCCTATATGAAGCTTATTCTCGTTCTCCATAGTTATTAACTTGACAATTTCCACAAAAGTCTCTATCTGCTAATTATTCTCTTTCTCCATGTCAACCAAAAAATTCATTTCTGTCAATTACTCTATCTGTAGCTTATTCCCTTTCTCAAAATTTATCCATGACTACATTTCCATCATATTCTGTATCTGTCGCTCACTCTCTTACACCATATCTTACATTGTTTGCATTCCAATTAAGAACTGTATCAGTGGTTCACTATCTTACTCCATGTCCACAAAATTCTCCCGCTGCAGCTCAATCACATTCTCCATATCTATCGATTAATCCTTTTCTTTCACTTTCCCTACCTGAAACTCATTCTTGCTCCCCACAGTTATCAATTTCTACATTTCCCATATATTCTGTATCTGTAGGTCACTGTCTTACATCATATCTAACAATGCTTGCATTTGCAGCAAGTTCCTTATCTGTGGTTCACTTTCTTTCTCCATAACAGTCAAATATTCCGTTTCTATCAATTTCCATATATGAATGCTTTTCTCATTCCCCATAGTTTTCAATATCTCAGTTTCCTCAAAATGCTTTAGTTGCAACTTATTCTCTTTCTCCATATGAATCAAATATTCCTTTTCTGTCAATATTTCTATATCCAACTTATTTCGTTTCGCCAGAGTGATCAATTTCTACACTTTCATCATATTCTGTATCTGGAGCTCACTCTCTGACTCCATATCTATCAAATAATCCTTTTCTATCAGTATTCCTATGTGAAGCTTATTCTCCTTCTCCGTAGTCAGCAATATCTCAATTTCAAGGAAATTCTCCATCTACAACACATTCTCTTTCGACAAGTCTATCAAATTATCCTTTCCTATCACATTCCCTATCTGAAGGTTATGCTCGTTCTCACTAGTAATCAGTAGCTCAATTTCCACAGAAGTCTCTACCTGCAAATTATTCTCTTTCTCCATGTCAATCAAAAAATCCATTCTAGCATATTTCTCCAACTGCAGTCTATTCCCTTTTTCCATATTTGGCAATTTCTACATTTCCTTCACATCCTGTATCGCTCACTCTCTTTCATCATATCTAATAATTTGTGCATTTCCATCAAATTCCATGTCAGTGGATCACTCTCTTTCACAATATCAATCAAATTATCGTTTTCTATTTCCATATCTGAAGCCTAATCCCGTTCTCCATGGTTGTCAATATCTCAATTTCCACAAAATCCTTCAGGTGCAACTTATTCTCTTTCTCCATCACAAACAAATATTTCTTTTCTGTCAATATCTCTGTGTCTAGCTGATTCCCTTTATGCGTACTGATCAATTTCTATTCTTTCATCATATTCTGTGTCTGTAACTCACTCTATGACTCCGTGTCTATCAAATAATGCTTTTCTATCAATTTCCCTATTTCAAGAATATTTTCCTTCTCCATAGAAATCTACATCACACCTTGCAGAAAGTTGTCTTTTCCAACCTATTCTCTTTCTCCATATCTATCGTATAATCTGTTGCTAGCTATTTCTGTATCGGAAGCTTATTTTCCTGCTTCAAAGATGTCAGTATCTAACATTCCAGAAAATTCTCTATCTACAACAGATTCTCTTTCTCCATTTCGATCAAATAAACCTTTTCTATCATTTTCCCAATCTGATGATTATTCTCGTTCTCCGTAGTTATTAACTTTTCAATTTCCACAGAAGTCTCTCTCTGCAAATTATTCTCTTTCTCCATGTCAACCAAAAAATTCTTTTCTGTCAATTACTCTATCTGTAGCTTATTCCCTTTTTCTAAATTTATCAATGACTACATTTCGATCATATTCTGTATCTGTCGCTCAGTGTCTTACACCACATCTTACATTTTTTGCATTTCAATTTAGTTCTGTATCACTGGTTCACTCTCTTAATCCATGTCCACAAAATTCTCCATCTGCAGCTCAATCGCTTTCTCCATATCTTTCGATTAATCCTTTTCTTCCACTTTCCCTACCTCAGCCTCATTCTCATTCCCCATCGTTATCAATTTCTACATTTCCCATATATTCTGTATCTGTACGTCACTGTCTTACACCATGTCTAACAAGGCTTGCCTTTGCAGGAAGTTCCATATATGTGGTTCACTTTCTTTCTCCATAACAGTCAAATATTCCTTTTCTATCAATTTCCATATCTGAAGACTTTTCCACCTTCTCCATGGTTATCAATATCACAGTTTCCTCAAATTTCATTAGTTGAAACTTATTCTCTTTCTCCATATGAATCAAATATTCCTTTTCTGTCAATATTTCTATTTCTAACGAATTCCCTTTCTCCAGAGTGTTCAATTTCTGCACGTTCATCATATTCTGTATCTGGAGCTCACTCTCTGACTCCATATCTATCAAATAATCCTCTTCTATCAGTTTCCCTATCTGAAGATTATTCTTCTTCTCCATAGTCACCACTATCACAATTTCAAGGAAATTCTCCATCTACAACACATTCTCTTTCGACAAATCTATCAAATAAACATTTCCTATCACATTCCATATCTGAAGCTTATGCTCGTTCTCCATTGTTATCAGTAGCTGAATTTCCACAAAAGTCTCTATCTGCAAATTATTCTCTTTCTCCATGTCAGTCAAAAAATCAGTTTCTTGCAATTTCTCCATCTGCAGTTTCTTCCAGTTTTCCAAATGTGGCAATTTCTACATTTCCTTCATATTCTGTACCTGTCGCTCACTCTCTTTCACCATACCTAACAAGTTTTGCATTTCCATCAAATTGCATATCTGTGGATCACGCACTTTCTCCATAACAATCAGATTATCATTTTCTATCTTTTGCCATATCTGAACCTATTCCCGTTCTCCATGGATCTCATTATCTCAATTTCCTCAAAATTCATTAGCTGCAACTTATTCTCTTTCTCCATCTCAAACAAATATTCCTTTACTGTCAATATCTCTGGGTCTACATGATTCCCCTTCTCCACAGTGATCAATTTCTATACTTTCATCATATTCTGTGCCTGTACCTCACTCTCTGACTCCGTATCTATCAAAAAATCCTTCTCTGTCAATTTCCCTATTTGAAGCTTATTTTCCATCTCTGTAGATATCAATATCACACCTTCCAGAAAATTCCCTTTCTCCAACCTATTCACTTTCTCCATATCTATCAAATAATACTTGTCCATCTATTTCTGTATCCGAAGCTTATTTTCCTTCTCTAAAGATGTGAATATCTAACTTTCCAGAAAATTCTCTATCTACAACAGATTCTCTTTCTCCATATTGATCAAATAATCCTTTTCTATCATTTTCCCTATCTGAAGCTTATTCTCGTTCTCCATAGTTATTAACTTGACAATTTCCACAAAAGTCTCTATCTGCTAATTATTCTCTTTCTCCATGTCAACCAAAAAATTCATTTCTGTCAATTACTCTATCTGTAGCTTATTCCTTTTCTCAAAATTTATCCATGACTACATTTCCATCATATTCTGTATCTGTCGCTCACTCTCTTACACCATATCTTACATTTTTTGCATTCCAATTAAGATCTGTATCAGTGGTTCACTATCTTACTCCATGTCCACAAAATTCTCCCGCTGCAGCTCAATCGCATTCTCCATATCTATCGATTAATCCTTTTCTTTCACTTTCCCTACCTGAAGCTCATTCTTGTTCCCCACAGTTATCAATTTCTACATTTCCCATATATTCTATATCTGTAGGTCACTGTCTTACATCATATCTAACATGGCTTTCCTTTGCAGCAAGTTCCTTATCTGTGGTTCACATTCTTTCTCCTTAACAGTCAAATGTTCCGTTTCTATCAATTTCCATATATGAATGCTTTTCTCATTCCCCATAGTTTTCAATATCTCAGTTTCCTCAAAATGCTTTAGTTGCAACTTATTCTCTTTCTCCATATGAATCAAATATTCCTTTTCTGTCAATGTTTCTATATCTAACTTATTTCCTTTCTCCAGAGTGATCAATTTCTACACTTTCATCATATTCTGTATCTGGAGCTCACTCTCTGACTCCATACTTATCAAATAATCTTTTTCTATCAGTTTTCCTATCTGAAACTTATTCTCCTTCTCCATAATCACCAATATCTCAATTTCAAGGAAATTCTCCATCTACAACACATTCTCCTTCGACAAGTCCATCAAATTAACCTTTCCTATCACATTCCCTATCTGAAGATTATGCTCGTTCTCACTAGTAATCAGTAGCTCAATTTCCACAAAAGTCTCTACCTGCAAATTATTCTCTTTCTCCATGTCAATCAAAGAATCCGTTCTAGCATATTTCTCCAACTGCAGTCTATTCCCTTTTTCCATATGTGGCAATTTCTACATTTCCTTCACATCCTGTATCGCTCACCCTCTTTCATCATATCTAATAATTTGTGCATTTCCATCAAATTCCATGTCAGTGGATCACTCTCTTTAACAATATCAATCAAATTATCGTTTTCTATTTCCATATCTGAAGCCTGTTCCCGTTCTCCATGGTTGTCAATATTTCAATTTCCTCAAAATCCTTCAGGTGCAAATTATTCTCTTTCTCCATCACAAACAAATATTTCTTTTCTGTCAATATCTCTGTGTCTAGCTGATTCCCTTTATGCACACTGATCAATTTCTATTCTTTCATCATATTCCGTGTCTGTACCTCACTCTATGACTCCGTGTCTATCAAATAATGCTTTTCTATCCATTTTCCTATTTGAAGAATATGTTCCTTCTCCATAGAAATGTACATCACACCTTCCAGAAAGTTGTCTTTTCCAACCTATTCTCTTTCTCCATATCTATCATATAATCTGTTGCCAGCTATTTCTGTATCGGAAGCTTATTTTCCTCCTTCAAAGATGTCAATATCTAATTTTCCAGAAAATTCTCTATCTACAACAGATTCTCTTTCTCCATTTCGATCAAATAAACCTTTTCTATCATTTTCCCAATCTGATGATTAACTTTTCAATTTCCACAGAAGTCTCTATCTGCAAATTATTCTCTTTCTCCATGTCAACCAAAAAATTCTTTTCTGTCAATTACTCTATCTGTAGCTTATTCCCTTTTTCTAAATTTATCAATGACTACATTTCGATCATATTCTGTATCTGTCGCTCAGTGTCTTACACCATATCTTACATTTTTTGCATTTCAATTTAGTTCTGTATCACTGGTTCACTCTCTTAATCCATGTCCACAAAATTCTCCATCTGCAGCTCAATCGCTTTCTCCATATCTTTCGATTAATCCTTTTCTTCCACTTTCCCTACCTCAGCCTCATTCTCATTCCCCATCGTTATCAATTTCTACATTTCCCATATATTCTGTATCTGTACGTCACTGTCTTACATCATGTCTAACAAGGCTTGCCTTTGCAGGAAGTTCCATATATGTGGTTCACTTTCTTTCTCCATAACAGTCAAATATTCCTTTTCTATCAATTTCCATATCTGAAGACTTTCCCCCTTCTCCATGGTTATCAATATCACAGTTTCCTCAAATTTCATTAGTTGAAACTTATTCTCTTTCTCCATATGAATCAAATATTCCTTTTCTGTCAATATTTCTATTTCTAACAAATTCCCTTTCTCCAGAGTGTTCAATTTCTGCACGTTCATCATATTCTGTATCTGGAGCTCACTCTCTGACTCCATATCTATCAAATAATCCTCTTCTATCAGTTTTCCTATCTGAAGATTATTCTCCTTCTCCATAGTCACCAGTATCACAATTTCAAGGAAATTCTCCATCTACAACACATTCTCTTTCGACAAATCTATCAAATAAACATTTCCTATCACATTCCCTATCTGAAGCTTATGCTCGTTCTCCATTGTTATCAGTAGCTGAATTTCCACAAAAGTCTCCATCTGCAAATTATTCTCTTTCCCATGTCAATCAAAAAATCAGTTTCTTGCAATTTCTCCATCTGCAGTTTATTCCCGTTTTCCAAATGTGGCAATTTCTACATTTCCTTCATATTCTGTAACTGTCGCTCATTCTCTTTCACCATACCTAACAAGTTTCGCATTTCCATCAAATTGCATATCTGTGGATCATGCACTTTCTCCATAACAATCAGATTATCATTTTCTATCTTTTGCCATATCTGAACCTATTCCAGTTCTCCATGGATCTCATTATCTCAATTTCCTCAAAATTCTTTAGCTGTAACTTATTCTCTTTCTCCATCTCAAACAAATATTCCTTTATTGTCAATATCTCTGGGTCTACATGATTCCACTTCTCAACAGTGATCAATTTCTATACTTTCATTATATTCTGTGCCTGTACCTCACTCTCTGACTCCGTATCTATCAAAAAATCATTCTCTGTCAATTTCCCTACTTGAAGCTTATTTTCCATCTCTGTAGATATCAATATCACACCTTCCAGAAAATTCTCTTTCTCCAACCTCTTCGCTTTCTCCATATCTATTAAATAATACTTGTCCATCTATTTCTGTATCCGAAGCTTATTTTCCTTCTCTAAAGATGTGAATATCTAACTTTCCAGAAAATTCTCTATCTACAACAGATTCTCTTTCTCCATATTGATCAAATAATCCTTTTCTATCATTTTCCCTATCTGAAGCTTATTCTCGTTCTCCATAGTTATTAACTTGACAATTTCCACAAAAGTCTCTATCTGCTAATTATTCTCTTTCTCCATGTCAACCAAAACATTCATTTCTGTCAATTACTCTATCTGTAGCTTATTCCTTTTCTCAAAATTTATCCATGACTACATTTCCATCATATTCTGTATCTGTCGCTCACTCTCTTACACCATATCTTACATTTTTTGCATTCCAATTAAGATCTGTATCAGTGGTTCACTATCTTACTCCATGTCCACAAAATTCTCCCGCTGCAGCTCAATCGCATTCTCCATATCTATCGATTAATCCTTTTCTTTCACTTTCCCTACCTGAAGCTCATTCTTGTTCCCCACAGTTATCAATTTCTACATTTCCCATATATTCTGTATCTGTAGGTCACTGTCTTACATCATATCTAACATGGCTTGCCTTTGCAGCAAGTTCCTTATCTGTGGTTCACATTCTTTCTCCATAACAGTCAAATGTTCCGTTTCTATCAATTTCCATATATGAAGGCTTTTCTCATTCCCCATAGTTTTCAATATCTCAGTTTCCTCAAAATGCTTTAGTTGCAACTTATTCTCTTTCTCCATATGAATCAAATATTCCTTTTCTGTCAATATTTCTATATCTAACTTATTTCCTTTCTCCAGAGTGATCAATTTCCACACTTTCATCATATTCTGTATCTGGAGCTCACTCTCTGACTCCATACTTATCAAATAATCTTTTTCTATCAGTTTTCCTATCTGAAACTTATTCTCCTTCTCCGTAGTCACCAATATCTCAATTTCAAGGAAATTCTCCATCTACAACACATTCTCCTTCGACAAGTCTATCAAATTAACCTTTCCTATCACATTCCCTATCTGAAGATTATGCTCGTTCTCACTAGTAATCAGTAGCTCAATTTCCACAAAAGTCTCTACCTGAAAATTACTCTCTTTCTCCATGTCAATCAAAAAATCCGTTCTACCATATTTCTTCAACTGCAGTCTATTCCGTTTTTCCATATGTGGCAATTTCTACATTTCCTTCACATCCTGTATCGCTCACTCTCTTTCATCATATCTAATAATTTGTGCATTTCCATCAAATTCCATGTCAGTGGATCACTCTCTTTCACAATATCAATCAAATTATCGTTTTCTATTTCCATATCTGAAGCCTGTTCTCGTTCTCCATGGTTGTCAATATCTCAATTTCCTCAAAATTCTTCAGGTGCAACTTATTCTCTTTCTCCATCACAAACAAATATTTCTTTTCTGTCAATATCTCTGTGTCTAGCTGATTCCCTTTATGCATACTGATCAATTTCTATTCTTTCATCATATTCGGTGTCTGTAACTCACTCTATGACTCCGTGTCTTTCAAATAATGCTTTTCTATCAATTTCCCTATTTGAAGAATATTTTCCTTCTCCATAGAAATCTACATCACACCTTCCAGAAAGTTGTCTTTTCCAACCTATTCTCTTTCTCCATATCTATCATATAATCTGTTGCCAGCTATTTCTGTATCGGAAGCTTATTTTCCTCCTTCAAAGATGTCAATATCTAACATTCCAGAAAATTCTCTATCTTCAACAGATTCTCTTTCTCCATTTCGATCAAATAAACCTTTTCTATCATTTTCCCTATCTGATGATTATTCTCGTTCTCCGTAGTTATTAACTTTTCAATTTCCACAGAAGTCTCTCTCTGCAAATTATTCTCTTTCTCCATGTCAACCAAAAAATTCTTTTCTGTCAATTACTCTATCTGTAGCTTATTCCCTTTTTCAAAATTTATCAATGACTACATTTTGATCATATTCTGTATCTGTCGCTCAGTGTCTTACACCATATCTTACATTTTTTGCATTCCAATTTAGTTCTGTATCACTGGTTCACTCTCTTAATCCATGTCCACAAAATTCTCCATCTGCAGCTCAATCGCTTTCTCCATATCTTTCGATTAATCCTTTTCTTCCACTTTCCCTACCTCGGGCTCATTCTCATTCCCCATCGTTATCAATTTCTACATTTCCCACATATTCTGTATCTGTACGTCACTGTCTTACACCATGTCTAACAAGGCTTGCCTTTGCAGGAAGTTCCATATATGTGGTTCACTTTCTTTCTCCATAACAGTCAAATATTCCTTTTCTATCAATTTCCATATCTGAAGACTTTTCCACCTTCTGCATGGTTATCAATATCACAGTTTCCTCAAATTTCATTAGTTGAAACTTATTCTCTTTCTCCATATGAATCAAATATTCCTTTTCTGTCAATATTTCTATTTCTAACGAATTCCCTTTCTCCAGAGTGTTCAATTTCTGCACGTTCATCATATTCTGTATCTGGAGCTCACTCTCTGACTCCATATCTATCAAATAATCCTTTTCTATCAGTTTTCCTATCTGAAGATTATTCTTCATCTCCATAGTCACCACTAACACAATTTCAAGGAAATTCTCCATCTACAACACATTCTCTTTCGACAAATCTATCAAATAAACATTTCCTATCACATTCCATATCTGAAGCTTATGCTCGTTCTCCATTGTTATCAGTAGCTGAATTTCCACAAAAGTCTCTATCTGCAAATTATTCTCTTTCTCCATGTCAGTCAAAAAATCAGTTTCTTGCAATTTCTCCATCTGCAGTTTCTTCCCGTTTTCCAAATGTGGCAATTTCTACATTTCCTTCATATTCTGTACCTGTCGCTCACTCTCTTTCACCATACCTAACAAGTTTTGCATTTCCATCAAATTGCATATCTGTGGATCACGCACTTTCTCCATAACAATCAGATTATCATTTTCTATCTTTTGCCATATCTGAACCTATTCCCGTTCTCCATGGATCTCATTATCTCAATTTCCTCAAAATTCTTTAGCTGCAACTTATTCTCTTTCTCCATCTCAAACAAATATTCCTTTACTGTCAATATCTCTGGGTCTACATGATTCCCCTTCTCCACAGTGATCAATTTCTATACTTTCATCATATTCTGTGCCTGTACCTCACTCTCTGACTCCATATCTATCAAAAAATCCTTCTCTGTCAATTTCCCTACTTGAAGCTTATTTTCCATCTCTGTAGATATCAATATCACACCTTCCAGAAAATTCTCTTTCTCCAACCTATTCGCTTTCTCCATATCTATCAAATAATACTTGTCCATCTATTTCTGTATCCGAAGCTTATTTTCCTTCTCTAAAGATGTGAATATCTAACTTTCCAGAAAATTCTCTATCTACAACAGATTCTCTTTCTCCATATTGATCAAATAATCCTTTTCTATCATTTTCCCTATCTGAAGCTTATTCTCGTTCTCCATAGTTATTAACTTGACAATTTCCACAAAAGTCTCTATCTGCTAATTATTCTCTTTCTCCATGTCAACCAAAACATTCATTTCTGTCAATTACTCTATCTGTAGCTTATTCCTTTTCTCAAAATTTATCCATGACTACATTTCCATCATATTCTGTATCTGTCGCTCACTCTCTTACACCATATCTTACATTTTTTGCATTCCAATTAAGATCTGTATCAGTGGTTCACTATCTTACTCCATGTCCACAAAATTCTCCCGCTGCAGCTCAATCGCATTCTCCATATCTATCGATTAATCCTTTTCTTTCACTTTCCCTACCTGAAGCTCATTCTTGTTCCCCACAGTTATCAATTTCTACATTTCCCATATATTCTGTATCTGTAGGTCACTGTCTTACATCATATCTAACATGGCTTGCCTTTGCAGCAAGTTCCTTATCTGTGGTTCACATTCTTTCTCCATAACAGTCAAATGTTCCGTTTCTATCAATTTCCATATATGAAGGCTTTTCTCATTCCCCATAGTTTTCAATATCTCAGTTTCCTCAAAATGCTTTAGTTGCAACTTATTCTCTTTCTCCATATGAATCAAATATTCCTTTTCTGTCAATATTTCTATATCTAACTTATTTCCTTTCTCCAGAGTGATCAATTTCCACACTTTCATCATATTCTGTATCTGGAGCTCACTCTCTGACTCCATACTTATCAAATAATCTTTTTCTATCAGTTTTCCTATCTGAAACTTATTCTCCTTCTCCGTAGTCACCAATATCTCAATTTCAAGGAAATTCTCCATCTACAACACATTCTCCTTCGACAAGTCTATCAAATTAACCTTTCCTATCACATTCCCTATCTGAAGATTATGCTCGTTCTCACTAGTAATCAGTAGCTCAATTTCCACAAAAGTCTCTACCTGAAAATTACTCTCTTTCTCCATGTCAATCAAAAAATCCGTTCTAGCATATTTCTCCAACTGCAGTCTATTCCCTTTTTCCATATGTGGCAATTTCTACATTTCCTTCACATCCTGTATCGCTCACTCTCTTTCATCATATCTAATAATTTGTGCATTTCCATCAAATTCCATGTCAGTGGATCACTCTCTTTAACAATATCAATCAAATTATCGTTTTCTATTTCCATATCTGAAGCCTGTTCTCGTTCTCCATGGTTGTCAATATCTCAATTTCCTCAAAATTCTTCAGGTGCAACTTATTCTCTTTCTCCATCACAAACAAATATTTCTTTTCTGTCAATATCTCTGTGTCTAGCTGATTCCCTTTATGCATACTGATCAATTTCTATTCTTTCATCATATTCGGTGTCTGTAACTCACTCTATGACTCCGTGTCTTTCAAATAATGCTTTTCTATCAATTTCCCTATTTGAAGAATATTTTCCTTCTCCATAGAAATCTACATCACACCTTCCAGAAAGTTGTCTTTTCCAACCTATTCTCTTTCTCCATATCTATCATATAATCTGTTGCCAGCTATTTCTGTATCGGAAGCTTATTTTCCTCCTTCAAAGATGTCAATATCTAACATTCCAGAAAATTCTCTATCTTCAACAGATTCTCTTTCTCCATTTCGATCAAATAAACCTTTTCTATCATTTTCCCTATCTGATGATTATTCTCGTTCTCCGTAGTTATTAACTTTTCAATTTCCACAGAAGTCTCTCTCTGCAAATTATTCTCTTTCTCCATGTCAACCAAAAAATTCTTTTCTGTCAATTACTCTATCTGTAGCTTATTCCCTTTTTCAAAATTTATCAATGACTACATTTTGATCATATTCTGTATCTGTCGCTCAGTGTCTTACACCATATCTTACATTTTTTGCATTCCAATTTAGTTCTGTATCACTGGTTCACTCTCTTAATCCATGTCCACAAAATTCTCCATCTGCAGCTCAATCGCTTTCTCCATATCTTTCGATTAATCCTTTTCTTCCACTTTCCCTACCTCGGGCTCATTCTCATTCCCCATCGTTATCAATTTCTACATTTCCCACATATTCTGTATCTGTACGTCACTGTCTTACACCATGTCTAACAAGGCTTGCCTTTGCAGGAAGTTCCATATATGTGGTTCACTTTCTTTCTCCATAACAGTCAAATATTCCTTTTCTATCAATTTCCATATCTGAAGACTTTTCCACCTTCTCCATGGTTATCAATATCACAGTTTCCACAAATTTCATTAGTTGAAACTTATTCTCTTTCTCCATATGAATCAAATATTCCTTTTCTGTCAATATTTCTATTTCTAACAAATTCCCTTTCTCCAGAGTGTTCAATTTCTGCACGTTCATCATATTCTGTATCTGGAGCTCACTCTCTGACTCCATATCTATCAAATAATCCTTTTCTATCAGTATTCCTATCTGAAACTTATTCTCCTTCTCCGTAGTCACCAATATCTCAATTTCAAGGAAATTCTCCATCTACAACACATTCTCCTTCGACAAGTCTATCAAATTAACCTTTCCTATCACATTCCCTATCTGAAGATTATGCTCGTTCTCACTAGTAATCAGTAGCTCAATTTCCACAAAAGTCTCTACCTGAAAATTACTCTCTTTCTCCATGTCAATCAAAAAATCCGTTCTAGCATATTTCTCCAACTGCAGTCTATTCCCTTTTTCCATATGTGGCAATTTCTACATTTCCTTCACATCCTGTATCGCTCACTCTCTTTCATCATATCTAATAATTTGTGCATTTCCATCAAATTCCATGTCAGTGGATCACTCTCTTTAACAATATCAATCAAATTATCGTTTTCTATTTCCATATCTGAAGCCTGTTCTCGTTCTCCATGGTTGTCAATATCTCAATTTCCTCAAAATTCTTCAGGTGCAACTTATTCTCTTTCTCCATCACAAACAAATATTTCTTTTCTGTCAATATCTCTGTGTCTAGCTGATTCCCTTTATGCATACTGATCAATTTCTATTCTTTCATCATATTCGGTGTCTGTAACTCACTCTATGACTCCGTGTCTTTCAAATAATGCTTTTCTATCAATTTCCCTATTTGAAGAATATTTTCCTTCTCCATAGAAATCTACATCACACCTTCCAGAAAGTTGTCTTTTCCAACCTATTCTCTTTCTCCATATCTATCATATAATCTGTTGCCAGCTATTTCTGTATCGGAAGCTTATTTTCCTCCTTCAAAGATGTCAATATCTAACATTCCAGAAAATTCTCTATCTTCAACAGATTCTCTTTCTCCATTTCGATCAAATAAACCTTTTCTATCATTTTCCCTATCTGATGATTATTCTCGTTCTCCGTAGTTATTAACTTTTCAATTTCCACAGAAGTCTCTCTCTGCAAATTATTCTCTTTCTCCATGTCAACCAAAAAATTCTTTTCTGTCAATTACTCTATCTGTAGCTTATTCCCTTTTTCAAAATTTATCAATGACTACATTTTGATCATATTCTGTATCTGTCGCTCAGTGTCTTACACCATATCTTACATTTTTTGCATTCCAATTTAGTTCTGTATCACTGGTTCACTCTCTTAATCCATGTCCACAAAATTCTCCATCTGCAGCTCAATCGCTTTCTCCATATCTTTCGATTAATCCTTTTCTTCCACTTTCCCTACCTCAGCCTCATTCTCATTCCCCATCGTTATCAATTTCTACATTTCCCACATATTCTGTATCTGTACGTCACTGTCTTACACCATGTCTAACAAGGCTTGCCTTTGCAGGAAGTTCCATATATGTGGTTCACTTTCTTTCTCCATAACAGTCAAATATTCCTTTTCTATCAATTTCCATATCTGAAGACTTTTCCACCTTCTCCATGGTTATCAATATCACAGTTTCCTCAAATTTCATTAGTTGAAACTTATTCTCTTTCTCCATATGAATCAAATATTCCTTTTCTGTCAATATTTCTATTTCTAACAAATTCCCTTTCTCCAGAGTGTTCAATTTCTGCACGTTCATCATATTCTGTATCTGGAGCTCACTCTCTGACTCCATATCTATCAAATAATCCTCTTCTATCAGTTTTCCTATCTGAAGATTATTCTTCTTCTCCATAGTCACCACTATCACAATTTCAAGGAAATTCTCCATCTACAACACATTCTCTTTCGACAAATCTATCAAATAAACATTTCCTATCACATTCCATATCTGAAGCTTATGCTCGTTCTCCATTGTTATCAGTAGCTGAATTTCCACAAAAGTCTCTATCTGCAAATTATTCTCTTTCTCCATGTCAGTCAAAAAATCAGTTTCTTGCAATTTCTCCATCTGCAGTTTCTTCCCGTTTTCCAAATGTGGCAATTTCTACATTTCCTTCATATTCTGTACCTGTCGCTCACTCTCTTTCACCATACCTAACAAGTTTTGCATTTCCATCAAATTGCATATCTGTGGATCACGCACTTTCTCCATAACAATCAGATTATCATTTTCTATCTTTTGCCATATCTGAACCTATTCCCGTTCTCCATGGATCTCATTATCTCAATTTCCTCAAAATTCTTTAGCTGCAACTTATTCTCTTTCTCCATCTCAAACAAATATTCCTTTACTGTCAATATCTCTGGGTCTACATGATTCCCCTTCTCCACAGTGATCAATTTCTATACTTTCATCATATTCTGTGCCTGTACCTCACTCTCTGACTCCATATCTATCAAAAAATCCTTCTCTGTCAATTTCCCTACTTGAAGCTTATTTTCCATCTCTGTAGATATCAATATCACACCTTCCAGAAAATTCTCTTTCTCCAACCTATTCGCTTTCTCCATATCTATCAAATAATACTTGTCCATCTATTTCTGTATCCGAAGCTTATTTTCCTTCTCTAAAGATGTGAATATCTAACTTTCCAGAAAATTCTCTATCTACAACAGATTCTCTTTCTCCATATTGATCAAATAATCCTTTTCTATCATTTTCCCTATCTGAAGCTTATTCTCGTTCTCCATAGTTATTAACTTGACAATTTCCACAAAAGTCTCTATCTGCTAATTATTCTCTTTCTCCATGTCAACCAAAACATTCATTTCTGTCAATTACTCTATCTGTAGCTTATTCCTTTTCTCAAAATTTATCCATGACTACATTTCCATCATATTCTGTATCTGTCGCTCACTCTCTTACACCATATCTTACATTTTTTGCATTCCAATTAAGATCTGTATCAGTGGTTCACTATCTTACTCCATGTCCACAAAATTCTCCCGCTGCAGCTCAATCGCATTCTCCATATCTATCGATTAATCCTTTTCTTTCACTTTCCCTACCTGAAGCTCATTCTTGTTCCCCACAGTTATCAATTTCTACATTTCCCATATATTCTGTATCTGTAGGTCACTGTCTTACATCATATCTAACATGGCTTGCCTTTGCAGCAAGTTCCTTATCTGTGGTTCACATTCTTTCTCCATAACAGTCAAATGTTCCGTTTCTATCAATTTCCATATATGAAGGCTTTTCTCATTCCCCATAGTTTTCAATATCTCAGTTTCCTCAAAATGCTTTAGTTGCAACTTATTCTCTTTCTCCATATGAATCAAATATTCCTTTTCTGTCAATATTTCTATATCTAACTTATTTCCTTTCTCCAGAGTGATCAATTTCCACACTTTCATCATATTCTGTATCTGGAGCTCACTCTCTGACTCCATACTTATCAAATAATCTTTTTCTATCAGTTTTCCTATCTGAAACTTATTCTCCTTCTCCGTAGTCACCAATATCTCAATTTCAAGGAAATTCTCCATCTACAACACATTCTCCTTCGACAAGTCTATCAAATTAACCTTTCCTATCACATTCCCTATCTGAAGATTATGCTCGTTCTCACTAGTAATCAGTAGCTCAATTTCCACAAAAGTCTCTACCTGAAAATTACTCTCTTTCTCCATGTCAATCAAAAAATCCGTTCTAGCATATTTCTCCAACTGCAGTCTATTCCCTTTTTCCATATGTGGCAATTTCTACATTTCCTTCACATCCTGTATCGCTCACTCTCTTTCATCATATCTAATAATTTGTGCATTTCCATCAAATTCCATGTCAGTGGATCACTCTCTTTAACAATATCAATCAAATTATCGTTTTCTATTTCCATATCTGAAGCCTGTTCTCGTTCTCCATGGTTGTCAATATCTCAATTTCCTCAAAATTCTTCAGGTGCAACTTATTCTCTTTCTCCATCACAAACAAATATTTCTTTTCTGTCAATATCTCTGTGTCTAGCTGATTCCCTTTATGCATACTGATCAATTTCTATTCTTTCATCATATTCGGTGTCTGTAACTCACTCTATGACTCCGTGTCTTTCAAATAATGCTTTTCTATCAATTTCCCTATTTGAAGAATATTTTCCTTCTCCATAGAAATCTACATCACACCTTCCAGAAAGTTGTCTTTTCCAACCTATTCTCTTTCTCCATATCTATCATATAATCTGTTGCCAGCTATTTCTGTATCGGAAGCTTATTTTCCTCCTTCAAAGATGTCAATATCTAACATTCCAGAAAATTCTCTATCTTCAACAGATTCTCTTTCTCCATTTCGATCAAATAAACCTTTTCTATCATTTTCCCTATCTGATGATTATTCTCGTTCTCCGTAGTTATTAACTTTTCAATTTCCACAGAAGTCTCTCTCTGCAAATTATTCTCTTTCTCCATGTCAACCAAAAAATTCTTTTCTGTCAATTACTCTATCTGTAGCTTATTCCCTTTTTCAAAATTTATCAATGACTACATTTTGATCATATTCTGTATCTGTCGCTCAGTGTCTTACACCATATCTTACATTTTTTGCATTCCAATTTAGTTCTGTATCACTGGTTCACTCTCTTAATCCATGTCCACAAAATTCTCCATCTGCAGCTCAATCGCTTTCTCCATATCTTTCGATTAATCCTTTTCTTCCACTTTCCCTACCTCGGGCTCATTCTCATTCCCCATCGTTATCAATTTCTACATTTCCCACATATTCTGTATCTGTACGTCACTGTCTTACACCATGTCTAACAAGGCTTGCCTTTGCAGGAAGTTCCATATATGTGGTTCACTTTCTTTCTCCATAACAGTCAAATATTCCTTTTCTATCAATTTCCATATCTGAAGACTTTTCCACCTTCTCCATGGTTATCAATATCACAGTTTCCACAAATTTCATTAGTTGAAACTTATTCTCTTTCTCCATATGAATCAAATATTCCTTTTCTGTCAATATTTCTATTTCTAACAAATTCCCTTTCTCCAGAGTGTTCAATTTCTGCACGTTCATCATATTCTGTATCTGGAGCTCACTCTCTGACTCCATATCTATCAAATAATCCTTTTCTATCAGTATTCCTATCTGAAACTTATTCTCCTTCTCCGTAGTCACCAATATCTCAATTTCAAGGAAATTCTCCATCTACAACACATTCTCCTTCGACAAGTCTATCAAATTAACCTTTCCTATCACATTCCCTATCTGAAGATTATGCTCGTTCTCACTAGTAATCAGTAGCTCAATTTCCACAAAAGTCTCTACCTGAAAATTACTCTCTTTCTCCATGTCAATCAAAAAATCCGTTCTAGCATATTTCTCCAACTGCAGTCTATTCCCTTTTTCCATATGTGGCAATTTCTACATTTCCTTCACATCCTGTATCGCTCACTCTCTTTCATCATATCTAATAATTTGTGCATTTCCATCAAATTCCATGTCAGTGGATCACTCTCTTTAACAATATCAATCAAATTATCGTTTTCTATTTCCATATCTGAAGCCTGTTCTCGTTCTCCATGGTTGTCAATATCTCAATTTCCTCAAAATTCTTCAGGTGCAACTTATTCTCTTTCTCCATCACAAACAAATATTTCTTTTCTGTCAATATCTCTGTGTCTAGCTGATTCCCTTTATGCATACTGATCAATTTCTATTCTTTCATCATATTCGGTGTCTGTAACTCACTCTATGACTCCGTGTCTTTCAAATAATGCTTTTCTATCAATTTCCCTATTTGAAGAATATTTTCCTTCTCCATAGAAATCTACATCACACCTTCCAGAAAGTTGTCTTTTCCAACCTATTCTCTTTCTCCATATCTATCATATAATCTGTTGCCAGCTATTTCTGTATCGGAAGCTTATTTTCCTCCTTCAAAGATGTCAATATCTAACATTCCAGAAAATTCTCTATCTTCAACAGATTCTCTTTCTCCATTTCGATCAAATAAACCTTTTCTATCATTTTCCCTATCTGATGATTATTCTCGTTCTCCGTAGTTATTAACTTTTCAATTTCCACAGAAGTCTCTCTCTGCAAATTATTCTCTTTCTCCATGTCAACCAAAAAATTCTTTTCTGTCAATTACTCTATCTGTAGCTTATTCCCTTTTTCAAAATTTATCAATGACTACATTTTGATCATATTCTGTATCTGTCGCTCAGTGTCTTACACCATATCTTACATTTTTTGCATTCCAATTTAGTTCTGTATCACTGGTTCACTCTCTTAATCCATGTCCACAAAATTCTCCATCTGCAGCTCAATCGCTTTCTCCATATCTTTCGATTAATCCTTTTCTTCCACTTTCCCTACCTCAGCCTCATTCTCATTCCCCATCGTTATCAATTTCTACATTTCCCACATATTCTGTATCTGTACGTCACTGTCTTACACCATGTCTAACAAGGCTTGCCTTTGCAGGAAGTTCCATATATGTGGTTCACTTTCTTTCTCCATAACAGTCAAATATTCCTTTTCTATCAATTTCCATATCTGAAGACTTTTCCACCTTCTCCATGGTTATCAATATCACAGTTTCCTCAAATTTCATTAGTTGAAACTTATTCTCTTTCTCCATATGAATCAAATATTCCTTTTCTGTCAATATTTCTATTTCTAACAAATTCCCTTTCTCCAGAGTGTTCAATTTCTGCACGTTCATCATATTCTGTATCTGGAGCTCACTCTCTGACTCCATATCTATCAAATAATCCTCTTCTATCAGTTTTCCTATCTGAAGATTATTCTTCTTCTCCATAGTCACCACTAACACAATTTCAAGGAAATTCTCCATCTACAACACATTCTCTTTCGACAAATCTATCAAATAAACATTTCCTATCACATTCCATATCTGAAGCTTATGCTCGTTCTCCATTGTTATCAGTAGCTGAATTTCCACAAAAGTCTCTATCTGCAAATTATTCTCTTTCTCCATGTCAGTCAAAAAATCAGTTTCTTGCAATTTCTCCATCTGCAGTTTCTTCCCGTTTTCCAAATGTGGCAATTTCTACATTTCCTTCATATTCTGTACCTGTCGCTCACTCTCTTTCACCATACCTAACAAGTTTTGCATTTCCATCAAATTGCATATCTGTGGATCACGCACTTTCTCCATAACAATCAGATTATCATTTTCTATCTTTTGCCATATCTGAACCTATTCCCGTTCTCCATGGATCTCATTATCTCAATTTCCTCAAAATTCTTTAGCTGCAACTTGTTCTCTTTCTCCATCTCAAACAAATATTCCTTTACTGTCAATATCTCTGGGTCTACATGATTCCCCTTCTCCACAGTGATCAATTTCTATACTTTCATCATATTCTGTGCCTGTACCTCACTCTCTGACTCCATATCTATCAAAAAATCCTTCTCTGTCAATTTCCCTACTTGAAGCTTATTTTCCATCTCTGTAGATATCAATATCACACCTTCCAGAAAATTCTCTTTCTCCAACCTATTCGCTTTCTCCATATCTATCAAATAATACTTGTCCATCTATTTCTGTATCCGAAGCTTATTTTCCTTCTCTAAAGATGTGAATATCTAACTTTCCAGAAAATTCTCTATCTACAACAGATTCTCTTTCTCCATATTGATCAAATAATCCTTTTCTATCATTTTCCCTATCTGAAGCTTATTCTCGTTCTCCATAGTTATTAACTTGACAATTTCCACAAAAGTCTCTATCTGCTAATTATTCTCTTTCTCCATGTCAACCAAAACATTCATTTCTGTCAATTACTCTATCTGTAGCTTATTCCTTTTCTCAAAATTTATCCATGACTACATTTCCATCATATTCTGTATCTGTCGCTCACTCTCTTACACCATATCTTACATTTTTTGCATTCCAATTAAGATCTGTATCAGTGGTTCACTATCTTACTCCATGTCCACAAAATTCTCCCGCTGCAGCTCAATCGCATTCTCCATATCTATCGATTAATCCTTTTCTTTCACTTTCCCTACCTGAAGCTCATTCTTGTTCCCCACAGTTATCAATTTCTACATTTCCCATATATTCTGTATCTGTAGGTCACTGTCTTACATCATATCTAACATGGCTTGCCTTTGCAGCAAGTTCCTTATCTGTGGTTCACATTCTTTCTCCATAACAGTCAAATGTTCCGTTTCTATCAATTTCCATATATGAAGGCTTTTCTCATTCCCCATAGTTTTCAATATCTCAGTTTCCTCAAAATGCTTTAGTTGCAACTTATTCTCTTTCTCCATATGAATCAAATATTCCTTTTCTGTCAATATTTCTATATCTAACTTATTTCCTTTCTCCAGAGTGATCAATTTCCACACTTTCATCATATTCTGTATCTGGAGCTCACTCTCTGACTCCATACTTATCAAATAATCTTTTTCTATCAGTTTTCCTATCTGAAACTTATTCTCCTTCTCCGTAGTCACCAATATCTCAATTTCAAGGAAATTCTCCATCTACAACACATTCTCCTTCGACAAGTCTATCAAATTAACCTTTCCTATCACATTCCCTATCTGAAGATTATGCTCGTTCTCACTAGTAATCAGTAGCTCAATTTCCACAAAAGTCTCTACCTGAAAATTACTCTCTTTCTCCATGTCAATCAAAAAATCCGTTCTAGCATATTTCTCCAACTGCAGTCTATTCCGTTTTTCCATATGTGGCAATTTCTACATTTCCTTCACATCCTGTATCGCTCACTCTCTTTCATCATATCTAATAATTTGTGCATTTCCATCAAATTCCATGTCAGTGGATCACTCTCTTTAACAATATCAATCAAATTATCGTTTTCTATTTCCATATCTGAAGCCTGTTCTCGTTCTCCATGGTTGTCAATATCTCAATTTCCTCAAAATTCTTCAGGTGCAACTTATTCTCTTTCTCCATCACAAACAAATATTTCTTTTCTGTCAATATCTCTGTGTCTAGCTGATTCCCTTTATGCATACTGATCAATTTCTATTCTTTCATCATATTCGGTGTCTGTAACTCACTCTATGACTCCGTGTCTTTCAAATAATGCTTTTCTATCAATTTCCCTATTTGAAGAATATTTTCCTTCTCCATAGAAATCTACATCACACCTTCCAGAAAGTTGTCTTTTCCAACCTATTCTCTTTCTCCATATCTATCATATAATCTGTTGCCAGCTATTTCTGTATCGGAAGCTTATTTTCCTCCTTCAAAGATGTCAATATCTAACATTCCAGAAAATTCTCTATCTTCAACAGATTCTCTTTCTCCATTTCGATCAAATAAACCTTTTCTATCATTTTCCCTATCTGATGATTATTCTCGTTCTCCGTAGTTATTAACTTTTCAATTTCCACAGAAGTCTCTCTCTGCAAATTATTCTCTTTCTCCATGTCAACCAAAAAATTCTTTTCTGTCAATTACTCTATCTGTAGCTTATTCCCTTTTTCAAAATTTATCAATGACTACATTTTGATCATATTCTGTATCTGTCGCTCAGTGTCTTACACCATATCTTACATTTTTTGCATTCCAATTTAGTTCTGTATCACTGGTTCACTCTCTTAATCCATGTCCACAAAATTCTCCATCTGCAGCTCAATCGCTTTCTCCATATCTTTCGATTAATCCTTTTCTTCCACTTTCCCTACCTCGGGCTCATTCTCATTCCCCATCGTTATCAATTTCTACATTTCCCACATATTCTGTATCTGTACGTCACTGTCTTACACCATGTCTAACAAGGCTTGCCTTTGCAGGAAGTTCCATATATGTGGTTCATTTTCTTTCTCCATAACAGTCAAATATTCCTTTTCTATCAATTTCCATATCTGAAGACTTTTCCACCTTCTGCATGGTTATCAATATCACAGTTTCCTCAAATTTCATTAGTTGAAACTTATTCTCTTTCTCCATATGAATCAAATATTCCTTTTCTGTCAATATTTCTATTTCTAACGAATTCCCTTTCTCCAGAGTGTTCAATTTCTGCACGTTCATCATATTCTGTATCTGGAGCTCACTCTCTGACTCCATATCTATCAAATAATCCTCTTATCAGTTTTCCTATCTGAAGATTATTCTTCTTCTCCATAGTCACCACTAACACAATTTCAAGGAAATTCTCCATCTACAACACATTCTCTTTCGACAAATCTATCAAATAAACATTTCCTATCACATTCCATATCTGAAGCTTATGCTCGTTCTCCATTGTTATCAGTAGCTGAATTTCCACAAAAGTCTCTATCTGCAAATTATTCTCTTTCTCCATGTCAGTCAAAAAATCAGTTTCTTGCAATTTCTCCATCTGCAGTTTCTTCCCGTTTTCCAAATGTGGCAATTTCTACATTTCCTTCATATTCTGTACCTGTCGCTCACTCTCTTTCACCATACCTAACAAGTTTTGCATTTCCATCAAATTGCATATCTGTGGATCACGCACTTTCTCCATAACAATCAGATTATCATTTTCTATCTTTTGCCATATCTGAACCTATTCCCGTTCTCCATGGATCTCATTATCTCAATTTCCTCAAAATTCTTTAGCTGCAACTTGTTCTCTTTCTCCATCTCAAACAAATATTCCTTTACTGTCAATATCTCTGGGTCTACATGATTCCCCTTCTCCACAGTGATCAATTTCTATACTTTCATCATATTCTGTGCCTGTACCTCACTCTCTGACTCCATATCTATCAAAAAATCCTTCTCTGTCAATTTCCCTACTTGAAGCTTATTTTCCATCTCTGTAGATATCAATATCACACCTTCCAGAAAATTCTCTTTCTCCAACCTATTCGCTTTCTCCATATCTATCAAATAATACTTGTCCATCTATTTCTGTATCCGAAGCTTATTTTCCTTCTCTAAAGATGTGAATATCTAACTTTCCAGAAAATTCTCTATCTACAACAGATTCTCTTTCTCCATATTGATCAAATAATCCTTTTCTATCATTTTCCCTATCTGAAGCTTATTCTCGTTCTCCATAGTTATTAACTTGACAATTTCCACAAAAGTCTCTATCTGCTAATTATTCTCTTTCTCCATGTCAACCAAAACATTCATTTCTGTCAATTACTCTATCTGTAGCTTATTCCTTTTCTCAAAATTTATCCATGACTACATTTCCATCATATTCTGTATCTGTCGCTCACTCTCTTACACCATATCTTACATTTTTTGCATTCCAATTAAGATCTGTATCAGTGGTTCACTATCTTACTCCATGTCCACAAAATTCTCCCGCTGCAGCTCAATCGCATTCTCCATATCTATCGATTAATCCTTTTCTTTCACTTTCCCTACCTGAAGCTCATTCTTGTTCCCCACAGTTATCAATTTCTACATTTCCCATATATTCTGTATCTGTAGGTCACTGTCTTACATCATATCTAACAATGCTTGCCTTTGCAGCAAGTTCCTTATCTGTGGTTCACATTCTTTCTCCTTAACAGTCAAATGATCCGTTTCTATCAATTTCCATATATGAAGGCTTTTCTCATTCCCCATAGTTTTCAATATCTCAGTTTCCTCAAAATGCTTTAGTTGCAACTTATTCTCTTTCTCCATATGAATCAAATATTCCTTTTCTGTCAATATTTCTATATCTAACTTATTTCCTTTCTCCAGAGTGATCAATTTCTACACTTTCATCATATTCTGTATCTGGAGCTCACTCTCTGACTCCATACTTATCAAATAATCTTTTTCTATCAGTTTTCCTATCTGAAACTTATTCTCCTTCTCCGTAGTCACCAATATCTCAATTTCAAGGAAATTCTCCATCTACAACACATTCTCCTTCGACAAGTCTATCAAATTAACCTTTCCTATCACATTCCCTATCTGAAGCTTATGCTCGTTCTCACTAGTAATCAGTAGCTCAATTTCCACAAAAGTCTCTACCTGCAAATTATTCTCTTTCTCCATGTCAATCAAAAAATCCGTTCTAGCATATTTCTCCAACTGCAGTCTATTCCCTTTTTCCATATGTGGCAATTTCTACATTTCCTTCACATCCTGTATCGCTCACTCTCTTTCATCATATCTAATAATTTGTGCATTTCCATCAAATTCCATGTCAGTGGATCACTCTCTTTCACAATATCAATCAAATTATCGTTTTCTATTTCCATATCTGAAGCCTGTTCCCGTTCTCCATGGTTGTCATTATCTCAATTTCCTCAAAATTCTTCAGGTGCAACTTATTCTCTTTCTCCATCACAAACAAATATTTCTTTTCTGTCAATATCTCTGTGTCTAGCTGATTCCCTTTCTGCATACTGATCAATTTCTATTCATTCATCATATTCGGTGTCTGTAACTCACTCTATGACTCCGTGTCTTTCAAATAATGCTTTTCTATCAATTTCCCTATTTGAAGAATATTTTCCTTCTCCATAGAAATCTACATCACACCTTCCAGAAAGTTGTCTTTTCCAACCTATTCTCTTTCTCCATATCTATCATATAATCTGTTGCCAGCTATTTCTGTATCGGAAGCTTATTTTCCTCCTTCAAAGATGTCAATATCTAACATTCCAGAAAATTCTCTATCTTCAACAGATTCTCTTTCTCCATTTCGATCAAATAAACCTTTTCTATCATTTTCCCTATCTGATGATTATTCTCGTTCTCCGTAGTTATTAACTTTTCAATTTCCACAGAAGTCTCTCTCTGCAAATTATTCTCTTTCTCCATGTCAACCAAAAAATTCTTTTCTGTCAATTACTCTATCTGTAGCTTATTCCCTTTTTCTAAATTTTTCAATGACTACATTTTGATCATATTCTGTATCTGTCGCTCAGTGTCTTACACCATATCGTACATTTTTTGCATTCCAATTTAGTTCTGTATCACTGGTTCACTCTCTTAATCCATGTCCACAAAATTCTCCATCTGCAGCTCAATCGCTTTCTCCATATCTTTCGATTAATCCTTTTCTTCCACTTTCCCTACTTCAGGCTCATTCTCATTCCCCATCGTTATCAATTTCTACATTTCCCACATATTCTGTATCTGTACGTCACTGTCTTACACCATGTCTAACAAGGCTTGCCTTTGCAGGAAGTTCCATATATGTGGTTCACTTTCTTTCTCCATAACAGTCAAATATTCCTTTTCTATCAATTTCCATATCTGAAGACTTTTCCACCTTCTCCATGGTTATCAATATCACAGTTTCCTCAAATTTCATTAGTTGAAACTTATTCTCTTTCTCCATATGAATCAAATATTCCTTTTCTGTCAATATTTCTATTTCTAACAAATTCCCTTTCTCCAGAGTGTTCAATTTCTGCACGTTCATCATATTCTGTATCTGGAGCTCACTCTCTGACTCCATATCTATCAAATAATCCTCTTATCAGTTTTCCTATCTGAAGATTATTCTTCTTCTCCATAGTCACCAGTATCACAATTTCAAGGAAATTCTCCATCTACAACACATTCTCTTTCGACAAATCTATCAAATAAACATTTCCTATCACATTCCATATCTGAAGCTTATGCTCGTTCTCCATTGTTATCAGTAGCTGAATTTCCACAAAAGTCTCTATCTGCAAATTATTCTCTTTCTCTATGTCAGTCAAAAAATCAGTTTCTCGCAATTTCTCCATCTGCAGTTTCTTCCCGTTTTCCAAATGTGGCAATTTCTACATTTCCTTCATATTCTGTACCTGTCGCTCACTCTCTTTCACCATACCTAACAAGTTTTGCATTTCCATCAAATTGCATATCTGTGGATCACGCACTTTCTCCATAACAATCAGATTATCATTTTCTATCTTTTGCCATATCTGAACCTATTCCCGTTCTCCATGGATCTCATTATCTCAATTTCCTCAAAATTCTTTAGCTGCAACTTATTCTCTTTCTCCATCTCAAACAAATATTCCTTTACTGTCAATATCTCTGGGTCTACATGATTCCCCTTCTCCACAGTGATCAATTTCTATACTTTCATCATATTCTGTGCCTGGACCTCACTCTCTGACTCCGTATCTATCAAAAAATCCTTCTCTGTCAATTTCCCTACTTGAAGCTTATTTTCCATCTCTGTAGATATCAATATCACACCTTCCAGAAAATTCTCTTTCTCCAACCTCTTCGCTTTCTCCATATCTATCAAATAACACTTGTCCATCTATTTCTGTATCCGAAGCTTATTTTCCTTCTCTAAAGATGTGAATATCTAACTTTCCAGAAAATTCTCTATCTACAACAGATTCTCTTTCTCCATATTGATCAAATAATCCTTTTCTATCATTTTCCCTATCTGAAGCTTATTCTCGTTCTCCATAGTTATTAACTTGACAATTTCCACAAAAGTCTCTATCTGCTAATTATTCTCTTTCTCCATGTCAACCAAAACATTCATTTCTGTCAATTACTCTATCTGTAGCTTATTCCTTTTCTCAAAATTTATCCATGACTACATTTCCATCATATTCTGTATCTGTCGCTCACTCTCTTACACCATATCTTACATTTTTTGCATTCCAATTAAGATCTGTATCAGTGGTTCACTATCTTACTCCATGTCCACAAAATTCTCCCGCTGCAGCTCAATCGCATTCTCCATATCTATCGATTAATCCTTTTCTTTCACTTTCCCTACCTGAAGCTCATTCTTGTTCCCCACAGTTATCAATTTCTACATTTCCTATATATTCTATATCTGTAGGTCACTGTCTTACATCATATCTAACAATGCTTGCCTTTGCAGCAAGTTCCTTATCTGTGGTTCACATTCTTTCTCCATAACAGTCAAATGTTCCGTTTCTATCAATTTCCATATATGAAGGCTTTTCTCATTCCCCATAGTTTTCAATATCTCAGTTTCCTCAAAATGCTTTATTTGCAACTTATTCTCTTTCTCCATATGAATCAAATATTCCTTTTCTGTCAATATTTCTATATCTAACTTATTTCCTTTCTCCAGAGTGATCAGTTTCCACACTTTCATCATATTCTGTATCTGGAGCTCACTCTCTGACTCCATACTTATCAAATAATCTTTTTCTATCAGTTTTCCTATCTGAAACTTATTCTCCTTCTCCGTAGTCACCAATATCTCAATTTCAAGGAAATTCTCCATCTACAACACATTCTCTTTCGACAAGTCTATCAAATTAACCTTTCCTATCACATTCCCTATCTGAAGCTTATGTTCGTTCTCACTAGTAATCAGTAGCTCAATTTCCACAAAAGTCTCTACCTGCAAATTATTCTCTTTCTCCATGTCAATCAAAAAATCCGTTCTAGCATATTTCTCCAACTGCAGTCTATTCCCTTTTTCCATATGTGGCAATTTCTACTTTTCCTTCACATCCTGTACTGCTCACTCTCTTTCATCATATCTAATAATTTGTGCATTCCATCAAATTCCATGTCAGTGGATCACTCTCTTTAACAATATCAATCAAATTATCGTTTTCTATCTATTTCCATATCTGAAGCCTATTCCCGTCCTGCATTGT
Source organism: Isurus oxyrinchus (assembly GCA_026770705.1). Lineage (NCBI taxonomy): Eukaryota > Metazoa > Chordata > Chondrichthyes > Lamniformes > Lamnidae > Isurus > Isurus oxyrinchus. The sequence continues at coordinate 847,467 of JANJGN010000196.1, forward strand.
TGTCAATATCTCAATTTCCTCAAAATTCTTCAGGTGCAACTTATTCTCTTTCTCCATCACAAACAAATATTTCTTTTCTGTCAATATCTCTGTGTCTAGCTGATTCCCTTTCTGCATACTGATCAATTTCTATTCTTTCATCATATTCGGTGTCTGTAACTCACTCTATGACTCCGTGTCTTTCAAATAATGCTTTTCTATCCATTTCCCTATTTGAAGAATATTTTCCTTCTCCATAGAAATCTACATCACACCTTCCAGAAAGTTGTCTTTTCCAACCTATTCTCTTTCTCCATATCTATCATATAATCTGTTGCCAGCTATTTCTGTATCGGAAGCTTATTTTCCTCCTTCAAAGATGTCAATATCTAACATTCCAGAAAATTCTCTATCTTCAACAGATTCTCTTTCTCCATTTCAATCAAATAAACCTTTTCTATCATTTTCCCTATCTGATGATTATTCTCGTTCTCCGTAGTTATTAACTTTTCAATTTCCACAGAAGTCTCTCTCTGCAAATTATTCTCATTCTCCATGTCAACCAAAAAATTCTTTTCTGTCAATTATTCTATCTGTAGCTTATTCCCTTTCTCAAAATTTATCAATGACTACATTTCCATCATATTCTGTATCTGTTGCTCACTGTCTTACACCATATCTTACATTTTTTGCATTCCAATTCAGTTCTGTATCACTGGTTCACTCTCTTAATCCATGTCCACAAAATTCTCCATCTGCAGCTTAATCGCTTTCTCCATATCTTTCTATTAATCCTTTTCTTCCACTTTCCCTACCTCAGGCTCATTCTCATTCCCCATTGTTATCAATTTCTACATTTCCCACATATACTGTATCTGAACGTCACTGGCTTACACGATGTCTAACAAGGCTTGCCTTTGCAGGAAATTCCATATATGTGGTTCACTTTCTTTCTCCATAACAGTCAAATATTCCTTTTCTATCAATTTCCATATCTGAAGACTGTTCTCCTTCTCCATGGTAATCAATATCTCAGTTTCCTCCAATTTCATTAGTTGCAACTTCTCTTTCTCCTTATGAAGCAAATATTACTTTGCTTTCAATATTTCTATTTCTAACATATTCTCTTTCTCCAGAGTGATCAATTTCTACACTTTCATCATATTCTGTATCTGGAGCTCACTCTCTGACTCCATATCTATCAAATAATCCTTTTCTATCAGTTTTCCTATCTGATTTCCTATTTGTTTCCTATGTTTCAGATTTCCAGCATCCGCAGTATCCTGCTTTTATCTTGTAAAGCAAGCTTTACTCAGCAAAGTTTCCTTTTCCTGAGGAGGGTAGTGTGATGGAATCTGTGGTTTCAAGCTTGCATTTTTTGAGATGGACACTAATTGAAAAGGGAAATTGACCCTTCCAATGTCTAAGGAAACTGAGACTGAAACTGATATTGGAAATCAAAACTTCTGGAAGACAGAAATTGGTTGGAACCATATGAAAGGACACAGAGCCAGCAGATCTCATTTGATGATTCAAGTGGTGCACTTCAAGCAGCTTAGAGGCTAGATCCAGAAGCTGAGAATAGGCAAACATACGGCTATTTCTGTTCTTGAAGATAACACCATCCATACCATTGTAGCAGAGTTGAGGAAGTTCTGTAGATGCGTGCCACTTATGGTGAAGACCGCACCAGTGGAACAGCGGTGGGTTCTATGCTGCTGGGGATCAAGCTAAATACTAGAAAGAAGAGGAGCTGAAAGTTTTCATGAAGAAGAGAGTTTTGAAGGTCTTTGTGACTGGGATTGATGGCACATATGAATGGACTGCCAAGCAAATTCATAAGATTTTAGTTGTACCTGCCATTTAATGAATTATTTATAGTTTATAATTGACCGCAGTTTGCCTGTTAATTCATATTTAACACGTTGATTCCTGGTTTAAGTGTATGATAGTATTTGGTGTTTTCTATGTTTGAAACTTGTATTGTAAAAAATTCTTTTGTTTTAAATCATGGAATCCTGTAACTTAATTTTCAGTAAATAACTGGTATTTTGGACATTTTATGCTTTCTCTGTAGAATAAGTTACTAGTCTTGACCAAGATCATAACAAGACTGAGATTTTAGGTGTCTATTTTCCCCTTTGATTTAATCTTTGCTTGCATTGAAGGTCCAGGCATCTATTGAGCCTTTGAAGCAGTGCAACAGATAGGTGACATCTTTGATTGAAAGCACGTTCATCCATTCAGTTTTTGAAGCAGTGAAACACATCTGTTGATGGATATGAGGGGCATGGAGGTATGGCAGTGGCATGAGGGTATATAAGGGGCATGGGTGAATGAAGGGATAAGGGGGTAATGTCTATGGTGCGTAACAGTTATATACAGAACTGGGACAATGTCTTACCAGGCCTTATAACCTTCCCACCTCAGCACCTGCCTATTCCTGCCTCAGGCCTGCTTCCAGGGGTGGTGACCCAGACTCCAGTCCATCCCCACCACCCTAACATGAAAATAGCATGAGTGGGTACTGCTGAGCAGGAGGCAGGATCAGGAAATGGCCCCTAATCCAGGAACCTCAGGCATCACCATTCAGCTGCAGGGATTATACGCGTATTAATGGGCTTGCCAGAATTTTCAGGCATTAGCTCTCCTCTTTAATCCTCTCGCCTTGGCCTCTCAAACTCAACTCTCCACCCAGCAAGGCCCTGCTGATACCCTTGACTTACCTTCAGTCCAGCCTCTATAACGTCCTCTTATATGGGGACAGTTGATCCAGCAGTGGTCACCAAACAGATTGGCTGGCAGCTCTCTTTAGCGGAACTTCCTCCCAGATGGGGGTGAAAGTCTCATCCAGAGCCAAGTAATGCCCTGACAGGCATAAATTTATTGCAGGGCAGCTGGTTTTTCATGGGTGGGCTTTAGTTGGGGGAGGAGGGTGGGGAACATGGCACCCATAAAACCTAAGTTTATTGTTTCAGATCTATTTCTGCTGTTATTTGATAGATATTAAGCACATTATTATTTTGATATTAGTAGCAGAACTATGTGAGATATTTGATGACTCTGGGGCTGGTGAGCTCCTTTACAGTGTATCTGAATACATTTCCCTCCATTACGTTGCCCAACCCCACCTTCCACAAATGCTTCCCTGCCATTGTCTATGTTCCTCTGCCTCTAATGATAGTCTATTTTATCCATATTTAATATTAAAATATTTATTTGACCAAACATATCTAGATGGAGCTCACTGCTGCCCATCCCCTGACTCTGACCATTTAGTTTTAGCTGCCTACAGTATTTTTCATGGCCAGGAACTGTTTCCTGCACTGGAGTCCATTTTTCCTCTGCTGCTACACAATGACTTCTGTGTTCCTCATCTCATGTTTCCCGTGTGAGCCATTTGCAGCCTTCCTCAGCTGCTAATATCTATGATGGCTACTCCAATTGATTTAACATCTTCAACAATTACGAAGGTTTCAGCAGTAAACTCGAAATGTGTCAAAACCCGAATGTGCCTTGTGCTTTTTTCTTGTGTTCACTATTTAAATGTAAGTTGTTGTTATTGCAAGAATTGAGGAATCTATTTAAGAAAGCCAACACCCACATGCTTGAGGAGAACAACAGATGATGGATCAAAATTCCCTGTCATTTCAAGTATACTTCACTGAAGCTGTGCCAGGCTATCAACATCCTGGGGGTTACCATTGACCAGAAACTGAACTGGACTAGCCGTACAAGTACTGTGGCTATAAGAGCAGGTCAGAGGTTAGGAATCCTGCGGCGAGCAACTCACCTCCTGACTCACAGAATCACACAGTGCAGAAGAGGACCGAGTCTGCACCAACACGTGAGAAACACCTGACCTACCTACCTAATCCCATTTACCAGCAGTTGGCCCATAGCCTTGAATGTTATAATGTGCCAAGTGCTCATCCAGGTACTTTTTAAAGGATGTGAGGCAACCCGCCTCCCCCACCACCCTCTCAGACAGCACATTCCAGACTGTCACCACCCTCTGGGTAAAAGTTTTCCCTCACATCCCCACTAAACCTCCTGCCCCTCTCCTTGAACTTGTGTCCTCTCGTAACTTTCCAAAGCCTGTCCACCATCTTCAAGGCACAAGACAGGAGTGTGATGGAATACTTACCTGGATGAGTGCAGCTCCAACAACACTCAAAATTCTTGACACCATCCAGGACAAAGCAGCCCGCTTGATTGGCACCCCATTTACAAACATTCGCTCCCTGCACCACTGACGAACAGTATGTACGATCTGCAAGATGCACTGCAGAAACTCACCAAGGCTCTTTAGGCAGCACCTTCCAAACCCACGATCACTACCATCTAGAAGGACAAGGGCAGCAGATACATGGGGACACCACCGTCTGGATTTTCCCCTCCAAGCCACTCACCATCCTGGTTTGGAAATATATCAACTTTCCTTCACTGTTGCTGGGTCAAAATCCTGGAACTCCCTCCCTAACAGCACTGTGAGTGTACCTACACCACAAGGGCTGCAGCGGTTCAAGAAGGCTGCGCACCACCACCATCTCAAGGGCAATTAGGGATGGACAATAAATGCTGGCCTAACCAGCGAAGCCCACATCACATAAATGAATTTTTAAAAAATGTTCACTATGGGCAGCAAGGATTTGTTCCATTGAGGCAAGACAAAATCAGAGGTGACCAAATCAGAATGTTGGTGCCTTTTATGTGTTGAGTTGGACATAGAGTTAGAGTTGGAAACTTTGGACAGTTCTGTGGTACTTACCTGAATAGTTACCCAGGAAATATTAGACAGATTAAAACCTAGTTTAACATTTAGGTAACTACACAACTGGACTTCCACTCAGCCCCAGGCTCCCCTGAGCCAATTCCCAAACCCAACCAGCCGAATACCCCCAAACCTGACGACACTCCCGACCCAACCTGCCACCTCACCCACCTATCACCTCAGCCACCTACCCACTTGCTTGCCTCACCCATGAACTACCTCACCCACTTACCCTTACCCACCTATTACTCACCCAGTTATCCACCTCACCCACTTTACCCCCTACCACTTATCCAACTACCAACCTTACCTACTTATGCTCTTACCCACTGTATCCATTTACCTACCTACCTTAACCACCTTAACCACCTAATGCCTCACCCAAATAACACCTCACCCACCAATCCATTCATCCACTTACCCATTCACTAACATTCAAACTCGACCTTTAAACTTACTGTACAATAAAGTCCTGTCTTCATCTGACTCTATTCCACTCTGACGGAGCTCCACGAACGAAGCTGCATTGCATATTTCTGTGGAAGCAGGGCTCAGAAGGTCTTGGTAGAAATGCAGAGCATTGACAAGTCGGGAGAATTTCTGATTGAAGCAGCAATCTGATGATTATTGCTCAGAAGATCTGGGCCAATGTCTTGTTATTAAGCATGATTCCAGTATGACCAGCTCATGTAGTGCCGAATAGCAAACCTTACATCATAAGTGGCTGGCTGTGAATCACAAGGTGAACAGCAAAGAGTGGTCTCTCTCTGACACAGAGAACAATCGGCAAAAAAATCTGAATGAGTGATATCAGAGGAAATGTGCACAAGAATTGGTAGCTAATTGAATAATTTATTTAATCATTTAGTGGCATGTAAAATTTATTACATCAGTAAGTTACATGCTTCATTTCCTGGTTGGAGTCGATACTTTGTACAAGAGAAGGTGGTTGTGGTTGTTGCAGGCCAATCATCTCAGTCCCAGTACATTGCTGCAAGAGTTTCTCGGGATCTTGAACTAAGCCCAACCTCTTTCCGCTGCTTCATTATGTTCCCTCCATCATAATGTCAGAAGTGATCTCTGCTGATTGCCCTTATTCACTTCCATTCACAAATCCTCAGATAGTGAAGCTGTCTATGCCAGCATACAGCAAGAACTTGACAACATTCAGGCTTTGGTTGACAAAGCGCCTGTAACATTTGTGCCACACAACAACAATGGTCATCTCCAACAAATGATAGTCAATGGAATTACCATCGCTGGAAACCTCATCATCAACATCCTGGAGTCACCATTGACCACAGACTTAACTGGACTAACCGCATAAATGGTGTGAGCAGGTCAGACGCTGAACATTCCGCAGTGGGTGGCTCATTTCCTGACTCGCCAGAGCCCTTTCACCATTTACAAAGGACAAGTCAGGCATGTAATGGAATATTCTCCACTTGCCTGGATGCGCAACTCCAACAATACTCAACAAGCTTGACAATATCCAAGACATTGCAGCTTACTTGATTGGCACTCCATTCATCAAGTTAAACGTTCACTTCTTTTACTACATCTCCCCCCGAGTTTAATCTCAATGTTTTTAAGCTATTTCCTTAACCTGCTTAAATTACATCTACACTACCATCATCTCCCCTCAAAGTCCGAAGTTCACAGGGTAAGCTTTCACAGCTCTCCCTGAACTTGTTCTTGTCACCCTTGAGCAAGGGTGATGGTCTTGAACCAGTTCAGATCATCATCCCCAGAGTTTTTGATAATCAAACTCCGATGGTACCAAATCGTTAGTATATTGTTTTGTGGTGTATCTCGTGCCTAATCTATACTGGGAAGGTTTGGTCAGGGTGATCAGTCAGAGGTCCTGGTCCACTTTGGCACCAATGACTTAGGTAGGATGTGGTCCTGTGATCAGAATTTAGGGAGCTAGGTCAAAAATTATCAAGCAGGACCTCAAATATCGTAATCCCCAGATTACTCACAGTGCCACGTGCAAGTGAGTGCAGAAATCGGAGGATAAGGCAGATGAATGCGTGGCTGGAAAGATGGTGCATGAAAGACAGTTTCAGATTCCTGTGACTAGCTCCCCTCCTCTCGCCAAAGTTAACGAAGCTATAAAACACTTCCGGATACTGGCTCCTCTCCTCCCGCAGAGGTCACGAAGCTACAAAACACTTCCGTGTACTGGCTACCCTCCTCTCGCCAGAGGTCACGAAGCTACAGAACACTTCTGGGTTGAGAACGGCTGTGCGCCGGAAGCTTCGAATTTGAATCTGAGCGCCGTTACAGTCACAAAGAGCGAGGGAGAAGGGTTGGTGCAAGTGGCCGACACAGGGGATGAGGAAGCCGGTGCGACGGTGAGTGAGCCGTTGGAGCTCGGAGGGTGCTGTGAAAATTGTAGGCAGTGGAGGTGGCGGGTTAGACTTGGTGCAGCACAGCCGAGCGAGCGAGAACAGGCGGGAGGCCTGGGGCTTAGAGCTCGGCTCCCTGATTCCCTAACCCGTTTGGCTGAAGATGAATGTTGCTATGGAGCTCGTAATTCTGTCGAGACCCTCAATATCTAAAAGAGGCTGTTGAGAAGAAGTAAGTGTTAACGAGTCACCAGTATGTCCAATTGGCTACAGGAGGATGTTTAAAGAAGCAGCTTTCAAACAGCGGGTGTGTTGCCAGTGAATAACTGGTGGTAATTCAATTTCGAGGTTCATCACATGAATAAACCATTTGAGTTTTGTTGTAATCTGAACCTGCCGTTGGATTTGTCTGTGAAGTTGCCAAATTTCTAAAATACATTGTATCTTTCTGCATCTAAGGCGTTGCTTATTGGCTGTTCTTTCCCCTCTCCCCTTCTCTGGAACATTCTTCCAAAATACTTTCTCGCTATCTTGTCCTGCATTCAGAAGACTTCTCAAAACTATTTATGCTATTCTTCCCCTCCTAACATTTCTCTCCTTTACAATGTTCATCTTTTCATAAAGTCCTATATCTCATAGGAAATATGTGAGGAACACTAAATGACCTGTGTTGCATGACTAACATTTTTCAACTTCTTGGCACTCTCACCTCTTCTACCCAACTGTTTGGATCTTATTCTGTTTTAAAATCTTGATGAACTTTTTAATCAGCTCTGATTTCAGCAATTCACCAATGTTAACTTTTGCATTGTTATTGTTGGGCCCTTCTAATCATTGACTGGTATCTGAAAATTACATTCTCGAAAGCTGGTTCTTTTTTGTTTTGCTCTATATATCTGGATGTTTTTGATTATTTTTGTGCTCTTACTGTTGCTTTAACTTTACTGATCATTTTACTTGTGTGTAACATAACTGATATTTTATCTTTTTATTCTTTGTGGTTTGTGGATGTCACTGGCAAGACACGCATTTGTTGCCCATCCCCAATTGCCCTTGAATCGAATGGCTTGCCACACTATTTCAGAGGGCTGTTAAGAGTTAGCCACCTTGTTGTGGTTCTGGAGTCACATGTAGGCCAGACCAGATAAGTTCGGCAGGACCAGATAAGTTCGGCAGATTTCCTTCCTTAAAGGACATTAGTGAACCAGATGGGTTTTTACAACAATCGACAATGTTTCCATGGTCACCATTACTGAGATGAGCTTTTCAATTCCAGATTATTAATTGAATTTAAATTCCAACAGCTGCCATGGTGGGATTTGAACTTTTGTTCCCAGAGCATTAGCTTGGGTCTCAGGATTACTAGTCCAGTGACATCACCACTATGCCACTGTCATCCTGCGTCTCCATCTGGCATGAAATGTTTCTCGTAATTAGACGGAGAAGAAAACAACTTTGCAAAACAAATAATGCTAGACATGCACAGACACTTTTCATCACCTGAAATTAGGTACATATTCCATACCTGGATGCTTCTTTGCATCTTTCTTCTATCCATCCTGAAATACTCTAAAATAGAAAGTTGGTTAACTTTCTCTTATGGCTCCATCCAGCATGTGGTACTGTTATGATGGAAATCAAGTTTTAAGCATGGAAGATCTATTGGTTTCTTTGTTCTCTGGATTTCATTTAAGACTAGTGTTCTGGTACTTTCCATTGTAATAAAGATGTATGCTGAACATGCCCAACCTTATGGAGTCTTTTAAAGCTCTTTTAGTCAATCTTTTCCTGAAATTTGCAACTGTTCACAATATCCAAAAATCTTTCAAACTGCTGCTTCATTGACCTTAATTGGTCCTCGAAGGTTTGTGGATGCTGTTGTTGGCTATAGGAATATATATGTCTTAACATTTCTAGTCTAACCTATGATCATCAGTCCCACTGATGATCTTGCAGCCCACACTATGCACCTCTGGTGTTTTTCCCTTTTAACAACTTGCATCATCACATCTTAGGCATTTTCAAGCTTTTAACGTGGTCTGCTTCTGAGTACCTCTAAATAAATTATTGTGATATAGCATGAAAAAGTTTCCTCTCAATTTTCCGTTCATGCTGCATCCTTTTCCCATCATTACCATTAACTTGGGTCCACCAGGTCTTTTCTCCTTCTCTGGTTCTTTACATCAATAGTTTCCTTTGTTTTTTTTCCAGAAAAACCGGTTCCAGTATACATTTCTTCAAGTTGCACACTACTTAAAACTATTAAGAGGAATCAACTAAAAAAAAAATTAATAGGATTAAAGTTTAAAAAAAAAGTCACTGAGCTCAGATGGTTATACAGCTCATCATATTGAAGAAGTTGAAGAGGAAATAATCAAAGCATTAATAGTAATTTCTAAAAACAGAAACTAAACATTATATTCTTTGGCACACTCTTACTCCAACATATTTCCTCCATTATCCAGTTTGGTGGGATTACCTGCACTTGGTTCTGCTCTTCCTATCAACTTGCAACCAGAGAATTTCTAGCATTCACTTCTCATCCCAGTTTCACACTGACCATCCCTGTGGCCCTCTCTTGTTCTTTGTCTACATGCTACTGTTTGGTGACATGATTCACAGATTATGGGGTTAGCTTACACATGCTGATTACACCAAGGGCTACCTTCTGACATCTTATTGGACCTGTCCTGTCAGAATGCTTGGCTAATATCCAGTCTTGGATGAGCCACAGTTTCTTCCAACTAATCATTAGGAAAACTGATGTGGTTTTTGACCCCTGCCGCAAACTTCATATCCTCGCCTCCTTTGACCACTGACTTGGGTTGGTTGCTTGCAACCTCAGGATCTGCATCACAAAGACAGTACTTCCATATTCTGCACCTCCACCTCAACCTCAGCTTATGCACTGATGAGACTCTGATTCATATCTTTGTCACTTTCAGACTTCTTCAGTGTGCTGCTGACCAACTTTCCATTTTCAACTCTCCATAAAGCTTTTGATCAACCAAAATTCTGCTGTCCTATCTTATCCATGCTTATCCATTGTTAACTGTATCAATTGATATTAAGCACATAGAGGGCATTGTTTGGTTTGTTATTTGGGCGCATACACCTACTGATGCAGGAGTAGAGTGGAGTCAGGAGATATATGTGAATAAATCTAATGCCCCAAGTAAAGTCTGGTTCTGGTTTCTTTCTTCACCAACTGGTTATCAGGAGTATAAATTGTTTGCAAGAGAATGGTTGCCTAAAGGTGAAGGTTGGAAATTTTAGAACTCAATGCTGGTAGCCATTGTGAAAATGGGAGAAAACAAGTGTAAATAGCCAACATATGATTGCCCTCTGATGTTTTCAGAGTCTGAATCATATGTGGAAATGGACTACATCACTATCAAGAAAGAAACATGGTACGGCCTTGCCGTTGTCGCTTTCTAACAAAAGTGAAATCAGAAGCAAGATATTTTGTGAGCTTGATACCTGTCAGTTGGACACTGATGAAGGTTTAGATCTTCTATCAGGGTCCATGGATGCCATTTACATGAAAGATGCATTATTGGATGCCCAGGAGGTATAATCAGATTTTGAAAGTCAGGGTCATTCCTTGAGGAATATATCACAGACTTTAACAAACTATTGAAGAAATTCAGCTTAGATATACCCTGGTTCAGTGTTAGCATTTAAATTGCTGGATTATGCTAAGGTGTTACATCTATGTACAGTATCCTGGTTCTAAGTTGAGTTATGGTTCTGAGAGAGACACCCTGTTGGATAAGTTGTGTTGCCTTAAAATGTCTGGGGTGATAGTCCTTTCTGGCACCCTTGGTGAAGCAGATAGCACATTCCATGGTGTTGCAAAGAAAAGAGGACTCAATAATTGCTGCATTTCAAGATTGCCCATTTACTGGATGCACGTGACTATACAATGGAATAGTTACAGACGGGAAGAATGAGAGTGAAACCACCTTTAGTAGGTCTGTAAATCACAGTAGAAGATAGGATTGGAAAAGTAATAATAGACAAATGAACCCCAGGAATGCCTGGGAAATGGGTGCTTCAAATGTGACACAAAATATCATTGTGATGAACTGCTCAAAGCTGAAAAACAGGGTTTTTGAAGTGACATGCCAGTTCTGAGGCTGAAGATGATAATGATCAATTCAGAAGAATTTTATTGGTTGATGAATGTGTTAGTCACGGACTCATTTAATTGTCCTGTGTTAGGTTTGCACTTCGACAGTATTTGGAACAAATTGGTTCAAATGTTACCTAGATTCACTTAGTGAGGATTGATGCAAGGCTAAGGAGTATGAAACTTCCACTTGTTTTAGGTTTGGTGATGACAACACATTAAGGTGTTGTTTAATTATATATATTATATATAATACATTAAATATAACAAAAAGAGAGGTGATTCCATGTGAAACCGCTGCAGTAAGCCACTTTAGAGACTACATCAGTACTGATCTTACCCTTCCCTTCCATGAAAAAGGCACAAATGAAACTGGACATGGAGCAAATGTCTTTGGAAAGTCAAGTGGATCTGCAGTTTACTTTTAGGGGTTGCCCTGATTAACAGTTCCTGATGTTTCTAATCCATTGTTAGAAGTATTAATGGCATCAAGTGATAAGAATCAGGGGGAAAAAAACATTGCCTTAAAGTTATGCAATTTGCTGACCCTTGTTAAAGATTAAAAATCCTGCTGAAAGCTGCAGGTGTGGTTGAAGAGTATAAGAGGGTATAAAAAAGTAGTAGTATTGGAGGCCATCGCCATATCCTATTGCAAACCTCCCACTGGCATGTGACTTTAATGAGGCAATTGCCATGGATCTAAAGATAAGGGTAGCATAGTGGTTATGTTACTGTACTAGTAATCCAGAGGCCTGGATGAATGACCTGGAGAGACAAGTTCAAATCCCAGCATGGCAGCTAGAGAATTTAAATTCAGTTAATTAAAACATTTGGATCTAAAGATATAGGACAAAAATGCAAATGTTTTCATTCTTCACGTTGTAGACATGACAACCAGATTAGGTCTTTCTACAATTATACATGGCAAGTTCAAAATGATAATTATTGACACAATCATAGAGAAATGTTTAGCGTCCAGACTTGGGGCTGATGGAGTGGAATTTGCTAATGATTAGTTTAGAGATGTGTGATAACATGAACATTATCATCATGAATATCACAGCTAAAACTCCTTTGTACTAAGAAAATGTTGGGAGTTCAAGAAGAGGGGTGTTTCGTTATGTAATGAATGCTATGTGCAGAATCTGGATTTTTTGCTCTTTTTGAAATATTGTTTGCATATTTTAAAGTTTAAAGAGAGAAGGGAATCTGTTAGTTGTATCAATTGAGGTTAACTACATATAGGTGTGCGGTGTGTGTATCAGAGGTAGTTCCTTCTACAGAAGATAGCTGCATCCTACTTCATAGCTGGATGGATAACAGCGCTTAGTCCTCAACATTCACACAGCCCTCGCTTGCGGTTCTTGTGGCAACTGTGTCATTCACAGGCCAAACCAGGTGAGGTAGCATGCGAGCATCTGCATTTTGAGTCTTTGCACCAGCTGGAATATGTTAGTCATGTTAGGAAATAGAGATAGTTTAAGTTCTGTTGGTGTTTGTAGGTGTTAGGAATGAGTTTTAGCTTTAAAGTTTAAGTTTGATTTGTATTTCTGTATCTGTGTGTTCAGAACAGTCAAATGGAGTTTTCGTTTCACTTTAAAAAGGTGCTTGCATTTCTAATGAGCGTTTATAACTTAAGCAATCGCAAGGGTAGAAGAATTGGACTGTTGCTTAGCAACAGGGGTTCAGAGAGGCAGGTCCCTTCCACAGACACACAGAAAAACTAAAGAAACAGCAGCTTCAAGTTTCAGTTTGAAGCCAGGACCCCAGAGAGACTGGACACTGGGAGAAGGAGCTGCAGATTTCCCAAAAGGTCCCAAGGCCAAAGGAGTGAGACAGAAACGGGAAAGCCCCAAGAATACCACCCAGTCAAAGAAAGGACAGGAACCTGAAAAAGGCCCTGCTAATGAAGTTGAGGGACAGAGAGAAAGACCCCAACCTTCAGATTTAAAGAGACAAAAGTTACAGAAAGCAGATTTCAAACAAGAACAGCTTTCAAGAGGCAAGAAAGTTAGAGACAACTGAAGGTCAGTAACCCTTTGCTATGGGCATGTGGAGCAGTGGTATTGTTGACAGCTGAGTTGATGAGAGAGTGTATGTGGAAGACAGCTTGAATGCATGTGGTGACTTGGAAGAGGAACTTTGGAAGGAAAGTTCGGAACCATGGAGGTGAACACCTTGCGGAAGGCGTCTGAGAGAAAGCATTGGTTTGGGGGAAGATTCCAAGGGGAGGTCTTGGAGAATGGATATTGGAAACACTTGTGTGAAGGACGGAGTTCAGTGAGACTGGATGGTTCATGGTGTGACAAGTGTCTTGAGGGAGTTGAGAGATACTTAGCACCTCTTTGAGGTGGCATCTATCACTTGGTTTGAGTGTGGTGTGTCTGACCACGGAGTGCCTATAGGCTTACGTAAATTGTGTACTTACTGTGAACATTAGAATATAAGATAGCTTTTGTAACTTGTGTTATCCTTACGAATCTGTATACATCTGTAAAGGTATAGTTGTGGGTGAAGGAGTATTGTAATATAGTTCATCCTTTTTTGTTTAAGAAATGTTTTGTTCTTTTGTTATAAGTTCAATAGCTGACCCTGGTGACTTACAGTAGCCACTTTCCACGTATCTAAACAACCAAATAAAAATTAGGATCTGTTGAGCTGGCTTCCACCCTGGGATCAGGCTTTGTCCAGGGGTAATCTCAATTGGGATCATAATGATCCCCATCACCACCTTTAGAAGGGGAAATTACAAAAACACTTGGATGTCCACATGCTACCCTCCACATGTGATGAGGAATGCATAACCCCAATCACCCTTTTCCAAGTGCACAAGCTGCCTTGGCAGATGTAGCAGAGGAAATGCTATTCCCTTACTGGAACTGAAAGTATTGCAGTACAGCTATGTGGACAGCTGTAAAGTTGATTGTCGTGGATGTATAAGGTGCTGAAGATCATCCACCTTAACCGACCACATCTTTAGTCAACTTGACTTGTCAGGTCACTGGGAACAGATGTGGAAGACTAAGAAGCGTGGGTTTGGCTGAGCACAATCCATAGCCTTTATAGTCAACTCGCGCAAAGGTATTTCTTGTGTGTATGCCTTACCAACGTCTTCATGCTCATTCTGTAATATCCCCAAAAACAGAAAATGCACAATAAAAACAGAAATACCTGGAAAAACTCAGCAGGTCTGGCAGCATCGGCAGAGAAGAACAAAGTTGACGTTTCGAGTCCTCATGACCCTTCAATGGAACTGTTCTGTTGAAGGGTCATGAGGACTCGAAACGTCAACTTTGTTCTTCTCCACCAATGCTGCCAGACCTGCTGAGTTTTTCCAGGTATTTCTGTTTTTGTTTTCGATTTATAGCATCTGCAGGTTTTTGTTTTTAACAGAAAATGCGCTCCTGTAGTATTCACCCACACACTGCATTATATTGCAGGTAAGACCAAAAAGAAGAAACAGGAATCCTACTTAGCTCCTTGGAACATATGAGCTCTTCTTGATAAGGACAACAACTCCCGACAGCAGAACTGCTCTGATTGGCCAGGTGCTATCTTTTTACACTATTGACATTGTTACTTTAAGTGAAAGGCATCTAGCAGAGGAAGGCCAGCTAACAACAGCTATCAGGTTTCACGTTCTTCAGCTTAGGCAAGACAAAGAGTGAGAGATGAGAGGCAGATAATAGTTTTGTTACCAAGTGTCTGACATTGCAAAAAGGTTGGATACTTTGCCTAGGGGCATAAACGATTCCCTCTATGCTATCTTTTGTGAACAAGTATGTGACAATCGGTGCATACAGTCCAACATTGACCAGTCCTGAGGGTAGCAAGGACAAGTTCTGAGCACTAGAACAGAGCAAATACTCCACAGGAGGACAAATCTGTTGTGATGGGGGTCTTCAACCTTCAACCTTGGGTTGGTGGTGTGTGGAAAGGCAACAGCAATGGCATACTTTTGCTGAGTCTTTGCACCTGATGAAATACATTAATTACAAACAACTTTAGACAGAAATCAAAAACATTTGGATGCACCCAAGATCACTGGCATCGGGTTGACTTTCTTGTCACCCGGCAGAGCAACATAAAAGCTGTTCTCATTGCCAGGGATATGAGAGGAATGGCGTTCACTATAGACCACAAGATGCTATGCTCCAAGGTGAAATTTACTACTCACTGAAAAGAAGACCAACAGGACTGCCAGGATAGAACTAGATGTGCTGGCGTCTATAGGCGGCTGCAAAGAACTCAGCCTCAGACTTGAGCAACAACTGTCCTCAGAAGAAAACCAAAATTATGATGTTGAAGTGGCGTGGTTAACCTTCAATTCAACAGTTCTAGAAGCTGCAGGTGATGTCCTGGGAACATAGAAAAGAAATGACAACTGGTTCAATGAAAACGGTCAAATTAAGGAACTGACAAAGCACAGAAAATGCAGCACAGCTGGGAAGCAAAGATACATATGCTGAGAAATCAAAGATTAATCAAAGGCAGTTAAGAGGAGGTCATGTCTGACCAATTTGACAGAATTTTTCGAAGAGCTGACTATGAGGGCAATGCTTTTGACATAGTCCACTTGAATTTCATGGCTTTTGATAAAGTCCCGCATGGGAGACTGATAACAACACAGGTAAGAGCCAATGGGACCCAAGGCAATTTGGCAAATTGGATCCAGAATTGGCTGAGTGGCAGGAAGCAGAGGGTGATGGTCGAGGGGTGTTTTTGCGAATGGATGCCTGTGTCCAGTGGGGTTCCACAGGGATTGGTGTTGGGTCCCTTGCTGTTTGTGGTATATATAAACGATTTAGACTTGAATGTAGGTTAGTAAGTTCGCGGATGACACGAAAATTGGTGGAGTAGTAAATAGTGAGGAGGGTAGCCTTAGATTACAGGAGGATATAGACAGGCTGGTCAGATGGGCTGATCAGTGGCAAATGGAATTTAATCCAGATAAGTGTGAGGTGATGCACTTGGGCAGGACAAACTAGGCATGGATATACATGATGAATGGTAGGACCCTGGAAAGTACCAAGGATCAGAGGGACCTTGGTGTGCATGTCCACTGGTCCCTTAAGGTAGCGGGACAGGTAGATAAGATGGTTAAGAAGGCATATGGGATACTTGTGCAGAGAGGAGATTTACCAGGATGTTGCCTGGGCTGGAGAGTTTTAGTTATGAGTTATTGGATAGACTGGGGTTATTTTCCCTGCAGCAGAAGAGATTGAGGTGTATAAGATTATGGTAAACAGGAAGGAACTTTTCCCCTTAGTGGAGGGATCAATAACCAGGGCGCATAGATTTAAGGTAAGGGGCAGGAGGTTTAGAGGGGATACGAGGAAGAATTTTTTCACCCAGAGGGTGGTGGGAATCTGGCACTCATTGCCTGAAAGGGTGGTAGAGGCAGAAACCCTCATAACATTTAAGAAGTACTTGGATGTGCACTTGTGATACCATGGCATACAAAGCTATGGGCCCAGCTAGTGCTGGAAAATGGGATTAGAATAGTTAGGTGCTTGTTTGATTGGTGCAGACTTGATGGGCCGAAGGGCCTTTTTCTGTGCTGTAGACCTCTGACTATGACTTCCGGGAGATGAAAAGGAACCTGCTACAGAAGCTTTGTAGAATGCAAGAAACATGGTGGGCCAAACAAACCAGAGAGCTTCAAGTCTATGCTAATCACAACATGAATTTTTATAAGGCCCTGAAAACTGTATGCAACTCCCTTTCGTGGCTACACACCTGTTCTCAGCACTGACAGGAAGTCTCTGGACAGAACATCAGAAAGGCTGAATACTTTTAAGGAGTATGCTTAACTGCCCATCCACTGTCAATGGGATAGCTACAAACCAGCTTGCAGACAGACTGACAGTAAGTCCTCTTTGTTGTGGACGCTGACAAAGCCATCAGATCCCTACCCTCGAGGAAAACTCCAGGAGAAATTTACAGCTAGATAGGACCCCAGCTAGCAATGAAACCCATGCAATTATATTACAGAATGTGGGATCAACAAACCTTTCCCCAGGAGCTCAAGAATGCCATGATTGTTCACTTGTACAAAGGAAAAAGACAAAAACCTGTGTGACAACCAGAGTAATCTCTCTGCTTGTAATAGCTGTAAGATTCCAGCAAAAGTTCTGCTCAGCAGAATGGTAAGCCACATAACAGAACTGCCAGAAAATTTTAAGTGGGTCCAGGAAAAGCAGAGGCAATTGTAACACGATCTTTGCTCTTCGGCGAGTACAAAAGAAAAGCCTTGAACACCCGATTTGTGTTTGTGTGTGTCTTTGACTTGACAAAGGCCTTTGACAGAGAGACCTTGCGAAGCCAAACTTGGACCCCCTAATAGAGCTGTAAATCTGAAACAGCAGTTTCATGATAGAATAGCAGCCAGAGTCATTGACTGTGGTAAATATATGGACCCCTTTTGATGTGACAAGCGGTGTGAAGCAGGGGCGTGTCATGGCTCTTGTGCTCTTCAGTATATGCTTTGCTGCCATGCTTTCTGGGGAATTCGGAAATGTTGATGGAATATATATCCAATTCGGAACAGATGGCAATTTCTTTAACCTGAGATGACTGAAATCCTCAACTGTGGCGTCAGAGATGATATTGGAATTGCTGTTTGCCAATGACTGCTATCATGTCACATTGTGAACATGGCCTTCAAAGGATCATGGACTGTTTTTCAAAAGTGGTAGAGGACTATGAATCAATCATCAACTTAAGGAAGACATATTCCCCCCCCCAAACACAACCAAATTCTTACTATACCCCACCTGCTATAACTATCAATAGCGCACCATGAAGGCTGTAGATTACTTCACCTATAACTGTCAATGACACAACCCTGAAAGGTGAAGTAATTTACAGCCTTATGGGGGACGCAATCTCCTGAAATGACTGTATTGACAGTGATGTGGTGAATAGAATTACCGGAGCAAGTTCAGCATTTGCCCATTTACGCAAAAGACTGTGGAGGTAATGAGGTATCAGACTTGCAATAAAACTTGAGCTGGTTATACCTGTGGGACATGGTCTACCTACTCTATATATTTTAAGCAGTTGGTCAGGTCCCATGTGAGATGCTTTCAGAACATCATGGTCATCAAATGGAAGGACAAAATGCCCAACACTGAGGTACTTTCAATGAGTAGAAATTGTCTGGAATTAAAACCCTCATCCTCAGAGCCCAGTTCAGATGGGGTGGACATGTAGTATGTTTGATGATTAAATCACTAAGGCAATCGTGTAATCACAACTTAAACTTGGTAGGTCAGGCCAAATTAAGATTCAAGAATTCCTTTAGGGCAAAACTCAGGAAATGTTGCATGTCCAGTACAGACTGGGAGAAAAATGCACAAGAAAGAACTACCTGTGGAGCAATCTCAAGTAGTGTTGTTTACTTCAAACAAAAAAAATATAGGCACCTCAGGACAAAAGGGAAGCTAGAAAGGTAGTTCAACCTTGTCTGCACTGTGGAAAGTCATGCAGGTCTACAATCGGGCTACACAGCCACATTAGAACACAAAACTCTCTGCAAGCATGAAATGGCCACCTTCATTAACAAAGGAAGACCAATGACATACAGGTGGAGGGCTTTGAATGGATGGTTAATTGGACACATATGAAGAGACACTTACGACACAGAAGTAGAGTGGAGTCAGGAGATATCTACCTGTAATGTTTCACTCCTCTGTGAATAAGTCTATTCCCCTAGGTAAAGTCTGGCTCAGGTTTCTTCTTTCACCAGCTGGTTATCCGGATTATAATATTGGAATATGACATCCATCACCTCTGGCCTTGCTGACCTACATTAGCTCTGATGATTGCTCCTATATCTAACATCTCTCATGTCTTGAGAGAGAGTGTGTGTGTGTGTGTGTGTATGTATATATAATATAAAAAATATTTTATTATTTGATATGTAACCCCCGTTTTACCTCTACCTTCAATCTTGGTGGTTCCTGGAACTTCAACTTGGTTTCTTAATAGCTGTGTTTGTAATATTACAGTAATCTTTTGAATTTTAATGCCCTAGTATCAGTACTTACAACAAAGTCCCAATGAAATGAATGTTTGTTTTATCTTGTTTGTTAAACTCCAGAATAAATTAGTCTTAATATTTCCATTGCAATGACTCAAACCCAGATGACAGGAAATTCTGGTTATGTTCAAGTCGTAAACCATTCCTGCCTGCAGAAAGCAGATCCTATAGAACGATGCCTGTGGTAAGCCAAAATACCACGCTAGTAACTTTGGATTAGCCGAACTTCTCTTGGCTTGTCATGTGAATGCACTGATCAATTGGAGCGGAGTTAGATCACACGAGTGCAAAACCATGGAGCTCTTGGCAAACCATCATTTGATAGAGGTCTCCTTCTGAAAGGGCATGCAAAACCTGAGTGTATGAAAAAACCTGTGTGAAAGTTAATTGTTGTGGATTGGAGAGCAGGTGAAGTTGATACAGCAAGTGGAAAACCATGGCACAAAGTGAACACCGCATAGGAATGGGAGATTCTGCCACCAAGTTTGTCCACCATTATGATACGCAAGAACAGTTTGACGAACGGGTGTTCTGTACAGCAAAAGGAAGAGGAATAGAGTGGCTGCATATCCTGACGTTGAAAAAGCTCTGTTAATGTGGTTCATGACAGCCCAAGCAGAGAACGTTTCCATTTCTAGTCCAATCCTGCAGGAAAGGGGAGCCTTTTCACACATTTATTGCTTTACTGGGTTTTTGTTTGGCATTTGAATCTATTGTTTTTGACATTGACCATGTTCGTAGGTATATCGCGTTACATAGGGATTCAATTATGTGGGAATGGGGTCTCCTTGGCTATTACAAAGTTCTGCTTAATGGAAATTTGGAGGTTGGTCCCCTAGGATAGGACACATCAAGATTTTGCTGTAATTTGCAATTTTCTGCTTGCTGTTATGTACCAGTTGATTTTCTGTGGTGTTGCACATAGAGTCAAAACCAAGTGCAGTGTTCTGGTTAGCATTGTTTGAGTGCAGAAATAATTGGACCAGAGGGAACATGTAAGTCATTTTTCACTTTAAAGGCATACATATTTCATTTTCTTCTCATGTAATACTTCGTGATTTTATTCGAATTAAATAGAAAAACAAATAGCAATTTGGGTAGCAGAAAAAGAGTTGGTTTTTCAGTACAATACAGGCTGGATGTGAGTAGGCACTACCAGTGGTAGGAGGGCACCTTTCAAGTTCACATAAAATTGACACACTGACAGAAATTGACACCAGTGGATCTCTCGATCTGGATGTCTCACAATCAATCTGGAGCTTGCTCTCTCGGCAGCCATCTCCCTGGGGCTGCTTGCTCTCTTGGCGGCTGCGTCTCCCTGGGGCCGCTCGCTCTCTTGGCGGCCGCGTCGACCTGAGGCCGCTCGCGTCCTCGGCGGCCGCGTCTCCCTGGGGCCGCTCGCGCCCTCGGCCACGTCGCTCAGGCTGGTTGTGCCCTCCCTCTGGGGCTGCACCCTTCCCCACCCCCTCCTCCACAGCCCCTCCTCCCATTCTGTCATTCTAGGAACATAGGAACAGGAGATGGCCTTTGAGCCTGTTGACCCTGCTCTGTCATTCAGTATGATCATAGCTGATCAAATACTTCAATGCCTTTTACCCACACTATCCCCATAACCCTTTACATTATTGTTAATCAGAAATCTATCAATCTCTCTATCTTAAACATATTCAATGACTGAGCTTCCATGGCCCTCTGGGATAGAGAATTCCAAAGATTCGCAACCCTCTGAGTAAAGAAATTTCTCCTCATCTCCGTCTTAAGTGGCTACCCCCTTATTTTGAAATAGTGTCCCCTAGTTCTAGACTCCCCAGTCAGGTGAAACACCTTACTTGCATTGACCCTGTCTATTCCTTTAAGTATTTTGTAGGTTTCAACGAGATCACCCCTCATTCTTGAAACTCTATAAATACAGGCCCAGTTTCCCTAATCTCCCTTCATAAGACAGTTCTGCCATCCCCGGAACAAGTCTGGTACTATCGTTGTACTCCATCTATGCAATAATATCCTTTCTGAGGTAAGGGGAACCAAAACTGAGCATGCTACTCCCAGGTGCGATCTAACCAAGCTTCCATACAATTGAAGCAAGACTTCACTATCCCTGTACTCAAATCCTCTTGCGATAAAGGCTATCATTCCAGTAGCCTTCCTAATTGTCTGCTGCACCTGCATGTTAGCTTCCAGTGACTTATGGACAAGGACACCCAGGTCCCTTTGTACATCTACACTTTCTAATGTCTTACCATTTAGGAAATACTCTGCACATCTGTTCCTTCTACCAAAGTGGATAATCTCACATTTTTCCACATCATATTCCATCTGCCATGTTCTTGCCCACTCACTAAGTCTGGCCAAATCCTCCTGTAGCCACTTTACATCTTCTTCACAGCACATCCCATAGCTTTGTATCATGTGTGAACTTGGAAATATTACATTTGGTCCCCACATCCAAATCATTGATATATACATATATTGTGAACAGCTGGGGCCCAAGTACTAATCCTTGCAGTAGCCCACTAGTTGCAACCTGCCAAGATGAGAATGGTCCACTTATTCCTACTCTGTTTTCTGCCTGTTCGCCAATCCTTAATCCATGCTAATATATTGCCTCCTATCCCAAGTGCTTTTATTTTGCTGATCAACCTCCTGTGCGGGTCTTTATCAAAAGCCTTCTGAAAATCCAAGTATACTAGGTCCATCGACTCTCCTTTAACAATTTTGTTCGTAACATCCTCAAAAAACTCCCAATTCGTCAAACATATGATTTCCCATTTGCAAATCCATGGTGATCATGCCCAATCAGATCATGATTATCCAAGTATCCATTTATTACATCCTTTATAATAGATTCTAGCATTTTCCCTGCTACTGATGTAAGGCTAACAGGTCTGTATTGCTCTATTTCCCCTCTCCCTCCCTTCTTAAATAATGGGGTGACATTTGCTACCTTCCAATTTCCAGGAACCATTTCAGAATCTAGAATTTTGGAAAATTCTCACTGATGCATCCACTATCTCTATAGCAATCTCTTTCAACATTTTATGTTGCAGAATATCAGGTCCTGGGGACTTATCAACTTTCAGTCCCATTAATTTCTCCAATACAACCTTCTTTCTTATGCTAATTTCCTTCAACTCCTCATTCTCCTTAGTCCCTTGGATCTCAAAATCTGGGAGATTTCCTGTATCTTCCTCAGTGAAAACAGACACAAAGTAATCATTTCACTCCTCTGCCATTTCTCTATTCCCCATTATGAATTCTCCTGACTCTGTCTGCAATGGACCCACATTTGTCTAAGCCAAACGCTTCCTTTTTACATATTTATAGAAGGCTTTTTACAGAATAACAGAGTTGTTACGGTGTAAAAGGAGGCCATCATGTCTGCACCAGCTGTCTGATCATTTTAACTTAGTGGCAACCTCCTGCCTTTTCCCCGTAACCCTGAACATTGTTTTTATTTAAATAATCATCCAATGCCCTCTTGAATGCCTCAATTGAACCTGCCTTCACCACACTTCCAGGCAGTGCATTCCAAATCCTAGCTACTCGCTGTGAGTACCGTCCGTTTTTGTTTTTTGCTAATTGCATTCATATTTTATTCTCCCTTTCTTGACCAGTTTCTTGGTCTTCCTTTACTTAAAAAACCT
This sequence comes from Isurus oxyrinchus, assembly GCA_026770705.1. NCBI lineage: Eukaryota > Metazoa > Chordata > Chondrichthyes > Lamniformes > Lamnidae > Isurus > Isurus oxyrinchus. Next base: position 870,391 of record JANJGN010000196.1, read on the forward strand.
CCCAGTCCTCACGTTTACCACTATTTCTGGCAACTTTATAAGCCTTTTCTTTTAATATTATACAAATCCTTAACTTCCTTTGTCAGCCACGGTTAACTGCCATTTTTGGGGTTTTTGCACCTTTAAGGAATTTATTGGTGCTGTAAGCTATGTAATAGTTCTTTGAAGACTATCCATTGCCAATGTATAGTCATATCTTTTAATGTATTTTCCCATTCCACTTCAGCCAATTTGTTCCTCCTATCTTCATAATTTCCTTTATTCAATTTCAATACCCTTGTTTCAGAGTGAACTACCTTACTTTTAAACATAATGTAAAGTTCTATCATATTCTGGTCACTCATCCCTAATGGTTCTTTTACAACAAAATTATTAATTAGCCCTTTTTCATTACATAATACTAGATCTAAAATAGCCTGTCCTCTAGTCGGCTCTAGAAAACCATCCCTAACACATTCCAGAAACTAGTCTTCGACAGCACTAATGCTCAATTGGGTTATCCAGTCTATATGCAGATTGAAGTCACCCAACATAACTCCACCTCCTTTCGCTTCTTGTCTGTCCTTAAACGTCGAATATCCTTGAACATTCAGTTCCCAGCATTGGTTACCTGTGCAACCATGTTTCTGTAATGGCAATTATGTCACACCCATTTAGCTCTATTTGTGCCTTTTAGATCATTTTAACTTAGTGGCAACCTCCTGCCTTTTCCCCTGCACATTGTTTTTATTTAAATAATCATCCAATGCCCTCTTGAATGCCTCAATTGAACTTGCCTTCACCATACTTCCAGGCAGTGCATTCCAAATCCTAGCTACTCGCTGTGTGAGTATAGTCCGTTTTTATGTTTTTTGCTAATTGCATTCATATTTTATTCTCCCTTTACCAGTTTCTTGGTCTTCCTTTACTGTATTCTTAAAAAAACCTCCCAGCCCTCAGGTTTACCACTATTTCTGGCAACGCTGCGTACATTCAGATAGAGTGCCCATAACTTCGTCTTTTTGACATCATTCTGCATTCTAAGCATTCTCAATGCTCTGCTTTGTTTCTCCTGCCTTCGAGTCTCACTACGACTTCCTGCTACCAACTTTACTCCTTTCCAATTTGGGCCACCTCTCAGGTTCCCCCCTCCCCTCCCTCGACAAGCTAGTTTAAACCCACCCCAACAGCACCAGCAAACCTCTCTGCGAGAATGTTAGCCCCAGTCCTGTTAAGATGTAACCCGCCCAGCTTGTCCCACCTGCCCCAGAACCGGTCCCAATGCCTTAAATCTGATGTCCTCCCTTCTACACCAGTTCTCCAGCCATGTATTTAATTGATCAATCCTCCTATTCCTATACTCGCTAGCACGTGGCACTGGGAGTAACCCTGAGATTGCTGCTCTTGAAGTTCTGCTTTTTAATTTCCTACCTTGCTTTCAGGACCTCATCCCTCTTCCTACTTATGTCGTTGGTACCAATGTGGACCATGACTGATTTCTCCCCCGCCGTGTCCTGCAGCCGCTCTGTGACATCCTTGACCCTCACACCAGGGAGGCAAGACCTGATCCCCTGACTATGAAATCCCCTATCAATATTGCCCTCCCATTTTCCTTCCTGCCCCTGTGTAGCTGAGCTGCCTGTGGTGCCACAGGCTTGGCTCTGGCTGCACTCCCCTGAGGATCCACTGCCCTCATCAGCATTCAAAATGGTAAACTGATTAGCAAGCAGGATAGACTCGGGAGTCCACTACCTACCTCGTTCTTTTAGATTGCCTGGCGGTCACCCGTTGCTTCTCTGGTTGTATGCTTCTGACCTGAGATGTGACTACCTCCCTAAACATGCTATCCATGGATGCACAACAGTGACTTCGGTTCTGCAACCTGTAGCTCAAGCTTGTGCAACTGGTAACACATCCTACAGATTTGTTTGTCAGGGGCACTTGGTATGTCCACGACTTCACACATTGCAGGATGTACACTCCACTTGGCCGAGCTGACCTGCCATCCTGTAACTGAAATTATATAATACACTTAAGAGTGAGTGGAATGAATTGAACTTCAATACACTTTGGCTAACTTTATTCTACTTTGGTATGCTTTCTTATTTTATTTCACTTTGACTTGATTTAACTTCACTTCCCTGTTGCCAGTGTTCCTTGCTGAAATCCAAGTAGCTACTTCTTTACAAATGATACATTTTTCTGGTTTGAAGCTATTTAAACACGCCCCAACAGCAGTTTCTCACCAACCAATGAACTTATAGTTTTACTGTGGTGTCACACCTGGAACTTTTTCAAAATCCGCCCGCTGCCTGAGGAGAACTGTCCCTCGCAGTCCAGCTGTCTCCACTCCCGAAGTTGAGTGAAGGCCCCAAGCTCCATCCTCTATTTGTCCCCTGCCCGAGTCAAGGTGCCCCTTGCAGGTCCTGCTGTCTCTGTTCCCGGAAGGTAAACTCTTCTTCCCCATTGCGATCTCCCCTCTTGATCACTCTCCCCTCTTGACCTTCGCTCTTGGCCTCCACTCTCGATCTCTCCCTTTCAGTCTTTCTCTCTCCATCGCTCTCTCCCGGTCTCCCTTCTGGGTCCCAGCCCGGCCTACCCCTTCTCGTAACCCGCACACGGCCTTCCTCCTCTCCCCTCTTGGGATCCCCATTCTTGGTCCCACCCTGGCTGCTCCCCTCCGGCACATGCGCTCTCTCACAGCCTCCCCTCTGACGCGCACGCTCTCTCACAGCCTCCCCTCTGGCGCACGCGGTCTCTCGCAGCCTCCCCTCCGGCACGCGCGCTCTCTAACAGCCTCCCCTCTGGCTCTCGCCCACTCTCTTTCAGCCTCCCCTCTGGCCCGCGCGCGCTCTCTCTCTCTCTCTCAGCCACCCCTCTGGCGCGCGCGTGCTCTCTCTGTCTCAGCCTCCCCTCTGGCGCGCTCTCTCTCCCAGCTCCCCCTCTGGCGGCATGCGCGCTCTCTCAGCCTCCCCTCTGGCGGCGCGCGCACTCTCTCAGCTTCCCCTCTGGCGGCGCGCGCGCTCTCTCAGCCTCCCCTCTGGCGCTCGCCCACTCTCTTTCAGCCACCCCTCTGGCACGCGCACGCTCTCTCTCTCAGCGTCCCCTCTGGCGCACGCGTGCTCTCTCTCAGCCTCCCCTCTGGCGCGCTGTCTCTCCTAGCTCCCCCTCTGGCGGCGTGCGCGCTCTCTCAGCCTCCCCTCTGGCGCCCGCGCTCTCTAACAGCCTCCCCTCTGGCGCCCGCGCTCTCTAACAGCCTCCCCTCTGGCGCGCGTGCTCTCTAACAGCCTCCCCTCTGGCGCCGTGCTCTCTAACAGCCTCCCCTCTGGCGCTCGCCTGCTCTCTTTCAGCCACCCCTCTGGCACGCGCACGCTCTCTCTCTCAGCGTCCCCTCTGGCGCACGCGTGCTCTCTCTCAGCCTCCCCTCTGGCGCGCTGTCTCTCCTAGCTCCCCCTCTGGCGGCGTGCGCGCTCTCTCAGCCTCCCCTCTGGCGCCCGCGCTCTCTAACAGCCTCCCCTCTGGCGCCCGCGCTCTCTAACAGCCTCCCCTCTGGCGCGCGTGCTCTCTAACAGCCTCCCCTCTGGCGCCGTGCTCTCTAACAGCCTCCCCTCTGGCGCTCGCCTGCTCTCTTTCAGCCACCCCTCTGGCGCCCGCGCTCTCTAACAGCCTCCCCTCTGGCGCGCACGCTCTCTAACAGCCTCCCCTCTGGCGCGCACGCTCTCTAACAGCCTCCCCTCTGGCGCTCGCCCGCTCTCTTTCAGCCTCCCCTCTGGCCCGCGCGCGCTCTCTCTCTCTCAGCCACCCCGCTGGCACGCGCGCGCGCTCTCTCTCTCTCAGCCACCCCTCTGGCGCGCGCATGGTCTCTCTCTCTCTCAGCCTCCTCTCTGGCGCGCTCTCTCTCCCAGCTCCCCCTCTGGCGGCGTGCGCACTCTCTCAGCCTCCCCTCTGGCGGCGTGCGCGCTCTCACAGCCTCCCCTCTGACGCGCGCGCTCTCACAGCCTCCCCTCTGATGCGCGCACTCTCACAGCCTCCCCTCTGACGCGCGCTCTCTCTCACAGCCTCCCCTCTGACGCGCGCTCTCTCTCACAGCCTCCCCTATGACGCGCGCTCTCTCTCACAGCCTCCCCTCTGACGCACGTGCTCTCTCCCAGCCCTCCCCCCCCTTTGGCGCGCGCGTGCTCTCCCAGCCCCCCCCCCCCCGGCGCGCGCGCGCTCTCCCAACCCCCCCTCTGGCACGCGCGCGCTCTCCCAACCCCCCCCCCCCCCCACCCCCCTCTGGCGAGCACGTGCTCTCCCAGCCCCCCCCCCCCTCTGGCGCGCGCATGCTCTCCCAGCCCCCAGCCCCCTCTGGCGCGCGCGTGCTCTCCCAACCCCCCCCCATCTGGCGTGCGCGTGCTCTCCCAGCCTCCCCCTCTGGCGCACCGTGTACGCGTTCTCTCACTCACCCCCTCCGGCACACGCTCTCTTGTGCTCCCTCCCCCGGCGCGTGTGCGCACGCTCTCTCGCGCTCCCCCCCCCCCCCCAGGTGCTCTTGCGCTTCCCCCTCCCTCGGTCCCGGGTGTGTTGGCATAGGGTGTCAGCTTGGTCGGGTGTTGAGAGAGTCAGAACGTCGGTGGGGGAGCTGTCGGTGATGGGGTCAGTTATATGGGTCCCTCAGAGTTAAACATGGTGTTTTTCTGTCTAATAATTAGGTAACTAAGGTAACTATGTTGGAACTCTTCGAAGCCTTCGACTCTAACTCCGAATTTACCAGGGAGCTGGGGAATTGCCTATCAGAAGCTGAAACTTCCCAGGCAATTCCCACAGAGTCCTTGCATTGGGACTTCCAAGAAGTGCCTCCTCTGGGGTACCTCCTGGAGACTGGAAAATCTGGGCCAAAGAGTCTGCAAAGCAATATAGATAGGTTCAAAGTGAGAGGCCAGAAAATTGGCAGATATTGTATAATGTGGGAAATGGAGAGATTTTCCACTTTGGTGGGAAGAATAGAAAAGCAGGATATCACAGAATCTTTACAGTGCAAAAAGAGGGCATTTGGCCCATCAAGTCTGCATTGGCTCTCTGAAAGGGCGTTCCCTTGCCTTATCTCTGTACCCTTGCACATTATTTCTTTTCAGGTAGGAATCCAATTCCATTTTGAATACCTCAATTGAACCTGCCTCCTGAAGCTCGTTCCAAACTTTCACCTCCTGGATGAAAAAAATTTTCTTCGCATCACATTTACTCCTTTTGCCGATTATTTTGAATCTGTGCCCTCTAGTTCTTGGTGCTTTCTTGAGTGGGAACTGTTTCTCACTATTTACCCTGCCCATAAGCCTCATGATCTTGAATACCTCTATCAAGTTTCCTCTCAGCTGCCTTTTCTCCAAGGAAAAGTGCTCCAGCCTCTCCAACCAACCCTCATAGCTACAGCACTTTTATCCCTGGAGAGAGACTGCAGAATTAAGAATGATCTGGGTGACCTTGTGCATCACAGAACATTAGCATGCTGTTACAGCAAGTAATTAGGAAGGCAAATGGAACGTTAGCCTTTATCGCTAGGAGGATGGAGTAAATAAGTAGGGAAGTCTTGCTACAATGATACAATTCATTGGTGAGACCACACCTAGATTTCTGCCTACATAAGGAATGATATGCTTGCATTGGAAGCTGTTCAGAGAAGGTTCACTAGGTTGATTCTTAGGATGAAGACGTTGCCTTATGAAGAAAACTTAAGCAGGTTGGGCCTATACTCATTGGAATTTTGAAGAGTGAGAGGTGATCTTATTGAAACATAAAAGATTCTGAGGGGGCCTGACAGGGTAAATGCTGATAGAATATTTCCCCTTGTGAGGTAGTCTGTAATTAGGGGGCACAGTTTCAAATTAAGGCATCACCCATTTAAGAGCCACCGCCTTGAACTACTGCAGTTCAAGTGGTGTAGGTACACCCGCAGTGGTATTAGAGAGGGAGTTCCAGAATTTTGATAGTTCCAAGTCAGGACCTTGTGTGATTTGGAGGGGCCTTGCAAGTATTAGATTTCTTTAGCTCTTTCAGACTAGGCATTGGTCTATGGACTAAGAACATTTGGAATTAACAAAAACATCTTGGCAGAATATTATTGAAACACTGACAGATATGTCTAATTGATCATTTATTCCAGATGATTTTAAGAATGGTGGGGAATAGTTGGCCAGCAGAGGTGGTGCAATAATCTGCACTTCAAGATAAGGGAATGTCAAATTGGTTTAGTGAAATGAAAAGGATTTATAAAATATCATGCCAGTGGTTGACCTGAGTAGACAATTGATTAGATGGTTCTCTTCCCTCAGGTATGTTCCCCTCCCTTTCAAAACTGCCATCATTCTTTCTTCAATTCTATATGTCACAGTTGTAAAGCTATGTGTAGATGAAGCGATTTAATTTCTGATCTGAGGAGGGACCATATACCAGAATATAAGGGCTAAAGAACAAAATAAATGAGTTGATGGCCAGTGCTGAGAGCACTGGGGCATTGGATAAGTTGTCTATGACCACAGAACAGCCCAAGAAAGGAAGGCTCACCCCATTGGAAATCACTGACAGTTGAGGGTGTAGGTAAATGAGATAACTGATTTACTTTCCCTTGAAACACTTGGTTTCCAATCTGGTGTCAAGGACAAACCAGCCTGCTTGTTTGGCACCCCATCCACAAGCATTCACACCCTTCAATACCAATTCACAGAGGCAGCAGTGTGTACCATCTACAAGATGCACTGCAGGAACTCGCCAAGCCTCCATAAACAGCACCTTCCAAACCCATGATCACTACCATCTAGAAGGACAAGGGCAGCAAGCAGGAACACCACCACCTGGAAGTTTCCCTCCAAGCCACACACCATCCTGACTTGGAAATATATCGCTGTTCCTTCACTTTCGCTGGGTCAAAATCCTGGAACTCCCTCCCTAACAGTACTGTTGGTATACCTGTGCCTCATGGGTTGCAGCAGTTCAAGAAGGTAGCTCACCATTGCCTTCTCAAGGGCAATTAGAGATGGACAATAAATGCCATAGCTAGCGATGCACGCATCCCATGAAGGAAAAAAAAACCTCTTTAAGAGGGATCACTTGATCTGTCGATGGCTTAATTCAAGAAGAGAACCAAGCAAGTACATCTTCCAAAGGATGTAAATAATAGTTAAATACAAAAGGTTTGTAAGTTTGTTTCAAAATTTAAATATGTCAAATTAGAGTGGTCCATTTGGAAAATAAATCTGTTCAGATGGTGAACCCGAATTTTGCTATCTTCGAACCACAATTAGAGAAAATGGGCATTTAGGAGACTATTTTGTGATGCTCCCCCTCCCCCATCCAACCCCGACTCCATACCACCCCCGGCATCTCTCAATATATAAGGGAAGTGTGAGTAATCAATCTAGAATTATCAATGTGAGGTTATTTTTATTTAGAAAACAATTATGGGGCTAGGGTTTACCTTTTATAGCTTTAAACTGGGAAGCTGTCAGGCCGAGTGCCTTACCAGTCCAGAAGGGAGGCAGTGAACCAGGCCATTTGCACCATGATCAGAGGTTCACCCTTTGCAGCCTGATCCTCCCCCAGTGGGTAACTACAAATGGCCTTCGGAGAAATCCTATATTGTGACCTTGCTAGCAAAATTCAACCAGTGAAGCTCATATTTAATCACAAGCTAAATAGCCAATCAGCTATTGCTCGAGTTCACCACTGGGATGATAGTGTTTTACGTAGACTTTGGAAAGCACGGTCTTCCAGAAAAGTTCACAGGTGTCCTGATTTTTTCCTCTGATTATACACTTGATTTATATATAGAGTTGAGCATCTGTGAATCAAGACTATACTCAATAAAAGAAAATATAATTATTTCCTTTTGTTCCTTCTGTAAGGCTAGCTGGATTTCTGGTGACTTACCTGCTTTGTAAACAAGTTTATGCTGAAAATTCAATCTTTTGCAGTTGGTTCTGGAAGTCGAAAGCTATCTCTTCTAACTGGAGGAAGATGCAATGATGTTAGCACATAATACATTTGTCAAAATATAATAGATAAAATTCCCAAGTTACGCTCCAGAAAAACTGTCTCTTAAATCTGATCGTGAAACTGTATAGTCAAGGAGAGGCAAAATCAGGGCATCTGCTAACTACTAAGAAGGTTGGTCAGTTAAGAAGTAGTGAAACATGGTTTGATAATTCAGTTTCAGTCCTGCACAGTTTACCAATAGAATTCAATAATATAGAGAGTGGCAACAAGTGAACCCATGTGTGCTATTTATTTTGTTTTTAAAAGGCTATGGTAACTCAAGTTAAAATGGATGCTATTCCTTTTCCATGCTTATAGGGAGATGAGAGGTGACCCTTTTATGAAAATAGAGCAAGATTCTGTTGATCAACAGTTAACATAAAGATTTTCTCTGAGTACAGATTTGAATTTTAGGCAGCTTAGTTGAAATAAAAATAGTAATGACTGAACCCCTGCAAATATGGATAAACTGTAATTTACTCAGCACTGTATATTGGGTTTCATTTGCATTTTACAAATCCTGTTCAGCTTTCTGAACTTCTCTTACACAAAAATTGTTTAATATATAGAATTAGAAAGGTACCTTTGGCTATCTCAGGAGGCTTTTTTAACTGATAAATGTACTAATACATTTCTCTTGGTGTTGCCCATGAACACAAGTTATTGAAGTACAACAACGACTTGCATCTATATAGCACTTTTAATGTAAAAAAATCATTTTCATTAGTTTACCAATCCTGACTTCGGTCTTAGCTGCTCTGTCCATCTCTGGCAGATTCAATATTATTTAAAATTTTTCTTTTCTGGATCTCAGCTGACCAGAGAATCAAGATGTGTGGTGTAATTTTGCAAAATGAGGAAGAGGTGATTTTACTTCATACCAAACTATCACTGAATAGGGATGCCTGTTTATCCAGCCCCTCACGTGAATTAAATAGTTCTGATGAATAAGCCTGGTATGTGACATTAAACTTGCACATTTAGAACATCAACAACACCAACAATTTGCATTTGATGGAGCAAAACACCCTATGTGCTTCACAGGGATATTATCAAACAATTTCACACCGAGCCACATAAGAAGATATTGAGAGAAGTGAACAAAAGCTTGATGGAGGTTTTGATTTGTCACCTGTGGCACTTAAAATGAAACTTGGTGTGTCTAACCTCGAATCAGGTAGTTGGACAATCTGTCTTCTACTTGTATTTTAATGTTTTTGTGCTTTTATCTAGGAAGTTGCCCAAGTCAGGTGCTGCAATTGACTTTGCTACGAATGTAAAGCAGAAGCTGGAGCAGAGGCAAAATCCTTGTGAGTACTTCTGATATTTTACCTTCTATCTTCATTTTGAACTTATTTGTTTGAAAGGTAGAAGTAGTACAAGAGATTGAATGGTGTGATCAGGCAGTATTTCATCTTATCTGCATAATGCATCATTTGGGTTAAGTGCCAGCTGATGAGCAAAAGTTCAACAGCTTGTTTTCTTCTATAAATTATGTACAATTATAATTTTGATGTTTGTTTCCGTACAAAAAGTTTTTTTCATATTAGCTCAAATACATGTGCTGAGTCCATTTAAAGGAATATGAAAGGTGGTAGTATTGACCACATCTGAATTATTTTCATGTATATCACATTGCCAAGTTATTAGAAGATTAGTGGCCTACTGCCACCTGAAATGGGTGCCAGACTCTGTTTACCTTGATGTTTAGCATTGGACTGCAATATGCACACACTGGATGTCCATGAACAAATATTTCCAGTCGTATCACAGGATGGTACAAAAGAGCAAGGTGCATGCTGATTTTCCCTCTCTTAGCCCAGAGGGAATAAGGTCAACAGTGCCTTTACTGCCAATGCAGTTCACATCAGTTGACTTGGCCAGGGATCAAATGTTGGATCTTTCCAAGTCTGTGTAATTCATGCTGTTTGCTTGATAGTTCTTGAACCTCCAGGGAGCTCTGGTGATGATCGCTCCATTCCTGTATTAACACACTTTATTTTCTTAGACTTATTTACAGATTTTTGATCTCAGCTGATTTTTATTTTGTTTATGAAAAGCTGAGGAAATTGAGAGCAAATTTGTTTGTTCTGAGCCAGCTACTAGGAAGTGCACAAGTACAAATATCCTTTTCACTTTCTCTCTCTTCCCATAGGGACACTTGCATATTAGAATTGAATGCATGTGTCCCACTGTCTTTACAAGTATACCTGTAGAATGGAATGGGCAGTCTTGATTCTGATGATGTGCATTCTTAGTGGTAAGTAACATGTTGCCCAGTTGCTTCTAGGCTTATGGATTGCAAGAGCTGCGGCATATTTTAGTGAATGTTGCATATGGCCTGTCGTATGTCAGTAACAATTCTGCTGCAGGTTGAGAGCGAGACACTTATGATACAAATAGAAATAATTCCTTTAATACTGCTTGCACAAAGAACTTCCCTCATTAACTGTGAAGCTGCCCCAAATTATAGTGATTCAAATCTGGCCCTGGCAGAAAGATTACTGCTGTCATAAGAATCGGGCGGAGAAAGAAGGCCTGAAAGAAAAAACCTTCCAAATGGATATTACTATTATTGCACCTGATTTGGTACCATTTTTTAAAAACTTGGCATAGTTACTCATATTCCAAAAGTAGTCACTCTCAGTTTCATTCAAGATTAAATTTTGTTTGTTCCTGTAGCTTGTGTATTTTGTCGACGGAATGATGACTGCCCTGAAGAATATGGCGAGAAGAAAACTTATGATAATGGAATAACTCTTCATTACTATTGTTTGGTAGGTTGAAACCATTATTACCTTTTTTTATTTATTAGCTCATTGGATGTGGGCATTCCTAGCTAGCCAACATTTACTGCCCATTCATAATTGGCCTTGAAGGTGATGGTGAGCTGCCTTCTTGAACCCCTGCAGTCCATGTGGTGTAGGTATACCCATAGTGCTGTTAGGAAGAGAGATCATTCCTTTTAGACTTTGTAGCGGTTTGATACAACTGAATCGCTTGCTGGGCCATTTCAGAGGGAAGTTAAGATTCAACTATGTTACTTGGGCCTGGAGTCACATATAGGCCAGACCAGATAAGGATGGCAGATTTCCATTCTTAAAGGACATTAGTGAACCAGAACAGTTTTTATGACATTTGCTTCATGGTCACTATTACTGAGATGGTATCCATTTGAGTGTATTTTCAAATATTGATTTTTCACTTCATTTAATTCCTTAGTGTATAAATATTGTGAGTTGTTAAAATCAGCTTTTCCTTCAGGGACAGCTATTTGTGCCATGGTTCAGTGAGACCATAAGAAGTAGGATTAGGAGAAGGCATTTGGCCCATTGAGCCTGCTATGACATTCAGCAAGACCACAGTTGATCCAATTGTGACTTTAACTCCACTTGTTTGAGGGCAAATCAACAACTGACACGTGGGGGGAGCTTTCAAACGTCAGTTGATAAAAATTCAGGACTGGCATGTTCTTGCTAGGATGAAGCATAAGTATGGCAAGTTTCGGGAACCTTGGATAATGAAGGATATTGTGAGATTAGTCAAAAAGAAAAGGGAAGCATTCGTAAGGGCTAGAAGGCTGGGAACAGATGAAGCCCGTGGAGAATATAAAGAAAGTAGGAAGAAACTTAAGCAAGGAGTCAGGAGGGCTAAAAGGGGTCATGAAAAGTCATTGGCAACCAGGATTAAGGAAAATCCCAAGGCCTTTTATACATATGTAAAAAGCAAGAGGGTAGCCAGGGAAAGGGTAGGCCCACTCAGGGACAGAGTTGGGAATCTATATGTGGAGCCAGAAGAAATGGGAGAGATACTAAATGAGTACTTCTCATCCATATTCACCAAAGAGAAGGACTTAGCGGTCGATTTGTCTAGGGAAGAGTGTGTAGATAGCCTGGATCATGTCGAGATCAAAAAAGAGGAGGTGTTAGACACCTTGAAGAATATTAAGGTGGATAAGTCCCCAGGGCCAGATGGGATCTACCCCAGAATACTGAGGAAGGCAAGGGAGGAGATTGCTGGGACCTTGACAGAAATCTTTGTATCCTCACTGGCATTGGGTGAAGTCCCAGAGGACTGGAGAATGGCCAATGTTGTTCCATTGTTTAAGAAGGGTAGCAGGGTTAATCCAGGAAATTAAAGGCCTTATGTCAGTGGTAGGGAAATTATTGGAGAAGATTCTTCTTGACAGGATTTACTACCATTTGGAAGCAAATGGGCATATTAGTGAGAGGCAGCATGGTCATGTCTCACTAATTTGATCGAGTTTTTCGAGGAAGTGACAAAGATGATCGACGATGGAATGGCAGTGGATGTTATAAACGTGGATTTCAGTAAAGCCTTTGACAAGGCCCCTCATGGCAAACTGGTACAGAAGGTAAAGTCGCACGGGATCAGAGGTGAGCTGGCAAGATGGATATACAATTGGCTTGGTCATAGAAGACAGAGGGTAGCAGTGGAAAGCAGAGGGTGCTTTTCTGAATGGAGAGCTGTGACTAGTGGTGTTCCGCAGGGATCAGTGCTGGGACCTTTGTTGTTTGTAGTATACGTAAATGATTTGGAGGAAAATATAACTGGGCTAATTAGTAAGTTTGCAAACGACGCTAAGGTTGGAGGAATTGCAGGTAGTGAAGAGGATTGGGAAAGAATACAACGGGATATAGATTGGTTGGGGACTTGGACGGAGAAATGGCAGATGGAGTTTAATCCAGACAAATGAAAGGTAATGCATTTTGGAAGGCCTAATACAGTAAATGGCAGAACCCTTAAGTGCATTGACAGGCAAAAGGATCTGGGTCTGCAGGTTCACAGGTCACTGAAAGTGGCAACGCAGGTGGATAAGGTAGTCAGGAAGGCGTATGGCATGCTTGCCTTCATCGGCATTGGTATTGAGTATAAAAGCTGCAAAGTCATGCTGCAGCCACACTTGCAATATTGCATGCAATTCTGGTCGCCACATTACCAGAAGGATATGGAGGCATTGGAGAGGGTGCAGAGGAGGTTTACCAGGATGCTGCTTGGTCTGGAGGTTATTAGCTATGAGGAGAGGTTGGAGAAATTCGGATTGTTCTCACTAGAGCGACGGAGATTGAGGGGGGACTTGATAGAAGTTTACAAAATTATGAGTGGCATGGACAGGGTAGATAATCAGAAGCTTTTTCCCAGGGTGGAAGGGTCAATTACTAGGGGTTATAGATTTAAGGTGAGAGGAGAAAACTTTAGTGGAGATATGCGGGGAAAGTTTTTTACACAGAGGGTAGTGAATGTCCGGAATTCGCTGCCAGAGGAGGTGGTGGAAGCAGGTACGATAGTGGTGTTTAGGAGACAGCTTGACAAATAAATGAATAGGATGGGAATAGAGGGATATGGATCCTGGAAGTGCAAAATGTTATAGTTTGACAGACTTGGAGGGCCGAAGGGCCTGTTCCTGTGCTGTACTTTTCTTTGTTTTTTTTTTTTTGTTCTTTCCTGTCAGTCCCCATAACCCTTGACTCCCTTGTCAATCAAAAATCAGTATAAGTCAGCCTTGAATGTATTCAGCCTCCTCTGCTCTCTATGCTGTTCTGAGGGTTTTAATCTAACTTGGCAGGGGTGTGGGAACCAGGAGAGAATATTAGAGAGGAATACCAGGGTGCACAAAATACCGGGGGCACTAGTATAGAGAGTAGTAAATTACTAGGTGGAGTTGGAGTAAGGGAGAAAGTCATGAAGCCTGAACGAGAATTGCTGTGTTTGTATGTGGATGCATGGAGTATAGCAAATAAAATTGGGGAGTTACAAGCACAGAACTGGAAATATGATGTTGTGGCGATAACAAGGAAGGGCAGAACTGGGTGTTTAAATATTCCTGGGTACAAGGTGAAAAGATAGGAAAAGAAGAAAAGGAGGAGGGGCGGTGGTATTGGTCAAGGAGAGCGTTGCAATGCTGGAGAAAGAGGAAGTCCCAGAGGGTTTAAAGACAGAATCAACGTGGTTGGAGCTAAGGAAAAAAAAGTGTGCAATTACATTGCTATAGACCGACAAATAGAAGGATTTAGTGGGAAAAATTTGCAGGGAAGTTACAGAGAGATGCAATCACTATAGAGTAGTTATAATGGGGGACTTTAGTCACCGGAATGTAGGCTGGGACAGTGGTCGTGTAAAGGATGGAGAGGGGCGAGAGTTCCTAGGTTGTGTTCAGAAGAATTTTCTACAGCAGTATGTGTCCTGTCCAACAAGAATGGATGCACAACAAAAACAAAAATAGCTGGAAAAACTCAGCAGGTCTGACAGCATCTGCGGAGAGGAACACAGTTAACGTTTCGAGTCCGTATGGCTCTTCAACAGAACAAAGGAAAAATAGAAGAGAGGTGAAATATAAGCTGGTTTAAGGTGGGGTGGGACAAGTAGAGCTGGTTAGAGGGCCAGTGATAGGTGGAGATAACCAAAAGATGTCATAGACAAAAGGACAAAGAGGTGTTGAAGCTGGTAATATTATCTAAGGAATGTGATAATAAAGGTACAGATAGCCCTAGTGGGGGTGGGGTGGGGGGAAGGGATCGAAATAGGCTTAAAGGCAAAGATAAAACAATGGATGAAAATACATTTAAAAATAATGGAAAAAGGTGGGAAAAGAAAAATCTATATAAATTATTGGAAAAAAGGGGGATCGGAAAAGGGGTAGGGATGGAGGAGAGAGTTCATGATCTAAAATTGTTGAACTCAATATTCAGTCCGGAAGGCTGTAAAGTGCCTAGTTGGAAGATGAGGTGCTGTTCCTCCAGTTTGCGTTGAGCTTCACTGGAACAATGCAGCAGGCTAAGGATGGACATGTGGGCATGAGAGCAAGGTGGAGTGTTGGAATGGCAAGTGACAGGGAGGTCTGGGTCATGCTTGCGGATAGACCAAAGGAAGAAGGAAGACATGTCAGAGGAACTGTTTTTGAAAGTGGCATCATCAGAACAGATGCGACGGAGGCGAAGAAACTGAGAGAATGGCATGGAGTCCTTACAGGAAGCGGGGTGTGAGGAGCTGTAGTCGAGGTAGCTGTGGGAGTCGGTAGGCTTGTTATGAAACGGATACGCTGTTGGACCTGGTTCTTGGAAATGAGGTGAACCAAGTAGATCGTGTCAGTGGGAGAGCATTTAGGAGACATTGATCGTTGTATTGTAAGGTTTAAGATGACGGTAGAAAAGGACAATGTGCAATCCAGAGTAAGAATAATTAACTGGAGGAGAGCTGACTTCAATGGGGCTGGATAGACTGGAACCAAAGATTGGCAGGAAAAACTGAACTTGAACAATAGGCTAGCTTCAAAAAAGAAATGGTTCAGGCAGTATCAAGTCTCTTTCCTCAAAAGGGACAGGTAGGACAAACAAACCCAGAGCTCCCTGGATGAAAAAGGAGATAGAAGCTAAGATAAAGATGAAAAGGTGTGCTTTTGACAGGTGTCAGGTAGAAAATACAATTGAGAACCAAGCAGAAATACAGAAGGCTCAGAGGGAGGTGAACAAAGCTAATAAAAGAAGCAAAGAGGGATCATAAGATAAGACCGGCAGCCAACATAAAGGGTAATCCCAAAGTCTTCTATCGGCGCACAAATAGTAAGAGGGTGGTAAAAGGAGGAGTAGGGCCGATTACATGTAGAGGCTGAGGTGTTAAATGACTACTTTGCATCTGTCTTTACCAAGGAGGCAGATGTTACCGAGACCACAGTGACCGAGGAGGAAACTCTGTCATTAGAAGGGCTCAAAATTGATAAGGAGAAAGTGTTGGATGAACTGTTGGTACCTAAAGTTGTTAATGCACTGGGACCAGATGAAATACAGTCAAAGATATTAGAGGAAGTAAGAGGGGAAATTGCAGGGGCACTGGCCATAATCGTTCAGTCTTCCCTCGACTCAGGGGAGGTGCCAGAGGGCTGGAGAACTGCAAATATTATGCCCTTGTCCAAAAAAGATTGTGCGATTAGCCCAGCAATTACAGACCAGTCAGTTTAACTTCAGTGGTGGGGAAGCTCCTTGAAGCAATCACCTGGAATAGAATTACTAGTCACTTGGAAAAATGTGGCTTGATCAGGAAGACCCAACATGGATTTCTAAAGGTGAAATTGTGTTTTAACTAACTTACTGGAGTTTTTCAGAGGTAATAGAGAGGGTTGATGAGGGTAATGCTGTAGATGTGTTGCAAATGGACTTTCAAGAGGCATTCCCGTGCACACACAGGCACACATGCACTCTCTCTCTCTCTCTCTCTCTCACTCACACACACACACACACACACACACACACACACACACACACACACACACCTTGAACAGTTCTGTTGAAGGGTCATGAGGACTCGAAACATCAACTCTTCTTCTCCGCCAATGCTGCCAGACCTGCTGAGTTTTTCCAGGTAATTCTGTTTTTGTTTTGCTTTCTGTTAGACCCAGCCTTTTTCTTTGAATGTAAATTTTCATTGTATCACCAGGCTCTTTGAACTCTTTTCATTGTACCAATTTTATTAGTAATATAAACATTGCTTGGTGCCTCCTATCTAGGTGCAACGTTTCACTCCCACTCTTGATTGTTCTTTTCAACAAAATGCAAATGTACCCTCTACCTCTGTTTATATCTCAAAACTACTATACATTAAAGCACCCAGACTAGCTGGCTTTAATCCAATTAAAACACCCACAGACTAAACCTGTTTTTTAAAAAAAATTCCAATGACATGATATACATTAATATATCTTGCTGATATATACACATTTCTCTCTCTCTCATGCGCACTCTTTCTGTCACACCCACGTGCACGCACGCTCTTGCTTTCTCACACACATTCTCATGTGTACACACACTCACATACACACTCTCATGCATGCACGCACAATTTCTCTCTCACTCTTGCATTCTCTCACACACTCCCACGTGTACGCACATACTTGCTCTCGTGCTCTCTCTTTCTCTGACACACACACACACCTCCTCTCGCTCTCACTCCCTCTCACTCTCTCACTCTATCTCTCTCACACATACATGCTCTAGCTCTCATGCGCACACACTCGCACACAAGCTCTCACTCACGCGTACACACACTCCCTCCTCTCTTTGACATGCACAGTCTTGCGCATGCACCCTCTCTCACGCTCTCTCTCACACATTTGTTTATATGCACGCATACTCTGACGTGCACGCATACACTTTCACGCACGCACTCTTTCTGTCTCTCACACACACACTCACTCTCACTTTCCTTCACACACACTCACTGTCATAGCTACACACGCTCGCTCGCTCTCACGCACACACTCATGCACACACTCTCTCTTATCTTACCTCTTACGCTCACACTCTTTCCCCCTCTCTCTCGCACAAGCGCGCGCACACTCCCTCTCCCCCTCTCTCATTCTCCTCCTCTCACTCCCCCTCTCTCACTCCCCCTCTCTCACTCCCCCTCTCTCACTCCCCCTCTCTCACTCCCCCTCTCTCACTCCCCCCTCTCTCACTCCCCTCTCTTTCACTCCCCTCTCTTTCACTCCCCTCTCTCTCACTCCCCTCTCTCTCACTACCCCCCCCTCACTCACCCCTCTGTCGCCGCCCCCCTCCCTCTCTGTGACCGCCCCCTCCCTCTCTGTCGCCGCCCCCTCCCTCTCTGTCGCCGCCCCCTCCCTCTCTGTCGCCGCCCCTCCCCCTCCCTCTCGGTCGCCGCCCCCTCCCCCTCCCTTTCGGTCGCCGCCCCCCTCCCCCTCCCTCTCGGTCGCCGCCCCCTCCCCCTCCCTCTCGGTCGCCGCCCCCTCCCCCTCCCTCTCGGTCGCCGCCCCCTCCCCCTCCCTCTCGGTCGCCGCCCCCTCCCCCTCCCTCTCGGTCGCCGCCCCCTCCCCCTCCCTCTCGGTCGCCGCCCCCTCCCCCTCCCTCTCGGTCGCCGCCCCCTCCCCCTCCCTCTCGGTCGCCGCCCCCTCCCCCTCCCTCTCGGTCGCCGCCCCCTCCCCCTCCCTCTCGGTCGCCGCCCCCTCCCCCTCCCTCTCGGTCGCCGCCCCCTCCCCCTCCCTCTCGGTCGCCGCCCCCTCCCCCTCCCTCTCGGTCGCCGCCCCCTCCCCCTCCCTCTCGGTCGCCGCCCCCCTCCCCCTCCCTCTCGGTCGCCGCCCCCTCCCCCTCCCTCTCGGTCGCCGCCCCCTCCCCCTCCCTCTCGGTCTCCGCCCCCTCCCCCTCCCTCTCGGTCGCCGCCCCCTCCCCCTCCCTCTCGGTCGCCGCCCCCTCCCCCTCCCTCTCGGTCGCCGCCCCCTCCCCCTCCCTCTCGGTCGCCGCCCCCCTCCCCCTCCCTCTCGGTCGCCGCCCCCTCCCCCTCCCTCTCGGTCGCCGCCCCCTCCCCCTCCCTCTCGGTCGCCGCCCCCTCCCCCTCCCTCTCGGTCGCCGCCCCCCTCCCCCTCCCTCTCGGTCGCCGCCCCCCTCCCCCTCCCTCTCGGTCGCCGCCCCCTCCCCCTCCCTCTCGGTCGCCGCCCCCCTCCCCCTCCCTCTCGGTCGCCGCCCCCTCCCCCTCCCTCTCGGTCGCCGCCCCCCTCCCCCTCCCTCTCGGTCGCCGCCCCCCTCCCCCTCCCTCTCGGTCGCCGCCCCCTCCCCCTCCCTCTCGGTCGCCGCCCCCTCCCCCTCCCTCTCGGTCGCCGCCCCCTCCCCCTCCCTCTCGGTCGCCGCCCCCTCCCCCTCCCTCTCGGTCGCCGCCCCCTCCCCCTCCCTCTCGGTCGCCGCCCCCTCCCCCTCCCTCTCGGTCGCCGCCCCCTCCCCCTCCCTCTCGGTCGCCGCCCCCTCCCCCTCCCTCTCGGTCGCCGCCCCCTCCCCCTCCCTCTCGGTCGCCGCCCCCTCCCCCTCCCCCTCGGTCGCCGCCCCCTCCCCCCCCCCCCCCCCCTCGGTCGCCGCCCCCCTCCCCCCCCCCCCCCCCCTCGGTCGCCGCCCCCTCCCCCCCCCCCTCGGTCGCCGCCCCCTCCCCCCCCCCCTCGGTCGCCGCCCCCTCCCCCCCCCCTCTGTGTCGCCGCCCCCCCCCTCTGTGTCGCCGCCCCCTCCCTCTGTGTCGCCGCCCCCCCCCCCTCTGTGTCGCCGCCCCCCCCCCTCTGTGTCGCCGCCCCCCCCCCGTGTCGCCGCCCCCCCCCCCGTGTCGCCGCCCCCCCCCCGTGTCGCCGCCCCCTCCCCTGTGTCGCCGCCCCCTCCCTCTGTGTCGCCGCCCCCTCCCTCTGTGTCGCCGCCCCCTCCCTCTGTGTCGCCGCCCCCTCCCTCTGTGTCGCCGCCCCCTCCCTCTGTGTCGCCGCCCCCTCCCTCTGTGTCGCCGCCCCCTCCCTCTGTGTCGCCGCCCCCTCCCTCTGTGTCGCCGCCCCCTCCCTCTGTGTCGCCGCCCCCTCCCTCTGTGTCGCCGCCCCCTCCCTCTGTGTCGCCGCCCCCTCCCTCTGTGTCGCCGCCCCCTCCCTCTGTGTCGCCGCCCCCTCCCTCTGTGTCGCCGCCCCCTCCCTCTGTGTCGCCGCCCCCTCCCTCTGTGTCGCCGCCCCCTCCCTCTGTGTCGCCGCCCCCTCCCTCTGTGTCGCCGCCCCCTCCCTCCGTCGCCCCCTGTCCCACTCCCCCTCTCCCTCACGCCCTCAGAATGAGGACGCACTCATTCTGTCTCTCATGCACACACACTCACCCAGAAGCTCTCTCTCATGCATACTCCCGCTCCATCCCTCCCTCTGACACGCATAGACATGTGCACACATTCTCTCATGCACGCATACATTCTCTCTCTGTCACATGCACATACACGAACATGCGCTCACAATCTCACACGGTCATGTGGGCACTCTCACTTACTCAATTTCTCTCTCTCGCGCGTGCATACACACACAATCTCTCACATGTGTGCACTCTTGCGCGCTCTCGTGCACACACTTGTTTATACGCACGTACACTCTGACGTGCACGCACTCTTTCACGCAATCGCACTCTTTTTCTCTCACATGCACACTCTCACTCTCCTTCACACACCCTCTCCCTCTCATGCCCTCACACGCGTGCTCACTCTCACACACACACTTACCTCTTACACTCACATTTTCTCCCCCCCTCTCACGCATATACACACAATCTCCCTCTCTCTTACTTCCTTCTCTCTTACTCTCCTGTCTTACTCTCCTCTCTTACTCTCCCTCTCTCTTACTCTCCCTCTCTTACTCTCCTCTTTGTTCCGCGCGCCCGCGCCCTCTTCCCCCTTCCCCGCGCCCTCTCCCTCTCCCCCGCGCCCCGCCCCCCTCGCCCACTCCCCGCCCCCCACATACTCTTAAACCCTCTCACTCATTCACACACACACGCGTAATCACAAACTCTCACACCCATTCACACACACGCGCGTACTCACAAACTCTCTCATCCATTCACACGCACACGTGTACTCACAAACTCTCACACCCATTCACGCAATCGCGTACTCTCAAACTCTCACACCATTCACAAGCACACGTACTCTCAAACTCACCCATTCACACGCGCACGCGTACTCACAAACTCTCACACCCATTCACACATGCACGCGTTCTCTCAAACTCTCACACCCATTCACATGCACACGCGTACTCGCAAACTCTTACACCCATTCACGCACATGTGTACTCTCAAACTCTCACACCATTCACACGCGTACTCACAAACTCTTATACCCATTCACACGCACACGCGTTCTCACAAACTCTCTCTCCCATTCACACGCACACGCGTACTCACAAACTCTCACACCCATTCACGGACACGCATACTCAAACTCTCACACCCATTCACACGCGCACGCGTTCTCACAAACTCTCGCACCCATTCACACACACACACGCGTACTCATAAACTCACTCATTCACACGCACACTCTCTCTCACTCTCACACTCATTCACACGCACATCTTCTTTCTCTCACTCTCTCACACTCATTCACACACTCACTCTCTTTCTCATGCCCCCTTTCTCACGCCCGCGCCCTCACATCCATGCATATCCTCTTTTACAAATAGTATATTTCTTTTGCCATGCATTTCACTGAACGGTGGGTAAGATCCCACTACAAGGATGAGGTGAGTGATAAGTGAACTACCTGCAAAAAGTAGGATTATTTGAAGTAAGAAAGTTGGTTAGGACATGAGACTTATCTGTTCTTCCAATAATACCATGATATGTTTTAATATACGCCTAAATTGGCAGATTGGGCGTCAGTTAAAAGTCGTGGACTAGTACCCATCCAAGAATGCAGCATCCCCTCTGTACTACAATGAAGATTGAGGGTTCAAGCCCTTGGAAAGGAGTACTCTCAACCTTCAGCCTCAGATAAGTAAATTCGGTCAACTGAACCAGGCTGCTGTAGTTTGTGGTCTTTGAGAAACAAAAAGACTTATTCCCTTGTATTAGCTTCCTTTTCTGCCTGTCTTCTATTTAAGGCCATTTTTGCTTTTTATTAACTAAATTCAGACCAGTAGGTTGAGTTTTAATATTATCTTGACCAGTTTAATTCTGTTTTCTGTAACCTTTAGGTACGTATTCTATTTTGAAATAATGAGTCTTCCTCAAATACTTTGCCATTAACCTCCTGTAAAAGTTTCAATATGTTCCTTTCTGGAAAATCTCAGGGCTGATTTGCGAACTTGCAAAATGGTTTGTTTTCATACTTGACAAGTTTTCTATCAATATTTATCTGGGCTTGATTTTATGATGTAGCACTGGTCGGACTGGGAATTTCTAGACTTAATTTTGAAGTTAGTGATGTCCAGTTTGACTTTCATTTTGTTTTAGTGATTTCGCTCCTATGACACTTGTATCCAATGCTCAGAGATGTCAGTTACTTAACAGACTACATGCTAGCTGTGAGGTCATAAAAGCCATGCAAAGAATGAAAATAATCCATCATATTCATATTATAATGCTCAAAATATTTTCATCAGCCTTTCAGGAAATTGGTGATTGAATTATCTGGTTTCTTCGGTTAAAATTTGAATCTCGCTCTTGATGATAATTGCCTCTGAATAAAATGGCATTGGCAAATTTCTGCAAGCTTATTAATGTTTTGTCTGTAGGAGCAATAGAATTTTCAATGATGGTCAGAAATTCTCTTTCATTACATTTGCAAAAATAAATTGTATAATACGACATGGGATCTATAAGATGTAAGTTATTTCTGAGCCAAAAGAACTCAGAGCACGTAATAGGGCATTCCACCCTTATTAATATTTGGAATATGCACAATTAGGTATAAATTATTTTATTGTTCTTTAAGTAAACAGGCATTCAGCAGGCACATCTTTCCTTTGGAAAGTATTGTAACGTTATTGATTACTCAAGTCAAAAGCATCTGTCTTTTCTATCTAGTGGAATTATTCTGTAATTTATTTAACAAGGTAAACTAAGGAATTGCTGATCAGACTGTCATAACTACAATATTTTGAAAGTGAGATTATCAGCTTGAAGAGGCAATAGTTAACTGACAGTTGTAAATAAGGAGCTGTCTTTTAGAGATAATTTGTTTTTAAGTTTACTTTTGGTTTCCCTTAATGTCATGCAATTCGAGTAATTCCAATGTGTATTTTGGCACATGGTATAGATTATGTCAAGTGGATTGTATCAGCGTGGGAAAGAGAATGAAGGAATTTATGGGTTTCTAGCTGCAGATATCAGAAAGGAGATTCGCAGAGCTTCAAGAATGGTATGTCAAATTTACTGTTTTATGACCTTGAGCTTTTTTCTTGTCACTCAGTTTCAATTGCACGTGATGAGTTTTTAGAAATTAGAGTTCATTGCAAACTAAAGCTAACTTTGATTTATCCAAAATTGAAAATGGGGGTCGATTTCATAGCATGTTTTCAGTAATTGGAGTAGGATTCTTTTATGTTGAGACCTGTGCTCAAATGCATTTTGATTAACATAAACCCAGTTTCTATTATAAACAAATACTTCATGCCCAACAGCCTTAAATTTGTGCTTTTTTGGGATAAGCTTCAAGGATGTATTGTGGAAAATAGAACTGTTGTCCTTACTAATAAGAGTTACTCTTAAGTAGAAAAGCCTAGGGGATTATTTTTTGTTGAAGATCAAGAGAACATTATGTTGCCTATTATTAGCAGAAAAAGTTACATTGGTGACAGTGATTGGGAGTTTCCCTGTTCATCATGAGGTAACTTCATAAGAAACGAGCCAAGATTTCCTGAATGTTGCTTTTGAATAACATGGTCATGGAAAATTCCACTAATAGTTGGGAAATTTTCTGAGGTTAATATTTTGTTGTATAAAATGGAATTACTTTGAACAAAAAGTATTCCTGAGACTTTGCATCACCAATAAGGCAAGCTGGATAGTAAATGACGTGGTGGATTTCCTGCCTGTTACATAACCCACCCATTTTTCATGTATTTATATCCACAGTGAAGTTGTAAATAATTTTTCACAGTTTGTCTTTTGCCAATTTTCTTCCCTCTCTTCCTCTGAGAAGAAGATTTACAGCTGCTAGTTGCAATATTCTGGATTTACCCTATCCATTCCTTTAACTATCTCTGGGCCCAATCCCAATACTTCTGTGTCCCTCTCAGGGCTCTTCTGTGATATCTTCGTCCCTTTCTGTCACTGTCATGTTTCATCATGTTTCATTTTCCCCCACGTTTGGTCATTTATCAGCTCGATCCATACCCCAACCCGTCACTATTCCTGTTTTCTTACTTGCCTGCCATGATCAGAAACTTGGACCCCTCTTGGATATTTCCTCGGCCAATCTGTTTGCTTCTGTTGTAATACATAAGTAAGTCGAGACAAGACAAGAGAGAAAGGTACTAATATGGGAAATGATAAACAGACCATGACCGGCAGGTATAGAGAGTACAAATATAAGATAAATCAGCAGGTGATGCTAGAGGTTATAAAAATAATAAAAGGGCAAAACTAAGGGCTCTGTATCTAAATACACGTAGCATTCGAAACAAAACAGTTGAACTGATAGCTCAAATAGAAATAAATAAGTACAATCTGATAACTATTACAGAGACATGGCTGAAGGATGACATAGATTGGGACCTGAATATTGAAGGGTATGGGACATTTAGTGAAAACAGGTAGCTAAGAAAAGGCTGTGTTGGGTGGGGGGGTGGGGGGGGGTCGGTTCTCTTCATTAATGATAGTATTAGTGCAATGGAGAGGGATGACCGAAGTTCAGGAAACCAGGATGTAGAAGTGGCTTGGGTAAAAGCAGGAAATGATAAAGGCAAGAAGTCACTTGTGGGAATGGCGTACAGGCCCCCTAATAGTACCCGCATGGTAGGATGGAGTATAAAGGAAGAAATAATGGGAACTAGTCAGAAAGGCATGGCAAAAATCGTGAAGGATTTTAATCTACTTATAGACTTGGAAAAATCAGATGGGCAAAGGTAGATGATGGGTACATAGAATGTTTTTAGGATAGTTTCTTAGAACAGCATGTTCTGGAGACAACCAGAGAGCAGGCTATACTAGATCTGGTATTGTGCAACAAGATAGGATTAATTAATGGCCTCATAGTGAAGGCACCCCTAGGTAGCTGCGATCATGATATGATTTAATTTTACATTTAGTTTGAGGGAGAGAAGAGTGGGTCCAAGACTAGCATTTTAAAGTTAAGGGCAATTATGAGGGCATGAAAGCAGAACTAGCTAAAGTGAGCTGTCAAATTAGATTAAGGGATAGGTCAACAGAGATGCAGTGGCAGGCATTCAAAGGGATATTTCAGCATAGGTACATTCCAATGAGAAAGAAAAATTCCAAGACAAGGACCCACCATCTGTGATTAACTAAAAAAAGGGTAAGATAGTATCAAAGTTAAAGAAAAAGCATTTGATTGCACAAGGATTGGTGGCAGGTCAGAAGATTGGACAGAATATATAAAAAATAATTAACTAAAAGATTAAGAAGAAGAGAAAAAATAGAATACGAGAGAAAACTAGCCAGAAATATAAAAACAAAATGTAAAAGTTCCTATAGATATTTTTTAAAAAAGGAGTTAACAAGTTTCCTACAGAAAGTGAGTCTGAGGAATTATTATTGAAAAATAAGGAGATGGCAGGTGAATTGAACAGGTGCTTTGCATCGGTCTTCACTGTAGAGGATATAAGTAACATCCCAGAAATAGCTGCAAATTAGGAAATGGAAGGAAGGGAGGAACTTAAGAAAATTACAATCACCCGGGAAGTGGTACTGAGCAAATTGCTGGAGCTGCGGGCTGACAAGTCCCTGATGGACTTCATCCTAGGATCTTACAAGAAATGGCTAGAGGGACAGTTGATGCATTGGTTTTAATTTTCCAAAATTCCCGAGATCCGGGGAAGGCTCCATAAGGTTGAAAAATGGTGAATCTAACTCCTTTATTCAAAAAGGGAAGGAGACAGAAAGCAGCAACCGACAGCCTAACATCTGGGTTTATTTATTCTTTCGTGGGATGTGGCCATTGCTGGCACAACCATTTGTTGTCCATCCTTAAATGCGCATGAACTAATTGGCTTGCCACACCTTTCTAGAGAGCAATTAAGAATCAAACACATTGTTGTGGGTCTTGGGTCACATGTAGGCCATACCAGGTAAGGATGGCAGATTTCCTTCCCTGAAGGGACATTGGTGGTTACCTTTAACCAACTCGCTCCCCTTCTCAAGTACCCTTTGATATACTACACCTCCTCCCACACGATCCTTTTCCCACACTATTTTGTTTAAAGCCCTTTCTACCACCCTTGGTGCATGACTTGCCAGAGCTCTGGTCTGGCACAGTTCAGGTGAAAACCATCCCAATGGTACAGCCCCCATTTCCTCATGGGACAAGTGCCCCATGAATTGAAACCCATCTTTTCCCACACCAGTCTTTGAGCCACACATTCCTCTTTCTAATCTTATTTACCCTACGCCAATTTGCTTATGGCTCAGGTAATAATCCAGCGATTATTACCTTTGAAGTTCAGCTTTTTAATTTAGCTCCTAGCTGCTCATAAGCAGAACCTCGTTCCTGGCCCTACCTATATCATTGGTACCAACATGGACTTTGACCACAGGATCGCCGCCTCCTACCGCAAGTTCCTCTTCAGTCCCAAGTCTAACATTTCCTGGATAACATCCAGGTAAGTAAGTCAAGACTATCCAAAAGTCTCTGGCTCTTAACTCTGAGTTGGAGACTCTTTTGGAGGGTAGCAGGGTAATTGCCCATTGTGGGGTGGGGTTGCGTCCTGTCTCCAATAATTCAGAGATCGGAAGATCTAACATAGCTCATTATGGAACACAAGCTAGAGTTGATTTTATCTCCCAAGGTATTTTGGCCAATGCGCTGCAATGACTTTAAGAGGAGTCTTTGAGATATAGTTATGCATCTGTATCTGCAGTAAGTTTTCCATCTTTAAAAACCAGTCATCACTTTAGTAATTGGTATTATTTTCTTGCGGTTTTTAATAAATGTTTGTGCAATGTGAAGAAGTTTTGTTTTATTGACAGCTGATTTTACCTGTTGACATAGAGAATTTGGTTGCATTGTAACTGACTCAATATCAAATAAATACACCCTTGGCCCAACTCTGGCTATTGGTAATTAAGTGAAAAAAAAGCAGTTCAGGATATTACTCAGAACAAGTGTCAATTTCAAAATTCTTCATTTGTTGAACTGTTTCGCAGCATGGCTAAGTATCCATCACAACAATATTGTCTATGTGCCATCTTCACAGCCTTTGAATAAATGGGATGCTTAACTAGCATAATTTTGGTGTCTGTTATGGTGCCCGGCTATTTTTCATTTAAGTGGATTATTGTTGATAATCAAAAAATCCGTGCAATAGACTCCCTCTCTCTGTGAAGATGTTGTAAAATGGGGCTGCAGCTATGTGTGGTATGTCACATGTCCTAGGCCCAACAATCTTCAGCTGCTTCATCAATGACCTTCCTTCCATTATAAAGTCAGAGGTGGGGATGTTTACTGATGATTACACAATGTTCAGCATCTTTTGCGCTTCCTCAGATACTGAAGCAGTCCATTTCCAGATACAGCACGGCCTGGACAACGACAGGTAGCATTCGAGCCACATGGTTGGGGGACAGTGGCCATCTCCGGCAAGAGAGGGCCTAGCTATTCTCCTTGGCATTCAGTGGCTTTGCCATCGCTGAATCCCATACTGAGTGACAGGAAACAGAGGGTAGTGATAAATGGTTGTTTTTCAGATTGGAGGAAGGATTGTAATGGAGTCCCTCAGGTCAGTGTTGGGATCCTTGCTCTTCTTGACATATATTAATGACCTAGACTGTGGTGTGCAGCGCATGATTTCAAAATTTGCAGATGATACGAAGATTGGAAATGTTGTCAATTGTGATGGGGATAGTCTTGAACTTCAGAAGGACATTGACATGTTGGTGGATTGGGCAGGCAAGTGGCAGATGAAATTCAATGCAGAGAAGTGTGTGGGATTCGTTTTGGCAGGAAAGATATGGTGAGACAGTATAAAATAAAGGGAGAGCCTCTAAAGGAGGTGCAGGAACAGAAGGACCTTGGTGTATACGCACATAGGCCTTGGAAGATGGCAGGGCATGTTGCGAGAGCATTAATAAAGCATATAGTATCTTAGGCTTTATTAATAGGGGCATTGAGTACAAGAATAAGGAAGTAACGTTGAACTTATATAAGGCACTAGTTAGGCCTCATCCGGAGCACTGCGCCCAGTTCTGGGTGCCATACTTGAAGGATGTGAAGGCATTGGAGAGGGTACAGAGGAGATTCACAAGGGTAATTCCCGGTATGAAAAGCTATAGCTATGAGGATAGATTGGAGAGGTTAAGACTGTTTTCCTTGGAGAAATAAAAGGCTGAGAGGAGGCTTGATGGAGGTATTCAAAATCCTGAGGGGTATGGACAGGGTAAATAGTGAGAAACTGTTCCCACTTGAGAACATCAAGGATTAGAGGGCACAGATTCAAAATAATTGGCAAAAGGAGTAAATGTGTTGTGAGGAAAAATGCTTTCACCCAGAGGGTGGTTGGAGTCTGGAACAAACTTCCTGAAAGAGTGGTGGAGGCAGGTTCGATCGTGGTATTCAAAAGGAAATTGGATTGCTGCCTGAAAAGAGAGAATGTTTACGGGGATAAGGCACGTGAGTGAGACAAGGTGGAATGCTCTTTGAGAGAGCCATTGAAGACTCAAATGGCTGCCTCCTGTACTGCAAAGATACTGTGATAGAGTCTCAAAAGTAGGCTAATTTCTAAGGACTTTGGTTTTATGAAGCACTTATGTGAAAAGAACTCCAAGGCACATCAGAGGTGGGAGAAAAACATGGATTCTGAGACAAAGGAAAGAAATTAGGAGCAGTAATTAAAAGCTTGGTCAAAGTGCTGGGTTTTTAGGAGGGTCTTGAAGGGATGGTAAGTGCAGAGGGGTTTAAGGAGAGAGGTCCAAAGAGTGTGACCTAGGGAGCAATATGCTACTTTGTCACTGATGGGTTGAAAGGAGGGAGGAATACATAAGAATCCACAGCCAGAGGAACAGAGTTGGAGGCTATTACAGGGATGAGAAGGGGATGAGCCCATGAATGGATTAAAATACAAAGATGAGAATTTTATATTTTGACATGCTGGGAACCTAAAGCCAATGCAGGTTACCGAGGATTGGTGTGGTTAGTAAAGGGGCTTTGTGCGATAATGTATAAGCTGTAAATGAGTTGAAATCAATGGAGGATAAAGGATAAGAGGATGACCAGGAGAACATTAGAATAATTGATTCTGGAAATGATAAAAGGTAAGGATGAGTGCTTCATTGGCAGAAAGTCTGGGCTAGGGCAAGGCGGGCAATATGATGGAAGTGTAAGTAGGTAGCTTTTGTGATAGAGAGGATATGAGTTCAGAAACTTAGCTCGGGATCAAGCACTATGTTATGAACAATCTGGTTTAGTTGAGTGGCAGGGAATGGGGCTGCAGTGGGAAAGAGTTGGTGGTGAGTATGTGGATTTTGTTGTGTTTGGGCCCCACAGGTTGACTTAAATCTTTCTGATTTTCAGCTCCAGGTAGCTATGTCTTGCTCAGTTCTTTTGCCAGTCAATCAGACGGACAGAAGAGATGCATTGCATAGGTCAAAAGAGGTGGTGTAATGCTTGACCTTTGTGTTATCAATGTGTTTGGGGAAGCCAATCCTCCTTCTGTGGTTCATCTCGCCATGGCACAACATGTATTTCAGGAAGAGGAGGGAGCTAATGATAGATGCTTGAGGAGCTTTGAAAGTGACAGTGTCTGGTAGGAAGGCCAGGCTACAATTCAGTTGGGCTGTTTCAGTGCTATGGGGGGGAGGGGGGTTAGAAATCTGATTGTAGGGATTCACTCAATTAAATGGGCTAATATCTGGGCAGTGACAGCATTTTAAGGAATTTGGAAAGGAAAAGGAAGTTAGAGATGGATCACTAATGAATGGGGATGTAGGGATCAAGGATGAGTTTTTATGAGGAATGGAGTGGTGATGGTGCTTTTGAAATGGAGGGGGAACAGTGTTTGAAGAAAGGGTACTATTTACAATATCAGCTAATATTGGTGTCGAGGAAAAGAAGCCAGGGGTTTAGTGGGATTTGGAGCAGGAGATGGATCTCAAGGATGAGATTAACTGGGAGAATGTTTGGCAGGGAAATGAGAGAAACTGAATAGAAGTTCACGGCTTGAGTTGGGAGAGCTGGAGGTTGATTTGATTTAATTGACAAATGGGCAACCTCTATCTAGGTAACTAAGGACTATGAATTCCTTGTAGTTGTTGGCAATGAGAGTGGGGGAAATGGGTATAAAGAGGTTGGGAGGACAGAAAAGACAGCTGGGACCTTTGCTCTCTGGGACAATCCTGAAGCAATGGGAAATTTTAGTAAAGAGGAGTGAGGTCTTGTAGTTTGGTGTCATTGAGCCATCACTTAACCGGATGATGGATCACTTAGCTGGTTAATGCCAGATACTCTCAAGTTTGTGCCCTTTGAACTTGAGGGAGCAATGTTTGGGAGCATGTTGAGAGGAACAGCTGAGATGAAAGCCACAAGCTTTTGTCTAGGGCAATTGCATTGAAGTTGAAGACCATCGAGTGGTCAAATAAACCAAAAGCTGCAAAGATGTGGAGGGAGTATGAGTGTAGATGTTTAAACACAACTGAAGGTGGAGATTTTTTCTTCAGTGAATGAGATGGAAGAGGTCAGGAATACATGGGTGATGAGGAACATACGGAAATGACCATAAACATGGTGATCTACTATGGTAGACAAGCTATGAAAGATGTTGAAGTTGAAGGTACAACTGTGCCCACTGCTAGGGGTGTGTTATTTTAAAAGTACTATATAAATGCAAGGTGCTTATGGATGGTAGAAGTTATATAGCATGAAAGGCTTTGAGAACACAGTGAATTAAGAGGAAGAGAACAAAGGGAAGTTGAGATCAAGATAAAATTAATGAGTGTTACTCTATCTGGTGCAGAATATAAAAAGAAAGGGCAGGTATATTTTGGAGAATGTGAAGAGGGAAAGAGTATGTGACAAAGGGGAGGAGGGGTTAAATATGGGAAGAAGATGAGAAGATGCTAGATTGTGCCATGGTGATAAGGGACCACAATAAGTATCAGTGACAGCAGTATGTAATCAGGCCTACAGTGATCAGAATGAGATTATTGCTCACATTTTCAACACAACGATTTCACTGATCCTTCCCGTGACCTGCCTCAGACTGATCCATCTGTCAATTGAGCCCCTTATCCTCCTGATAACAATAAGTGCCTTTTTCCACTTCCATAACATTATTCATCTCTGCTCCTGTTCAGCCCATCTGCAGCTGAAACTCTTATCCACAAGTTTATCACCTTCAGACTTGACATTTTCAAAACGCTCGTAGTTGGCCCCTTTCAACCTCCACAAACTTCATCTCATCAAATACTTTGTTATATGTAACCTATCATGCACTATGTCCTACTTGCTCATCATTCCTCCCCTCATTTTTCTTCATTGACTCAGGGCCCTTCCAGTGCTTCAATTTCAGTTTCTCATTCTTGTATTTAATTCCCTTCATGCCATTGCCCCATCTTGGTAATTTTCTATAGCTCACCCACTCAGCTCCTGCCAACTCTTAGCATGGGCCTCGTGTGGATTCTTCGCACCTCACCTGACAAACATAGTAGAACAGAGGAAACTTGGAGTGCGTGCCCACAGGTTCCTGAAGGTAGCAGAACCAGTAGAGGAGGCATATGGGATACTTCCCTTTATTGGCTGAGGCATAAAATGTAAAAGTGCGGAAGTTAGGCTTGAACTGTTAAAGAAAAAGCATTAGATAAGCTGCAGCCAGAGTTCTGCAAACAGCATAATGGTTACCACATTACAGGAAGGTTGTGATTGCATTAGATAGAGCATGGAGGAGATTTAGGAGGATCTTGCCAGGAATAGAGAATTTTAGCTATGAAAAAGATGGGATAGATTGTCGTCTTTGGAATAGAAGAGGCTGAGGTGAGCTTTAATTAAGGCGAATAAAATTGTACAGGAAATTGTAATGGAAAGGTGGAGTTATTTTCCTTGGTAGAGAGGGTGGTTAACCAGGTGACATAAAAATAATTGGCAGAAAGACTAGAGGAGAATTGAGAGGTTTTTTTCACCTAGATCTCCCTGCCTGAAAGGGAGGGTGGTAGAGACCTTCATCACATTTAAAAATACTTGGATATGCACTTGATGTACCGTAACTTACAGGGCTACAGATCAAGAGCTGGAAAGTGGGGTTAGGCTGCATAGCTGTTTGTCAACTGGTGCAGATGGGCTGAATGGCCCCCTCCTGTGCTATAAATTTTCCATCCTTTTCACTGTTGGTGATTGTACCTTCAGTCACCTGGGCCCCACACACTGGAATTCTCTTCCTTTTACATTCTTCCTTTTTACTTCCTTTCGTGAAGAGCTTTTTTAAAACTCACCTGGCCAAATATTTGGTCACACTGTCCATTTTTGGCTAAGTCTCCCTTAGGGGTGTTTTTTGCATTATAGATGGTTATTTAAATGCAGGTCCCTTGTTGAATGGATGATGTGATAAATTTGAACACACTCCTTTCTTTGTTCTCTGCAATTTCAAGATGTCAAATTTAAAATGGTAGGATGAAAAGTATCTTCCTTCTGTTGCTTGTAAAGAATTTCAATAAAGGGACATGTCGAAGCTTTTCATCTTGCACTCATCTGGACACTTTGCATGAATACCAATATAAGGGGAAAACAACAATTTACACTATGAGAAGTGAGCGCTGATTGGTTGGCAAATGGACTCTGTTAGAGGCGTTGCCATGGAGAATACACCAATGATGGTGACAGACAGTTAACTGCCAAATATTGTTTGAAATTTAAACCAGGCAACTTGACCCTGATTGGCCAAGTCATTTCCCTGAGGAATGTCAGCAAATGGCTGTCACTTATTTTGTTCAACTGAAACAGGTGCAATGTGTGTACATGTTCTTTCTGTCTGCAAAGAACAGGGTCCTGTGTATTAATATATGTAGCTTCCAGTACATGCAAATATGACACTGTGCGAGCCCAACTGACAATAATTGGTTGCCAGTGTAATTCTCAGCGCACTGAGGATTATTGAGAAAATATTGTCCAATCGTAGAATCACATCTAATGTTGGACACTCTGTTTTGAGTTTTGCAAGCACAGGCTAGTTGGGTATGATCCGTGTTGTGAACAGTGGCTGGGACTTGCTGTTTGATACGTTTCCTCAGCCTTTGGGACATATGCCTACATACCTAGCATCACACTGGCACTGAAATTCATCTGCCTATCACGTGAGTATATTTATTGCTAAAGGAATAGAGTATAAAAATAGGGAAGCATTGTTGCAACTATACAAGGCATTGGTGAGACTGCACCTGGAGTACTGTGCACAGTTTTGGTCCCCTTACGTGAGGAAGGATGTAGTTGGTTGGTGGTTCGGAGGAGGTTCACTAGACTGATCCCAGAGATGCAGGGCTTGTCTTATGAGGAGAGATTGAGCAGTTTAGGCCTAAATTCGCTAGAGTTTAGGCGGATGAGAGGAGGTCTAATTGAGGTACGTAAGATGCTAAAGGGGATAGACAAAATAGATGTGGAGCAGATGTTTCCTCTTGTGGGGCATTCTAGAACAAGGGGCCATAGTTTTAGGATAAGTAGATTTAAATCAGAGATGAGGAGGAATTACTGTTCTCAAAGGGTTGTGAATCCGTGGAACTCACTACCTCAGAGTGCAGTGGATGCTGGGACGCTGAATAAATTTAAGAAGGAGATAGACAGATTTTTAATTAGGAACGGGTTGAAAGGTTATGGGGAGAGGGGGAGAAATTGGAGTTGAGGCCGAAATGATATCAGCCATGATTGTATTGAATGGTAGGGCAGGCTCAAGGGGATGAATTGCCTACTCCTGCTCCTAGTTCTTATGTATATGAATATTGGGCAACATTTGCTAAGAATTACACTGACAACCAATTTAAGATTGTCAGTTGGGCTCTCAGTATGGCCCATTTGTGTGTCCTGGAAGCTACATGCATTAATACAAAGGGCCATGTTGTTTGCAGACAGAAAGAACATGTACACATATTGCGCCTGCTTCAGCTAAACAAAATAAGTGACAGCCATTCACTGACAAATTCTTTGGAGCAATGCCTTGACCAATTAAGGTCAAGCTGGTTTAAATTTCAAACAGTGCTTGGCAGTTAACTGACAGTCACCATCACTGGTGCATGCTTGATGACGATGCCTCTACCAATCAGAGCGTGCTTGCTAACCAATCAGCACTCGCTTCTCATACAGTATAAATTGTTGTTTTCCTCTTATCTTGGTATTTTGTGATGTATTCTGATGAGTACAAGGCAAAAAGCTTTAACATGTCTCTTTTTTCAGCAATACTCAAGTTCTGTACTACCAAACGACAGTTTCAATAAAATTTAGCTAATGTAAGACCACAGCATTTTTGTTGCAAAAACAAATGAATTACAATAGTATGTAATTATTTGTTTTGCTTTGGGGATTATAAGCATGCATCTAAATCACAGAGCTTCTGCAAATATATTGTGAAGAAGTATTTCTAATTTCAATGGGCTTCTAACTTGGAGGGAATTCTGTTTGACATTCATATTATTTTTTGTAAAGCTTGCAAAATACTCTTAAGTTTTCAAACTACACAGTAAATGCCTGATATTCAATTATTTTTATAGAAATGTCGGGTGTGCAAGAAACGTGGTGCATCAATAGGCTGTGCCATTGCGAAATGTCCGAAGAGCTTTCATTTCCCTTGTGGTGTGGA
The DNA here is from genome assembly GCA_026770705.1 of Isurus oxyrinchus. Classification (NCBI taxonomy): domain Eukaryota; kingdom Metazoa; phylum Chordata; class Chondrichthyes; order Lamniformes; family Lamnidae; genus Isurus; species Isurus oxyrinchus. The sequence continues at coordinate 904,619 of JANJGN010000196.1, forward strand.
GAACCAGTGTATTTTCCAGTTTACCGGCCAGTTTGCGTAAGTTCTCTGAACACATTTACAAAAGAATAGGTACCACACATTATTGTGGTCATCTTGTGTATTCAGTGCCATGCTGCTTTCCCATAGCCCACTGGGCCAAACTTCACCTAAGATTCCTCCCTTATTCTTTTTCTAGTATCTCTCCTGCCTCCCATCATGCCCTCTTCAATCTTATCTTACCCAGGAGACCCACCTCTTGTTGCCTCAACTCCTACCAAACAGCTGACCCCACAACTTCCTTTCCTGGCCCCCAAGTAGGCTGATGTTGATAGTTCCCTCTCCTCAAGTATTGCCCTCCTCCCCTTCAAATTTGTTAACATCATCCTCCTTCTTTCCTTGCAAACTACTGCCCCATCTCCAACCTCCTTTTCCTCTTTCAAGCCCTGAACATTTCATCACTTCCCAAACCCATGCCTATCTTTCATGAAGTTCTATGTTTGAAGTCCTCCAATGTACTGCAATGACCCTTATCAAAGTCAAAATGGCATCCTATGTGACTCTGACCATGGGAAACTATTCCTTCTCATCATTCTTGACCTGCCTGCAGCCTTTGACATGGCTAACCACACCATTCTCCTCCAATACCTCTCCTGCATTATCATGCTGGATGAGACTCCTCTTGCCTGGATCCAGTTTTATAAATCCAGTTGTAGCCAGCGAATTACCTGCAATGGCTTCTCTTCCCGCTCCCACCTATTATCTTTGACGTCCCCTCTTTTAAAAAAAAAATAAAATGTTAGTATTTCGGCTATTTGACCAGAGGTGAAAAGCTACAGAAATCTCTTCTAGAGGGCAAAGTGAGGGGCTGCAGAAAGAGGGGTTCCCTTAGGCCTAGTTGAATAACGAATGTCACAGAGTGGTTGTAGATGAGGTACCGTGGATGTGTGAAAGGCCAACGACTGTGACGTACTCCTGATGGGAGTAGCTACAAGCAGCAGCAACAGGATTCTTCCATTGCTTCGAAGGATGAGTGCTCAGCAAAGAAAACAGTTTATAGTTAATGTTGTCTCATGCATGGCCATGTTGGGCCAAATCTCGACTTGTATAACAAATTGCAAATACTGCATATGAAGTCAGTGTTGGAGGGATGGATGGAGGCATTGGCTTTATTCACTTGTCCTGAAGGCACTTGACTCTGTTTTCAAAGGTCAAAATCGCTTGATGATAGAGACTTCTCCATTTGGGTCTGCCCAAGGTTGTTTTTTCCCCATGTAGTGGGATCCAGCATGCAAGCTCTGAAGAAAGGTCATACAGCCTCAAAACATTAACTGTGTTTCCCTATACACAGATGCTGCCAGACCTGCTGAGTTTTTCCAGCATTTTCTGTTTTATTTCAGATTTCAAACATCCGCAGTATTTTGCTTTTATTATTATTACACAAGTTCTGAGTTGGCTTTCAGATTATCTTTATATCTTTGGGACATCCTGTGGTAAAGGTTCCAATGCTCAGTTGGCTGTCTTTGCCATGTCGGAATTCATCATGCAAACCGCATGACTGACCCAGGGATCCATGTCAGGTATGCAGCATTTAGCAAGAACCTCCATGTTGGGGATTTTGTCCTGCCACCTGATGTTGCACATAGATCTCAGGCAACAAAGATCAAATGCTTCGAGTTGCTTTATGTGATGCTGGTAGATTGTCCAAGTCTCAGAACCATAAAGAAGTGTTGTAAGAACCACTGCCTGGTAGACTTTGATCTTTGTTCTGAAACAGACTCGAGGTTCTTTTCAAAGTCTGTGAATCAGACTGCCGAAGCTTGCTTTTGCCAGGCAATGGTTGATTTCATTACTCAGCATAGCGTTATTGAAGAGGATAACAAAACTTCTGTACCGAACATAGGTGTGTGTTGTTGATGATGTGGGGCTGAGGGTTGATGCACCATCTCTTGTCGTCTTCCGACTAATTGTCAGGCCAAATTGTTCTGAGGATAGGGGAAAGCAATCAAGAAGCAGCTGAATGTCCTTTGGAATATGTTGCTAAGAAAGTGCAGTTTTCTGCTAAAAAGAGTTCAGTCAGTAACTGTTCAGTAACCTTTGTGCAAGCCTTTGCAAGTTGAAGAGATTGCCACCTATCCTGAAATGAATGTGTACTCCTGTGTCAAGATCTTTGACTGTGTACTGGAGCATGGCCAGAAGCGTATGGCAAACAGAGCTGGAACCAATGCACACCTTTGCTTGGTGCAGTTGACAGTGCCATCATGAGACGAGTAAATTACACAGATCTTTCAGGGCAGCCATTTTTGTACAGAACCTTCCACAGGCCTTCTCGGTTTACTGTGTCAAAAGCCTTGGTCAGGTCAACAAACACCATATAGAGACCCTTATTCTGTTTGAGGGACTTTTCTTGAATTTGATGTGCTGCACGTTTCCTGTTCCCCATTCTGCACATAAGCCCCACTGATTCTGGATAAACAGTCAGAGTGACAATCAAGAGTTAACCCTTGTAAGAATTTTTCCTTCTATTGAAAGAAATGATATTCCACAATGATTGTCATAGATGGCTTGCTTTTTTTCTGTTTGTAGAGATGAGTTATGGAGGCATCCTTGTAGTCTTGGGGCACACATCCCAGCTTAGGCAGAAGAGGCTAGTGAGTTTCCTAACCATGTGAGTACTTGAATACTTCAGGTGGAATGCCACCAGCTCCTGGCAAATTGCCCACAGAAAGCTGCTTTATGGCCTTCATGACTTCCACCTGAGAAGGATCGAGGGTAAGCTCTTCTAGAGTGTGGTGCTGTGGAAATGACTCAATGGTATCATTGCACACTATGGATTGTTGGTTTAGGAAATTACTGAAGTGCTCTGCCCAGAGAGAGAGAATCTCATGCCTGTTAGGAGTTGATTACCAACTGCTGAGAGCAATGTTTTTGATAACACTACTGTCAATTATATGGCAGCTTAAGTTAAGCATGCTTTATAAATTCAAGTTGTTGCCAAGTTTGACATCCAGAAGAAAAATCTTTTATGTGGGAAAACCTCGAATTCAATGCAGAAATATAAGCAAAATACTGTGGATGCTGGAAATCTGAAAGAGTGCAGGAAAAACTCAGCAGGTTTGGCAACATCTGTGGAGAGAGAGGTTAATGTTTTGAGTCCAATATGACTCTTTAGAAGATTCCGATGACCTGCTGAGTTTTTCCAGAATTTTCTGTCTTTAGTTCAATGCAAAGTCTTTTTCACAAGTAGAGAATGACTGCAGCTTGCTATTTGCACAAGGCCACTAACCAATAATAAAATGGTTATTTTTTTTTCCATTTGTTCTCTGGCTGTGGGGAAAACTGGCATGGCTGCATTTATTGCCCATCTCAAGTTGCCTTGAGAAGATTGTAAGCAGGCCTCCTTGAACTGTTGCCGTGCTTGTTCTGATGGCCCTCCCATGTGAGTATTAGATAGGAAATTAATGGATGCTGACCCAGTGGCAGTGTCGTTGTAGTTAGCACCAGAGTTTTTTTTCTATTATCAGCATAATTCTCTCTTTGGAATTACAATTTCTACATGTATGTCACATTGGTCTCACTTAAAAATGCAATGTTGAGTTTAGAAGATTTTCGTCTTTATTAAAATATTGTTCCCTCTTGAATATTGTGTTCAGATGCAGTGAACTGACCAGCAATTAAGGGACACCCACAATGAATATCTGTTAAATGGAGGATTAATTATTGATTTACTTGATTTAAAAGGACTTCAAAACTAGCTCAATTGACTACTGAACTAGTAACAAATTAACATTGATTCTATGTAAAGTTGTGTCGGGAATTTCACAGTTTGGAACAGCGAGAGGGCCCAGAGTTTCGCAGCTTGAAACAGCGTGAGGAGGGCCGCGATTTTCAGTTGAAATAGCGAGAAGAGAGATGAGAGCTTTGCAGTTTGAAACAGAGAGGAGAGCTGGGCATTTCATAGTTTGAAACAGCGAAAGGAGAGCTGGGATTTTCAGTTGAAACAACGAGAGGAGGGCCGGGGGTTTCACAGTTTGAAACGGTGAGAGGAGATCCAGGCGTTTCAGTTTGAAACGGCGCAATGAGAGCCAGGTTTTTCACAGTTTGAAAGGGCAAGTGGAGAGCCGGGCGCTTCACAGTTTAAGGGGATTTCAGTGAAAGAGCCAGAGAGAGGGACGCCCTGATTTGAAAAAAGTGAACAGTGACATTGCAGGAAAATCATAAGGTGATTGGCTGGTAAGTATTGCTGCTTAAGGACTGGATCTAAACAACTGGGTGTTTAAGAAACATTAATAGTTTTAGCTATTAGTAACATGTAACAAGTGAATTGCTGGTGAGCCTTATCTTTTATTCTTAAGGCTTTTTACCACTTGTAAGTTGTACCAAGTGTTTGTAGGTTTATCACTGTTGTTAAGGTTTGTTGATAGTAAATTTTATTAGTATTGGTAAAGCTTTATTAGTATTGGTAAGGCTTAATTAGTATAGGTAAGACTTAGTACCAGTCATAAGGTTACTCACAGTAGCAAGGTTATCAGTTAATAAATAGAAAAATGGCAGGGCTGCAGCAACCTAGAGTTCATCCTGTACAATGTGTGAACTCAAGTTTGGATGTCTTGGATAACCATATGTTCAGGAAATGGCAATAGTTGGAGCAGCTTAAGCTCCAGGTTGTGGAACTTGAGCAGCAGCTGGCGTCACTGTAGTACATCCATGATGTTGAGAGCTACGTGGATAGCACCTTTATAGATGTCACCCCACAACTTAAGAGTATGCAGGGAGAGAGGGGATGAGTGACCACCAGACAGTCAAAAAGGAACAGGTAGGTAGAACAAGAGTGCCCGAATGCATCCCACTCTTTAACCACTATTCAGTTCTGAATGATGATGAGAGTGAAAGTCCATCTGGGAACGGCAGCCAGAGCCAAGTCCATGGTACCACGGGTGCCTCAGCTGTATAGGAGGTACAAGGAAGTCTTGAAGAGCAATAGTGAGGTGATTCGATAGCTAGGGGAATAGTTAGGCATTTCTGTGGTCACAGGCATGAATCCAGGATGGTGTGTTACTTCCCTGGTCCCAGGGTCAATATGTCACTCAGCAGCCGCGGAGCACCCTGAGAGGGAAAGGTGAACAGCCAGCAATTGTGGCCCACATAGGTAAGAACAACATATGTAGAAAGAGGGAGGTGGTCCTGCAGTCAGAATTTAGGGAGCTAGATAGAAAATTAGCAAGCAGAACTTCAAAAGTAGTAATCTCTGGATTAGTCTCAATGCCACACGCGCATGAGTACAGAAAGAGGAGAGTAAGAAGAATGTGTGGCTGAAAAGATGGTGTAGGAGGGAGAGGGCTTTAGATTATTGGGGCATTGGGACAGTCTCTAGGGGAGCTGGAACTAGCACAGACTGGACGCGCTGCACCTGAACATAGCTGGGATGGAGTACCTTGTATTTTGCTCGTGCTTTTGAGGAGAGTTTGAACTAACTTGACAGGGGTGTAGGAACCAGGAGATAAAATCAGAGAGGATTACCAAGATGCGCAGAATACTGGGAGAGATAGATAGCACTAGAGGAGGGAACAGCAGTTAATAGGCGGGGTCAGAGTAAAGGAGAACATAATGGAGTCTAAATCAAGGTTACTGCATGTATGTGAATGCACAGAGTGTGGTAAATAAAATTGGTGCTGATTGACATGAAATTTGATGTTTTGGCTGTAACAGCTGCCTTACTGAAAGGAGGGCAGGACAGAGTGTTAGCTATCCCTGGATACAAAGTGTGCAGGAGAGATAAAGGGAAAAAAGGAGGGGTGGTAATATTGATTAAGGAGGGCATTGCAGTGCTGGAGAAACAGAATGGCCCAGAGAGGTCAGGGATGTATTTGGCTAGAGCTAAGGAGCAAAAAAGGTGTGATTACATTGCTCAATGTAGTCTATAGGCCACCAACTAATGGAAGGATGTAACAAATTTGGAAGGAAGCTACAGAGAAGTGCAAATGTTACAGTTAATGGGGACTTGTATTATTCAAATATAGACTGGGATAGTACAAGTACAAAGGACAGAGAGGGGCAAGATTTTACAGAATGTGTTCAGGAAAATTTTCCTCAGTATGTTTCTCGTCCAATGTGAAAGGAGACGTTGCTAGACCTGTAATTTGGAAATGAGGTGGGCCAAGTAGATCAAATGTCAGTCGGAGAAAATTCAGGAGACAGTGATCATTGTATCATACAGCTTAGGCTGACCAAGGAAAAGGACAAAGAACAATCCAGAGTGAGAAAAATTAATTGGGGCAAAGCCAACTTCATTGGGATAAGAACGATCTGGGCCGGATAAATTGGCCTCAAAGGGTGGCAGGAAAAATGGTATCTGATCAATGGGCTACCTTCAAAGAAGACCTTATTCGGGAAGAGTCAAGGTGCATTGTCAGGAAGATATAATAATTCTCATAATGTTATTAGAATTTATTGTAGAGTAATAGTGGGGTCTGTGTATGTGTGTGTGACTTAATTGAATTAATGGCAGCTGGCCTGAAGGCTTTAATGTAACACAAGATAAGCTGGGTTTGAATTGTTAAGTAGGTAAACAGAGGCACATTTTTAAATAAACCAGACTAGATTGATTTCAAAGGAGGGATGAAATGTTTCACCTAGCAATTAGAAGTTAAGAAACAGTGTGTTTATTTTTCCCAAAGATTACTGGTAAAATTGGTACTGTGAAAGAATTTTATTACAGATAAGTCCAAAGACATAGTGAAACATTAGAACTTTGCATTCAAAGGCGAAAATATGGATAAGAGAGAAGGCTGTGTGCAAGGGGAGGCAATCTAAGATCTAACAAGTGTGAAAACCTCCAGCATCTAAGTCTCAAGCTGCTGTCTACAAAGAACTGAAATTAAGAAAACTCACTTTGAATTGGATTGTTCAGGGTTTCATGTTTCTTTGCCTGGGCCTTTTAAAATCCATGAGTCTTACTGTTGCCTTAACAAAAGTGTCACTGGGAGTTAGGTTAACTAGGGGATTTAGAAGTTGTCATAGTAGTAATTTGTAGATTTATGTATGTACTTAAAATAATTTCTTCCATTAATCAAGGTTTAATTTAGTTTTGTAAGAAACCTATAAGACTTGGTGGCCTTATTACAATTGAATTCAAAGCACACATCTTGAAATGTATGCAAATTGCATAGCAAGTTGTGGTAGTTGTTTCAAGTTTCCCTCTGAGATTTGAGCAACTCAGCATTTACCATCAGCTGTGCTGTAACAGCATTCCCTCAAACAGGAAAAGTAGGAGAAATGTATTCAGGGTGCACTGAATGGCAAAGGAGATAGAAATTAAGATGAAAAAGAAAAGGTCTGCATGTGACAGATGTCAGGTAGAAAATACAATTGAAAACCAAGCTGAATATAGGAGGTTCAGAGGAGAGGTGAAGAATCAAATAAGAGAAGCTAAGAGGACGTATCAAAAGAAACTGGCAGCTAGCACAAAAGGGAATGCCAAAGTCTTTTATAGGCATATAAATAGTTAAATGGTGGTAGGAGGAGGAATAGGGCCAATTAGTAACCAAAAAGAGGATTTACACATATAGGTAGAGGTCATAGCTGAGGTGCTAAATGAAGACTTTGCATCTGTCTTTACAAGGGAAGATGATGCTACTCAGGCCATGGTAAAAGATGACGTAATTTAGACACCAGATGGGTTTAAAATTGAAAGGGAGGTGGTATTGGATAGGTTATCTGTACTTAAAGTTGATAGGCACTGGTATTGGATGAGATGCATCCAAGGATACAGAGGGAAGTGAGGGTGGAAATTGCAGAAGCACTGGCCATAATTTTTCAGTCTTCCTTAGGTGGTCCCAGCGGACTGGAGAATTGCAAGTGTTACACCTTGTTTAAAAAAAGATTTAAAGATGAGCCCAGCAACTACAGGCCGGTCAGTTTAGCTTCGGTGGTGGGAAAACTTCTAGAAACAATAATTCAGGACAAAATTAATACCCACACAGACAAATGTGAGTTAATTAAGGAAAGCCAGCATGGATTTGCTAAGGGAAAATCATGTTTATTTAACTCATTGGAATTTTTTTGAAGACATAAGAGAGAGTGCTGATGAGAGCAATGCTGCCAATGTAGTGTACGTGGACTTCCAAAAGGCGTTTGATACAGTGCCGCACAACAGACCTGTGAGCAAAGTTATAGCTCATGGAATAAAAAGGCAACATGGATACGGAATTGGCTGAGTGACAGGAAATAGTGTAATGACTAACGGATGTTTTTGGTGCTCGAGGAAGGTTTGTGGTGGAGTTCCCCGGTGGTCAATGTTAGGACCGTTGCTTCTTCTGATATATGTTACTGACCTAGATGTTGGTGTACAGGGCATAATTTCAAAGTTTGCGAATGAGACAAAACTTGGCAGCATTGTGAACTGTGAGGAGGATAGTGTGGAACTTAAAAGGGACATTTGACAAGTTGGTGGACAGGTGGCAGATGATGTTCAGTGCAGAGAAGTGTGAGGTGTTCCTTTTTGCTCGAAGAATATAGATAATGTAAAGGGTACAACCCTAAAGAGGGTGCAAGTGCAGAGGGACTGTGCATAAATTATTGAAGGTGGCAGGCCAGGCTGAGAGAGCTTTTAAGAAATCATACAGTATCCTAGGCTTTATTAATATGAGCGTGGAGTATGAGGGCAAGGAGGTTATGTTGAATTTGGTTACGTCACTAGTTGGGGCCTGAAGGCATTTGAGAGAGTGCAGAAAAGATTCACGAGAATGGTTTCAGGGATGAGGAACTTCAGTTATGAAGATAGATTGGAAAAGTTAGGACTGTTTTACTTAGAGTAAAGAAGCTTGAAAGGACATTTGATAGAGGTATTCAAAATCATGAGCCTGGACAAGAACAAGAGGGCACAGATTTAAAGTAATTAATAAATGAAACAAAAGTGATGTGAGGAGAAATGTTTTTATGCAGCGAGTGGTGAGGCTTTGGAATGCCCTGCCTAAGTGCATGTGGAGGCAGGTTCAATTGAAGCATTCAAAAATGAACTAGACAATTATCTGAAACAGAATAATGTGCACGGTTATGGGGAGAAGGCAGGCGGAATGGCACTAGGTGAGTTACTCATTCAGAGTTCTGGTGCAGACACAATGGGCCAAATGTGCCATAATAATTCTGTGATAAATATGTTTCTTCTGCAATTTGTCCTCTTACATATAGACTATATAGTCTATTTTTATGTCGTCCTGTTCTGGATTCCCTCACCCTCCACCCCATCACTGGAAAAAGCATTTTATTTATTTTCACCTATACTTTCATAATTTTAAATACCTTTACAAATCATTTTTAATCTACTGTTGTATCAAAAACAAACCAATTTTTCAAATCTCTGTATTTCCTCTTACCAGGAAGCATCTCAGTGAATTTGTGCTACTTGCTATTGCCTCAACAGACTTTTTTAATATGAAGTCCAAAAATATATACAGTATCCTGTGATCCTACTAAGCTTTTATGTTGATTCACTATTAACATTTCAGCTTTAATATTAAAATTGCTTTGCTGTCAACACAAATTAGTTTTCCATATAGCCATAGACACTTGTGAACTACTTTGTTATTTTACGTTCTATATTAAGTTATAGGAAATTGCTGAATCTCTTTGCAAACTTCACAAATTATCTTAATGGTGTTCCAATCCTTTAACCTTCTAGGTCTTACTGTTGGGAGCACAGACCTGAGCAAAAGCTACCATCTATATGGTCAGGTAGTTCTTACACATGTGCTGTCTGTTTAGAATCCATTGACCCAATTCCATCATATGACATTTTGAAGAGCCCTTGCTGTAAAAACACGTGGTTTCACAGACAGTGTGTGCAGGTGAGTGTACAGTAAAAATGTAAATAATATTCAATATGGGGATTGTGTTCAGTATTTTAGTCTCTGCTTCAAAAAAAAACTTACAGTTTTGAAAGAATTATAGTTGATAGGCAGACTTCAGTGTGAAATGGGTGAGCATTTGGGATCTAGTTACTTACATTGTGATTTTTTTTTTGGAACCAATTCCTTTTCTTTAGTATCAGTTCCCTATTCTTTTCTAGTGCGCTTATGTTCTCACTTCTACCATCATTTTAAAGCAATGCAAAATATTTATTTAATATAACTTTCATTCTCTGCATTTAAATTCCCTCCTTTTCCTCTCTTTAACTATTCTTTTCCTTTTCATATACTTATGAATATTCTTTTAAATGTCTGCTGGCCTGTTTCATATTCTCTTTCTCGGCCCTAGACTTTTTGGTCCAGTTAGGCCATTCGCTTTTATTTTGCTGACTTTTTGTCTTTTTCCACTCCAGTACCCTTATCTTTGACTTATCATTATCCTTTTCTGTTAGATGAAACCTAACTATAGCACGATCGCTGTTTCCTTAGGGGAACCCATTACTCTTTTATTTGCCCTAATGAACTATCAGCTATTTAGGAGAATTTGCTTGAAACAGTGCCCAACAGAGTGAATGCTGACTACTTGGTTACCATCTCAATATTTTAAATTCTTAATGCAATTGTCCTTTCCTTTTGTAGTATCAGGCACTGAGTGCTGGGGTGTTCTTCTTCAAGTGCACTATCTGCAGTAATAAAGATGAATTTCAGAAGGAGATGTTACGAATGGGGATTCATATTCCGGAAAAGTATGTGTGCGTTTATCAATAAAAGCTTTTTTAATGTGAAGTTCAAAAATATGCACAGTACTCTGTGATCCTGGTAGGCTTTTATATTGATACATTATTAACATTTCAGCTTTAATATTAAAATTGCTTTGCTGTCAACACCAGTATTTTATTAGCTTTCCTTATAGCCATAGACACTTGTGAGCTACTTTACTATTTTATGTTCTATATTAAGTTATAGGAAATTGCCGAATCTCTTTGCAAACTTCATAAATTGTCTTAATGGTGTTCAGATCCTTTAACCTTCTAGGTCTTACTGTTGTGAGCACAGGCCAGTGCAAAAGGTCTCTGATTTATTAAATAAATTGGCTAGACTTTTTAAAATATTAATTGGAGCTTTTTTAATTTGTTTTTCTGTCATTGGTGAGGAACTGGCTGAGAAGAATATTGTACCCAATAGGCACTGTATTAGCACCGATTGAAGGTGATCCAACCCTGATTAGTTGCCATAACTTGAATGAACTTGTTTCAATTCCGACACTCCACATCAGGTTTTTTCTTAGCCATTTCCTCCAGTGGCAAAATCAGTGCTTATGAAGAAGTTGTATTGGACTTGGAACATTAATTCTGTTTCTCTGTCCACAAATGCTGCCAGACCTGCTTTAGTTTTTACAGCAATTTCTGCTTTTATTTCAGTGCTTGTTGTTTTTACCTTATGAAAGCACAGAACACACTTGAAAATACTGCTATAGTTTTGAAGATAGGTGGTGGTAAATATGTTGTATAAAGCTCCAGGATGTGCATAAAGTTGCAACAGTAAGTAATTACCAAAATCTGATGAAGATAAGTAATGTTTTGCAGACATTGATAACCCACTGGAGATGACTTCCCCTTGTTTATGCAGTAATATTTGATATTCCATTTGCTATCAAGTTATTTTTATTTTGTACAGGGATGCATCCTGGGAACTTGAAGAGAATGCATTTCAGGAACTATTACACCGTTACCAGCGATGCGATGCAAGAAGATGCCTCTGTAAAAATGGAAGAGAATATGCTGAACCTGATAGGTAACAATTCATTTTCCCAAGAAAACTGCTGTGTTAACAACCTTGAATTAAGTTAATCTGTGACATATTGAATTCTTCAAAGCCAATACACTGGATTTTGGGGTAACAAGTAATATTACATCTTCAGATAAAATTTTGAATTTAACTGACAAATCTATTAAATTGCATGCACTAAAAATAAACTTTTATAGGGCACAAAATCTCTTTTAGATGCGATCTTAGCGTTAACTGGTCTCAGTTGCTGCTGCAGCAGTAATAAAATATTTTCTGCTACCCAGCAGCATATTTTCCTGGTTGTAAATTTAAGATGCACCAGAGAGGATACAGAGGAGATTTATGGGAATACTTCTTGGGATGGAGAACTTTAGCTTTGAGGAATGATTTGATAGGCTGGGGTGTAGTTTTAATTTGTGTACAAAATTTAATGGCTAGGGAGGAGCTATTTTACTTACCAGAGAGATAATAAGCTGGAGGCATAGATTTAAAGTAAATGACAGAAGGGGAGGGGAGTCGAGAAGAAATATTTTCACTCAAAGGTTGGTGGGAGGGGCCTGGGATATTGTGGCTGAAAGGATGGTAGAGGCAGAAACCCTGATCGCCTTTTTAAAAATACTTGACTATAGCATTTCAAGTGCTTATCTTACGGGGCTACAGACCAAGACCGAAAAGTAGGATGAGGCTGGATAGCTCTTTTTTGACAAGCAAATGGTAGCCTCGTGTGCCATTAATTTTCTTGTTCCTGTATCTTTAGCAGAAACTTAAGTTTGAAACATAATGGAACATAAGTTTCATAGTGTTTTTTAAAATTTGAAAGGTAGCTATATAAAGGCATTGGGATTTCTGAATTGAGATTGCAGATAATATTTTCTGATGAAATCTGTGTTCTTTGTTCAATAGCTCTCTCAGATTCATAGTGATTAACCTGCCACCTCAGATTTATGAGATGTTAAATTATTCAAGGTTGCCATTGTGACAGAAAGAAATATTCTGATTGCTGAAGATGAAACTTTTTTTTTACTGCCTATCAAGCATGATGACTCAAAACCTATCCAGTGTTGAAAGCCAGTGGCCCAAACTTGATACGATTGAAAGATTTAACCAATTATCAACTTTTGGCTCCACCTGTGGAGGGAAGCTTTTTAAATAAATTTGTTCAGTGAAGAACAGACTGTTTTGACTTGAGATGTGTGAAGTTGCTAGCACCTGATGTGGTCAATTCTATTTCACTACATGTGCAGGTAAGTTGACTGCAGTGGCATGTACTTCTGCAAAAATGCGCATCAAAAGGCTTAAAGCACTCAAGAATTTGAAATGTATTGGTTTCAGAAAACTTGCTCTGATAGTTTAAAGAACTAAAAATTATTTTGTTATGCTCACTCCCCTCCTATAGCTTGCATCACCCGAAGACTTTTATCAGGTTCAACATGTACTCTAATGTGACACAGTTCTACCTTACCACCACCCTCTTGATAATTCTTCTGTGTTGTCAGCATGCTTGTCCAATAACCAGTTTTGTGCTGCAATTTTTTCCAGTTAAATATTGGAAAGCCCATAGCCAATGTCTTTGACCTCTACCATATGCTCTGTTCCTTTAAACTATCTCAGGTTAAACCAGACTATTTTCCTTTAAGATTCTCCTTAAAACCTACCTCTTTCACAAAGCTTTTAGTCATCCATCCTGACATTCTGCTATCTTCATCTGTGGCTTACAAAGGAAGTTAAGGATAATATTAGATTAGAATAAGAGGCTAATATTGTGGCTAATAAAGAATGGTATGTTTTAGAAACCGGCAAAAGACCACAAAGTGTTGATTCCTTAAAGGCAGAGACCAGAAAAATTATTGTGGGAAAATGACAGGGACATTGAACAAATATTTTGTGTCTGTCTTCACAATAGAAGATATTTATTCCAGAAACAAAGGGTGACCGAAGGACTAAAAAGATTGAGGAACTTAATGCAACTTAATTCCATTTCTATGAGTAGTCTGGCCAAAGGCAGATACTTGGTTCATTGTTTACTGATGCTTCATTCTGAGCTATTTTCTTGGCAGTTTTTGTCAGTGGTGGTTTGCTTCCACTCAGGGGCAGGGTGAGGAGGCAGGTCCCAAGTCTACCTCACTGAAACGATAGTGGAACCCGGACTGTTTTGAAGAAACTTGAGGAACCAAAATTCGACATGTCCCTATGGACCTGATGGCCTACACCCTAGGGTTTTAAGAGGTAACTGCAGAGATAGTGGATGCACTGATTTACCAGAATCTGAGGAATTTTAGAACAGACCCAGCAGATTGGAAGTTAGCAAATATAACTCAAGAAAGGAGGGAGAGAGAAAATGGGGAACTATGGGCCAGTTAATCTGAAATCAGCTGTCGGCAAAATGCTGGAATCTCTTATTAAGGAGGTCTTAACAGTGCACTTGGAAATTCAAAGCATGATCAGACAAAGTCAACATGGCTTTAAGAAAGGAGAATTATGTTTGACAAATTTATTAAAAGTTTTTGAGGATGGGTTCACTAGTCAGATGGATAAAGGGGAACCGGTAGATGTAGTATACTTGCATTCTATAAGGTGCCATATAAAAGACACAAGTTAAGGACTCGGGGTTGGAAGTAATATATTGGTTAGCAGACAAGAAGCAGAGAGTATGAATAAACTGGGCAATTTCAAGTTGGCAGGCTGTGACTCGTGGAGTGCCACAAGGATCAGTGCTAGGTCCTCAGCTATTTATAATTTACATTGATGACTTAAAACCAAGAGACCGAGCATAATGTATCCAAGTTTACTGATGAAACCAAGCTAGGTGGTGATGTAAGCTGTGTGAAGGACACAAGAGTTATAAGATGGGTTAAGTGAGTGGGCAACAACATGGCAGATGGAGTCTAATGTGGGTAAGTTTAAAGTACACTTTAGGTGTAAAATGGATTCTAACACTAGAAAAGCAGAATGTTTTTTAAAAGGTGTGAAACTTGCAAGTCTTGTGTTCAGAGGGATTTGGGCGTATTCGTACAGGAAGTTAGCATGCAGGTGCAGCAAACAATTAGGAAGTTAAATGACATGTTGGGCTTTATTGCAAGGGATTAGAGTAAAGAGTAAGAATGTTGCTACAATTGTACAGGACTTTGGTGAGACCACACCTGCAATACTTTATGTAGTTTTGGTCTCCATATTTATGGAAGGATATACTTGCATTGGAGGTGGTATAGCATCAGTTCACTGGATTAGTACCTGGGATGAGAAGGTTGTCCTGGGATCTGAGGGTGGCCCTGTCTTGAGGAGCTGAGTAAATTACTCTCATAATATATGGAGTTTAGAAGAATGAGAGATGATACAAATTCTGCAGGGGCTTGATGGGATAGACGCTGAGAGATTATTTCCCTGGCTGGGGAATCTAGAATGCAGGGACAGTCTCAGAAGAAGAGGCCAATCATTTAGGACTGAGATGGGGAGAAATTTCTTCACATTTTTGAATCTATTGAGTTCTTTACCACGGAAGGTTGTAAATGCTCCAACATTTAAGGCTGAGCTAGACAGATTTTTGTGTCTCGGGGAATGGATGGAAAAGGGGAGCAGGTAGGAAAGTGGAGTTCAGGCCGATGATCAGCTATGATCATATTGAATGGCAGAGCAGACTTAGGGTCCTGTATGTTGTAATTGTGCTCTCATTTCTTATATTCCTATGTTCTTAAGCTAACTAGCCCCTTCTCTTGTCTAGCTATGGATTTCAGTTGGAACGTGTTTTGCAAATTCCTTGGAAAATGATGTGATGCATAACCTATGATACTTGGCTGTAATGTCAGGAGGTGGTGTTCTAATAGGTGTTTGTGATATATTTTGCTGGGTAGGCTTCAGAATGAGCGAATCAAACTCTGCAAGTGCACCAATTCCCAAAAGTATCCCAATAGAATATCAGGACTTCTATTTAAATATTTCAACAAGCCGAGCAGTTTCGAGGGTGCTTAAAGAACACCAATAACAATAACTAATATGTATGCGCACACATCAGATGGAATCTTCGGCTCCCACCAGCAGCAGGAATCGTGGCGGGCACTTAATTTGGCACGAGTCAATAAATCAGTTTCCTGACAGCAGGAAGCTATGTTGGAATTTTGTTCTCCCAATGGAACAATGTTGGGAACTCCATTTGCATGCATGAGCATGTCATGAATGCCCGTTAAAAGGCCAGTTCCTCCTCCAAATTAATTTCGCTGTCAGTAGATAATTAGAGCATTCTGTGACGTGTACCTTGCGAACTTCATTACATCCATGTCTTTGAGGTCAGCAGATGCTGCTTTTGTTTTCCTTTTAAAGGCAAAGGCAGGACTGTGTGTGTTATAATCCCCAACTAAGGACAAGCCTGATCCCAGGTTGGAGCCCAACTTGATAGATCCTAACTTTTATTTGTTTGTTCAGATAAGTGGAGAGTAGCTATTGAACAGAGTCACAGGAATCAGCTGATGAACTTTTAGCAAAAGAATAAAATGTTTATTCAACAAGAAAAGCTGAACTATGTTACAATACTCCTTCACCCACAACTATACCTTTACAGATGTATACAGATTTGTAAGGATAACACAAGTTACAAAAGCTATCTTATACTCTAATGTTCACATGAAGTACACAGTCCATATAAACAATGTAAATCTGTGGTCTGACACATCATACTCTGAAAGCAAGTGACAGATGCCACCTCAAACAGAAGGTATGGATCTCTCCTCAACTCCCCCCAGAACCTTGTCACACCGTGAGCCAATTAGTCTCTCTCAGCTCCATCTTTCACACAAGGGTTTCCAATCTCCACTCTCCAAGAACATGGTTTGAATTTTCTCTGAAACCGGAGCTTTCTCTCAGATGCCTTCTGCAGGAGTTCACCTCCAGGATTTCGAACTCTCCTTCCAATGTTCCTCTTCCCTGGGTCACCACTTGCATTCAAACTGTCTTCCACACACTCTCTCACTGACTCAGCCGTCAACAGTA
Source organism: Isurus oxyrinchus (assembly GCA_026770705.1). Lineage (NCBI taxonomy): Eukaryota > Metazoa > Chordata > Chondrichthyes > Lamniformes > Lamnidae > Isurus > Isurus oxyrinchus. The sequence goes on from JANJGN010000196.1 coordinate 921,268, forward strand.
TACCACTGCTTCACATGCCTATAGCAAAGAGTTGCAGACCTTCACCCATCTCTTTGGACCTTCTTGTCTCTTGCAAGCTGTTCTCACTTTAAATCTGCTTTCAGCAGCTCTTGTCTCTACTCAGCCGTCAACAGTATACCACTGCTTCACATGCCTATAGCAAAGAGTTGCAGACCTTCACCCATCTCTTTGGACCTTCTTGTCTCTTGCAAGCTGTTCTCACTTTAAATCTGCTTTCAGCAGCTCTTGTCTCTTTAAATCTGAAGCTTGGGGCCTTGCTCTCTGCCCCTCACTCTTAATTTCATTAACAGGACCTTTTTCCAGGTTCCAGTCCTTCATTTGACTAGAGGGTCTGTTTGGGACTTTTCCCTGTTTGTATCTCACTCCTTTGGCCTTAGGACTTTTTGGTTCTCTTGGGAAATCTGCTCTCACTCTGCAGTTCCCTTTTCCAGTGTCCAGTCACTCTGGAGTCTTAGCTTCAAACTAAACTCAAAACTACTGTTTCTTTAATTTTTGTGTGTGTGTCTATGGGATGGACCTGCCTCTCTGGACCAAGCCCAGTTTCTCTACACTTGGTTGTTTAATTTAGCTGCCACAGTCGTAAAGGTCTCAGTGGAATGGAGGCACCATTGAAAATGAAACTAAAACTCAGTTTGACCTTTTCTTAACACAAACAAATATAAATCAAATTTAAACATTAAAGCTACAACTCATTCTTAACACCTACAAATATAAATATAACTTAGTTAAACTATCTCTATCCTAACAGGTGGGAGAGAATGGAGGCAGAACTGGGGGGGTGGGATGAAGGACCAGAAGGCAACGGTGAGTCTGTGCGGGAAAGGGTGGATGACTAGTTGGAGCCATGTCTGGGAATGAGGCCAGATTGTTAGGGGCGTGTTCAAGAGGCAGTCCGGGGAATGAGGCTATACTGTCGGTGGCATGTTAGAGGGCTCAGCATGGAATGTGTTTCTTGGTCTGGTCTTGGGCGGGGGAAGGCCTCTCTGGGCAGTGATGGTCTAACAGAGAATTGCCAGAAGGGCATGTTCTGTCATCTATTGTTTTTGATCTATTGCATTTGGAAGTGTGGTACTGGGTACAGAGGATACAGCTAAATTCAGGGGAGGCATTGGATCCAATACGGTGGTAGTTCCAAAGTAATGGGAGGATAGTGCATGATCTCATGGATGGGGGCGGGGTAGTGCTTATTAAAAGTAACGGTGCAGCTGGCCTCGAGAACAGATGGGGTCAGATTAACGAGAGACCTGGGTACATTCGAGGGAATGAGGGGAAGAGGAGTGTCAACATAATAATGGAGTCAAGGGTAACCGGGAGAAGCTGGATGATCACAGGAAGGAGTAGAATTAGGTGGCAGTGACTGGAGGAGGATGGGAGGAACTTGGTGGGTGATGGGGGATGTTGGCGTGTTCTGGGAGCACTTTCAAACTGAAGAACCATCTTCAGTTATGATATTCGAAAACTAATCTAGGGAAATAACGATATGGGAGGAGGCTCATAGCGGGTGGGAGGAGTTTGTAACTCTTTTAGGCTGAGTGAAGGGGTACCCTATTAATTATTTGCTTGAACCATGGAGAACCAGGTTCAGCTGAGTACTGTCATCAAGGTTCAAAGGCCGATTGAAGGAGCATTGCTCCATGAGTAATGGGATGCTTTCCCTCGAGAATCCATTAAGCTTTGGAGCTGGAGTTGAGTATGTGTGATGTTCCTGACAGAGGCATGAAAAAAGGGATGGAAATTAATTGATTCAAGGGGCACGGCTGCTGGACAGTTGCTAGATGCACTCTCCATGCCTCATTAATCCCAGCTAAATGGTCATGGTTGACAAGACATAATGCATAAACCCTTTCCATTATTCCGAGGATATGTTCTCTCTATAGAGTGTCTAGGCTCATGGAGGCAAGCTGACAATTGCCTGACAGATGGTTCTCTCATGTGGTTGTAATCATTCTGGTTAAGGCACAGTGTCTACATACTCAGTTATTTTTGAAGCAGAAGAGCACCCACCTGTGGCCCTCCAGAATGTCCTTTACCTGCAAGAGGTAGGCTGGGGATGCTGATGTCTAGATGAAGGACAGACCAAGGGCTTAGCACTGGCCTGCTGGCTTGGAGGTGAAGGGAAACCTGGTAAGGAAAAGCTTAATAAAGTTATCAAACCTATTCATAGATACAAAGGCGTGGAGAATTCAGGCTGCAGGCAGCCTTGCCTTAGTTATTGCTCTAATACTAATGAGAAGAAGGGCCTGTTGTTGATTGACACAGGTCCAGGAGGAGCAGTGACATGAGTAACAGGTGGGAGCAAGACCCCAAGAAGTCCAAGATGCTCCCGAAGTGGGGCAAATATAAGAGAGACCAGTGGCCTGACCATGGGTATATCAAACACGCTACTCATATATGGAAATGCTTGTCCTGGGATGTGGCAGCTCATACTTGCCAGCTTCTCTGTGAAGAACTGATGCTGTAAGGATTTGGAGAACATGCCAGTGGCATTGACTGTCACCAGCGCACTGAACTTGTTTGCACAGCGGGTCCATTGGGCACTTTATGGCATTTCCCAATTAGTGACAAACATATGCATACAGGAGTTAACAGATGCACTGTTGAAGAGAGCTCACCAGTACCTCCAGTTCTGCATGGATGCTTGAAAGCCAGGCTGCCAGAGCTATGGGATTTGCAGTGATGCCTGGTTTCCCACTCATTGCAGGGTGCAATCAACTACCCTATGTGGCTTTGAGAGCTCCATGGCAGCAACCTATGAGATTCATCAATCAAAAAGAGCTTCACTCTCTGAACGTTCAGCTAATTTGTGATCGCAGAAGGCAAATCCTGCATATTTGTGCTAGGTACCCAAGAAGCGCTCTCAACTTTTCCATTTTGACCAACTCTCAGGTGCCACAGATATTTGAAGTACCTAGCTGTTTTAACTGGCTGATGATGCCAGTTCACCCTCTGCATAGTGCTGCTGAAGAGAGATACAATGATGTGCATGTCGCCATCAGATCCTTCATAAAGCAGATGATAGGCCTCCTGAAGATGCGTTTCTGGTGTTTGGGCTGTTCGGGGGAATCTCCAATACTCATCACAGTGTGTGTCCAGGATCACCATTGTCTGCTGCGCCCTGCACAACCTAGCACTGTAAAGGAGAGTTGTCTTGCCTGAGGGAGAATGGAGGACTGAGAAGTTTCATCCGAGGAGGACGTTGAAGGGGATGGCTTTGACAAGGACCAGGATGTCACCGAGCCACATGAAGAGGCGATAGCAGGTGTTCAATGTGGCAAATGTGCCCATGAGAATCTGATACCTTTGAAGATTCCAAGAGGAGTCATGTGCCGACACATTCTCACAAATGTTTGATTTTCTCATCTTCACTGCCTGGAAGGCCCCAGCACTTGTTTGCCCAGAGAGAATTTCTCTCAAAAGTTCCACGTTTTCTTCCAGATGAGGGAAATATCAGGACTTACCATCTGCACCGATGTTAGGTTGAACCACTAAACCACGGTTAAATGCGTAGCCCTGGCGATACATGGCCGCTGTAAAACCTCAACAGCACACATTAGCATGACATTAGGTAAATTTAGATGGAATAGTTATTTCACCCATGCCCTCACCAAGTCGGTGAACTTATAAGCTGCTGGAACTCAAAGTTAGTCAGGGATGTACTCCTGTTATCCTAATGCCTGCTCACGAAGTGGGTCGACCAGGCATATCACTCTTTCATGCATAACCAGATGGATGGCTTAACACAGAGCAGCAGCACACAGCACCACGTGTCCCCGTCCCAACACTTTTTTATTCATTTACGGGATGTGGCCGATGTTGGCTAGGCCAGCATTTATTGCCCAACCCTAACTGCCCTTGAGAAGGTGGTGGTGAGCTGCCTTCTTGAACACCCACAGTCCCTGTGGTATAGGTACACCTGGAATGCTGTTAGGGAGGGAGTTCCAGGATTTTGACCTAGCGTGAAAGGAAGGAACAGTGATATAGTTCCAAGTCAGAATGGTGAGTAGCTTGGAGGGGAATTTCCAGGTGGTGGTGTTCCCATGTGTCTGCTGCCCAGTCCTTCCAGATGGTAGTGGTTGTGGGCTTGGAAGATGCTGCCTAAGGAGCCTTGGTGAGTTTCTGCAGTGCTTCTTGCAGATGGTACACACTGCTGCCACTGTTCGTCGGTGTTGGAGAGAGTGAATGTTTATGGATGGGGTGCCAATCAAGTGGGCTGCTTTGTCCTGGATGGTGTCAAGCTTCTTGAGTGTTGTTGGGAGCTGCAGTAATCCATCACACTCCTGACTTGTGCCATGTAGATGGTGGACAGGCTTTGGGGAGTCTGGAGGTGAGTTACTCACCGCAGGATTCCTAACCTTTGACCTCTTGTAGCCAGAGTATTTAAGTGGCTAGTCCAGTTCAGTTTCTGGTCAGTGGTAACCCTCAGGATATTCAGCGATGCTGTTGAATGTCAAGGGGTGATGGCTAGATTTTCTCTTGTTGGAGGTGGTCATTGCCTGGCATTTATGTGGTACGAATTTTACTTGCCACTTGTTAGCCCAAGCCTGGATATTGTCCAGATCTTGCTGCATTTGGACATGGACTGCTTCAGTTTCTGAAGGCTTGCGAATGGTCCTGAACATCTCACTTCTGACCTTATGAAGAAAGGAAGCCCATTTATGAAGCAGCTGAAGATGGTTGGCCTTGAACACGACCCTGAGGAACTCCTGCAGTGTTGGCCTGGAGATGAGATGATTGACCTCCAACAACCACAACCATCTTCCTTTGTGCTAGGTATGACTCAAGCCAGCGGAGAGATGTTCCCCTGATTCCCATTGACTCCAGTTTTGCTTGGACTCCTTGATGTCAAGGGCAGTCACTCTCATCTCACCTCTGGAATTCAGCTTTTTTGTCTGTTTAAGCCATGGCTGTAATGAGGTCAGAAGCTGAGTGATCCTGGTGAAACCAATCTGAGCATCAGTGATAAGGCTATTGCTAAGCAAGTGCTGCTTGGTAGCAATGTTGATGGCCCCTTTCATCAGTTTACTGATGATGGAGAGTAGATTGATGGGGTGGTAATTGGCCGAGTTGGATTTGTCCTGCTTTTTGTCTACAGGACATACTTGGGCATTTTCCACATAGCGGGGTAGATGCCAGTGTAGTAGCTACACTGGAACAGCTTGTCAGGGGCGCAGCAACTTCTGGAGCACAAGTGTTTGGTACAATTGCCTGAATATTGTCAGGGCTCATAGACTTTGCAGTATCCAGTGCCTTCAGCCGTTTGTTGATGTTGCAAGGAGTGAATTGAATTGGCTGGAGAATGGCACCTGTGATGCTGGGGAACCATTGCCTATTGTTGTACATGTGGGATTATAGACTGCTCACTCTAGTGACAATGTGGGAGAACTAGAGCAAGTTCCTGATCATACTCAATTGGAGACCAACATCCTGGAGCCTTAACTGACTGCGAAACCTTAAAGAAATTATTCGAGAATCCATGAGACTTGGAAATGGATAAGTTCAACATATATTTACAATTGTACGGAGAGTACACCAGTGCCACCTGTGTGCATTCAATGCTTTTTAATTTTTCTTATTCTACTGTTACATCTATGTGATCTTTGACATCTGCAGCTGAGGCAGAGGCAGTTTGCTGGTTCCTATGTCCTGTTAAATAAGATAACTTTGACGCGCCATCCTCTGGTGCCCGAGGCCTTGAGGGCTTCGGCCTGCTAAGGGTCTCCTGCTCAGGTTCAGATGCACCCTTCTCAGCCTGACCTACGGGAGAACATGGGGTCACTGGCAGAAGGGAAGTGGAGCAGCAGGGCACCCTTAGAGTGTCCTGGATGGATACCCCCAGGGTGCCCCTATTCCCTGTGGGTGCCTAATGGCTCCTCCCCGATGACTTGAGAAGGGGCACCCGGAGAGAGGTCACCTCACCCTGTCTACCTCTCACCTAGCCACTGTTGCAGTGTACCCATGGCTAGACAGATGGAGTGCAGGTCTGAGCACACATCTGGTAGAAACTGCTGGACCTGGGTCTCCAAGGCAGCCGTCACCCTTCCATTGGAGAGATCCATGTGTTGGCATGCCGGAGACCTGACAGCAGACAGAACATGGATGGAATTTTTTTTCTCTTCATGCATGGGATATGGGTGTCACTGGCTAGGCCAGCATTTATTGTCCATCCCTAATTGCCCTATTCAGAAGGCCTTTGAGAGTCAAACGCATTGTTGGTGGGTCTGGAGTCACATGTAGACCATAGAGGTAAGAACAGCAAATTTCCTTCCATAAAGGACATTGGTGAACCAGATGGATTTTTACGACAGCAATAGTTTTGTGTACTTTCAAGTCCATATTTTTATTGAATTCAAATTTCACCATCTGCCATGGTAGGATTTGAACCTTGCTTCCCACAGCATTACCTTGGGTTTCTGAAATACTTGTCCAGTGGTAATACCTCTATGCCACTGTCTCCCCAGAATACTACAGTCTTCTGTCCAGTTTGCGTTTGGCCTCTGGTAACTCTGCCTGATGTTCCTTGCCTGCCTCTGCATCTCCAAGAGAGCTCTTGGGGCTGAGTCCAGGGGCTCATCATCTGAATCAGACTCAGCAGGGCCTGATCTCCAGAGACCTCAGCTGTTGCTACCTCCGCCAGCTGTGGACTTGTTTGTAAGGTCTGTGAGATTGTGAACCCAAGCCCACTCTAGAACTTGGACCCATCAAGGTCTCTGCGCTGGTGGGGGTGCAGGTAAATGCCGTGATAGTGCTTCTTCTGAATTGCTGAGGCTTCGTCCTCAGAAATGGGTAGAGGGCTGGGGCTAGGGCTATGTCGTCTCCTGGCTGATGTCCTCCACAGTCTCTTGCTGGTACCTGGAATAGAGAAAAGAGAGATTCAGTGATTGACTAAGCAGGCCTAATGTTTTAATCTTTAATCTTTTGATCTTTAATCACTGTTAGTCAATGTCCACTTATTGCCAATGGAGGCTGGATCCCTCCTTACTAGGTTGTTGGGGGGAGGCCGATCTCGCCTTCTGCGCAGGCGCAGACTTGCTCTTCTCCTGCCAGCTCTGTGGCCTGTTCCTCATATGTACTGTGGGGCCGAAATTCATGACTACCACCTATCGTCATGGCCAACTCTCATTTGTTATGTGCTATATTGTGAGGCAATTGGTTAAGTGAGCTGTTCAGAAACATGCATTGTCGCCACCGAGGCCTCCTCAGTAAGTGATTAAGAAGCCGTTTGTCCAGGAATGAACACGTGATGGAGAGCTTAAAGTGGCTGGCACACATTCAGTGCTGATGTATTATCTGCTGGTCGTGTGTGACATCTCTGTGCATTGCTTGCTGCTTTCATAAACTGCTGCTGCTGTTATATTTCTCCTCCCGTAACATAAGGATGTCAAGGAAGGAGACGGCAGGAACTGAACAGCTGAAAAAAATGAATATAAGCAGGTGCTTTCAATTAATAAAAGTTGACACACCAAATAAAGTTACTTCGCACCTCACCCTCCCAGAGTTCCCCACTCTGAGACTTAGAATCATAGCATCACGCAGTGCAGAAGCGGCCCTTCGGCCCAACGATGGCTGCTATATCACAATTCCACATGTCAACCCTCACCCTTATCTCATCCGTTTTACCTGTAATACTCCTGGCATTAAAGTAGAGGTCATCCAGCCTTACTCCCTTGAAACTTAATGCAGCTGTACTCCCTCTTACTTGATTGATTTACTGTATTATGATGTGTCCCTATTCTGCTAACATTCTATGTCCCCTCCCCCTGTCGAATTAGTTTAAGCTCCTCCCAACAGCACTAGCACACCCGCCCGCAAGGATGTTAGCCCCCCTCTGGTTCAGATGTAGACCGTCCCGCTTGTACAGGTCCCACCTTCCCCAGAAACAGTCCCAGTGATCTTGGAATCTAAAACCCTCCCTCCTGCACCAACACTTAAGCCATGTATTCATCTGCTCCCTATTTCCTTCATAAGATACAAGTCTACATTTCCCTTCCATTATGCAATTCACAAAGGTTTAAGCAGCTGCTGGAATAAGCTCATAACTCTGTAGTCAAGCCGCACCTGCTGTTCAAAACACCGTTTACCAAAAAATCCATTCAGCCCCATCTACACCGATCTCAGCACCCCATGTCCATCCTTTATGTGAGCTAACTTATTTGTTAAATCCCCTTAAGAGTTAGGCGTAGGCCAATTGGCCCTTCGATCCTGCTCCGCCATTCAAGATCATGGGTTATCTGATTGTGGTATCAACTCCAGTTTCCTGTCTGCACCATCATAACCCCTTGTCTACCAAAAATCTATCTGAATAAATTCATTGACCCCATTACTTTCTGGGAAAGAAAATTTCACAGATTAAGGGCCCCCTGAGAGAAACAAATTCTCCTCATTTGATGAAAGACTCCTTGAATGATGTGAACTTAAGCAGTGGGTACCATGGATGGCTTACCCTGAAACCTTAGAGACCTGAAGTGACTCTTGTTTTAATGAAGCAAATGCCCCTGAGGCAACTTTTGACAGTGCAGTATAAAGGATGTTAGGGTCGTGTCTTATGCAGGAAAGGAACTAAAATTAGTTGGCTTAATGCCACTCTGGAGCCACTGCAAAATGCTTTATCATTCCCTACTGCCCACTAGTGCTAGGCATGGGTTCTGAGGCGCTACTGGTCATTACAGACTGAATAGTTTCACTCAGGTCTTGGAAACCCTGTGCGAATGTATTCAGGCAGATTCTAATCATCTTTGAAGCATTGTTAGGCACCATTCCAGAAGCCACTATTGCCATTCTTCCTTGTACTTTTTTGCCTCCCCCACCTGCACATGAAATTGATCCTCCTGAGTTGAGAACTGTGCCTCTGAGATCTGGGTCCCTCAGCTCCTCGGCCAAATGTGGTTATTTCTCCACCTTCTGTGGTGGAATGGCAATCTTCCACTTTATCACTTGAAAGTTCTCTTGCTCACAGATACCCTGCCTAATGAAAGTACTTCTGAATCGCTATGTGAAATATTGAACATACAAGTCAGATTCCTTGATGGTGTTACTTATGAGCTGTAAGTGCCTGGGTGGTTATTGAAGTGGCAGGTTTCTTCCTGTAATGCACTCCCAATAATCTGAAAAACACAAGAGTTCCTAAATTCTCAGTGTCCCTCTGCGTAGTGGTAATCCAGTGATGGAATGGCAAAACTGCTCATAACCCACCCCACATGCATAATTAGGGATCAGGAGGGCAAGCAGGAAGGCTAGCTGCAGAACCAGAAAATGCTTGAAATTCTCAGCAGGTCAGACAGCATCTGTGGAGAGAGAAAAGAGTTAATGAAAGATCATCAACCTGAACATTAACTCTATTTCTCCCAAAGCAGATGCTGCCTGATCTGTTGAGTAGTTCCAGCATTTTCTGTTTCATTTCATCTGGAGGCAGTGCAACAAATGTTAATTAGTCTCAGGGTTTTCGAATCTCTCTTTTGCCTTGTTCACCTTCATTGCTTTCTCTTTCTCTCCTGGTGTTTGACAAGGTGGTTACTAAAACCCGCTTTCACAGCCATATTTCCTTTCTCAGTGACTGTCTCTGTCTCCGACTTACCCCATGTGGATTTCAACTGAAATTCCATCCCTCATGTTTCGAACCCATCCAGGATTACAGGTATCTCCGGGACATGCAACGTTCCTCGGATTGCTGTTCCCGTCGCATTCTGAGATCCACACTCAGTGCCATGCGCTGCCATATGAACACACTCAACCTCTCCCTCCAGCAGCACCGCCGCACCCTTTTTTAAAGCTGCACGTGCCCCCAGTTTCATTTTATTCTTTGTCTCATCCGACGCCTCAACAAGAAACTTTTTCTCTTTCTCTCAAGTGCTAAGGAACGCAAGCTCCAACAACTCATCGACATCAACATCCATCAAGGACCCTCCACCCCTGCCTGTCCCTCAGTCCCCACCCCATCTTCCACTCTCAGCCCCGGCTGGGTATTCACTATATCCCCTGACCTTCCCCTCTCTGACGCTGAACGTTCAGTGCTCAGCAAAGGACTTAGTTTCATACCCTTATGCCCTCATTTCAATGAATTTTGGGCTCGGCACAATGCTGAACTCTTTTTCTGTCGCCTTCGTCTCCGTGCTCACTTCTTTGGGCAGGAGTCCTCTCCCCGTTCAACGTATCCTTTTACCCACCTCCAATATTCTCCCTCCACCTGGACTCCTCCCTCTGGATTCTTACCTTCTCTTGATCTTTTCATTGAGAACTGTCGGCCTGACATTAGTCATCTCAATTTCTCTGCTCCTCTCACCTATTCTAACCGGTCTCTCTGAACTTACTGCACTCCGTTCTCTCAGGTCCAACCCTAACATTGTCATCAAACCCGCTGACAAGGGTGGTGCTGTTGTTGTCTGGTGCACGGACCTCTACCTTGTGGAGGCTGAGCGTCAACTCGCAGACACTTCCTCCTACCTCTCCCTGTACCATGACCCCACCACTGAACATCAAGCCATTGTTTCCAGGACTGTCACTAACCTCGTCTCCTCTAGAGATCTTCCTTCCACAGCTTCCAACCTGATAGTCACCCAACCTTGGACTTCTACCAGGCTTCTACCTGCTACCCGAAATCCACAAACAGGCCTGTCCCAGCAGACCGATCGTGTCAGCTGTTCCTGCCCCACGGAACTCATTTCTCACTATCTTGACTCCCTTCTTTCTTCCCTTGTCCAGTCCCTTCCCACCTACATTCGTGATTCCTCTGACACCTTACGTCACATCAACAATTTCCAGTTCCCTGGCCCAACCGCCTTCTCTTCACCATGGACGTCCAATCCCTCTACACCTCCATCCCCCACCGGGATGGTCTGAGGACCCCCTGCCCAAACAACCCCCATCCACCACTACTCTCCTCCGTCTGGCTGAACTTGTTCTCACACTGAACAATTTCTCCTTTAACTCCTCTCACTTCCTCCAAATAAAAGGTGTGGCTATGGGTACCCGCACAGGCCCCAGCTATGCCTGTCACTTTATGTGGTATGTGGAACATTCCTTGTTCCAGTCCTACTCCAGCCCCCTCCCACAACTCTTTCTCCGGTACATCGATGATTACTTCGGTGCTGCTTCATGCTCTCGTCGGGAACTGAGAAAATGTATTAATTTTGCTTCCACTCTCCACCCCTCTACCATTTTCCCATGGTCCATCTCTGACATTTCCCTTGCCTTCCTTGACCTCTCTGTCTCAATTTCTAGTGATAGACTTATCCACCAATATCCATTACGAGCCTACCGATTCCTACAGCTACCTCAACTACAGCTCCTCACACCCTGCTTCCTGTAAGGACTCCATCCCATTCTCTCAGTTCTTTCGCCTCCATCGCATCTGTTCTAATGATGCTATCTTCAAAAACAGTTCCTCTGACATGTCCTCCTCCTTCCTTAACCGAGGTTTTCCACCCACAGTAGATGACAGGGCCCTCAACCGTGTCCGGCCCATCTCCCGCGCATCCACCCTCACGCCTTCTCCTCCCTCCCAGAAACGTGATAGGGTCCCCTTTGTCCTCACTTATCACCCCACCAGCCTCCGCATTCAAAGGATCAACCTCCGCCATTTCCACCAACTCCAGCATGATGCCACCACCAAATACACCTTCCCTTCACCCCCCCGGCGGCATTCCATAGGGATTGTTCCCTCCATGACACCCTGGTCCACTCTTCCATCACCCCCTACTCCTCAACCCCCTCTTATGGCACCTCCCTATGCGAACGCAAGATATGCAACACTTGCCCCATCACTTCCTCTCTCCTCACCGTCCAAGGGCCCAAACACTCCTTTCAAGTGAAGCAGCATTTCACTTGCACTTCCCTCAACTTAGTCTACTGCATTTGTTGCTCCCAATGCGGTTTCCTCTACATTGGAGAGACCAAACGCAGACTCGGTGACCGCTTTGCAGAACACCTACGGTCTGTCCGCAAGCCTCACCCACACCTCCTGTCGCTTGCCATTTCAACACTCCACCCTGCTCTCTTGCCCACATGTCTGTCCTTGGCTTGCTGCGTTGTTCCAGTGAAGCCCCACGCAAACTGGAGGAACAGCACCTCATCTTCCAACTAGGCACTTTACAGCCTTCTGGACTGAATATTGAGTTCAACAATTTTACATCTTGAACTCCCTTCTCCATCCCCACCCTCTTTCCGTTTCTTCCCCCTCCTTTTTGTTTTTTCCAATAATTTATATAGATTTTTCTTTTTCCACCTATTTCCATTAGTTTTAAATGTATTCCACCCATCATTTATCTATATCCTTTATGCCCTTTTAGTCTTATTTCTCCCCACCCCCAGTAGAGCTATCTGTACCTTGCTTGTCCTGCTATCCACTCTTAATTAGCACATTCTTTTAGATAATATCACCACCTTCAACACCTCTTTGTTCTTTTGTCTGTGACATCTTTTGGTTATCTCCTCCTATCACTGCTTGCTTGTCCCAACAACCACACCCCCCCACCCCCCCTTAAACCAGCTTATATTTCACCCCTCTCCTATTTTTACTTAGTTCTGTTAAAGAGTCATGAGGACTCGAAACATCGACTGTACTCTTCTCCGCCGATGCTGCCAGACCTGCTGAGTTTTTCCGGTATTTCTGTTCTGTTTTTGTTAATTAGACTGGTTCTTGGGATGAGGAATGTATTCAATGGCGAAAAATTGAGTAGACAGTCTGTTTTCCCTGGAGTTTGGAAGAATTACAGGTGATCTGATTTAATCACCCAAAATTCTTAAGGAACTTGACAGGGTGGACGCTGAGAAAATGTTTCTCTGGCAAGGAAATCTAGAAACCAGGGTTGTTCATTCAGAATAAGGTTGATAGATTGTTTTATGCTAATGGAATTAAGGAATATGAGAATGGTAGAGAAATTGGAGTTGGTAGAAGATCAGCCATGATATTGTTGAATTGCAGAGCAGGCTCAAAATGTCAAAGGGCTTAATCCTTCTCTTATGTTTTTATAGCAGCAGAATCATGTGGGCAGGCTGAAGTTCGACTTTGTCATTAACCTGCCAACAAAAGGAGATTGCAATCAAGTTTTCTTCTTTCTGAAACTAGTTTACCCCATCTTGTGTACTACAGTGGATTCATAAGAATCCTTTCAATTTAATTGGAATTTTTTCATTTGAAAGTTATTCTGCCAAATTTGTAACATACTCAAGGAGGTTCTATAAGTTTGCAAAGCAGAATCTTCTTTTAAATCCGTGCTGCCAATTTTATTATATTATTGCTAATACGTTATGGTTTTAGGTATACCTGACGGATAGATAATGGGACTGTAATTGCCTACATTTGCCCACATCTAATCTACAAAACTGAATGATTCCTTCATGGCGCCTGAGGATCTCTGCCACCATAGTTAGTCTTTAGCACCCTTCCTTTCTTAAATACCTTTTCCTCATTGATGTCAAGCTATTCCAGGATATTTGCTCTCTAAAAAGAAATAGATAGAAAGTTATTATCCTCAGTGGTAAATACTAATAGAAATTGTTAATTATTTAAAACCATTTTTACTTTGTGCCCAATTTCATGTTTCTTGCAAGTTGATCACTAAAAATGTTAGTGATGCCTCTAATCTTAGTCGAACAGCACAAGATTGCAAACTGGCATGCAGTGCTCGAACGGTCATGGCTGCTAACAAAATCATCTTCAGCTGCAGAAAACAAGGTTCTGCAGATCTTCAAAGTTATTCCTGTTTCAAAATTCCAGATGTTTGTTGAGTTTACTTTTTCAGCATCTCTTTCTATGCAGCCTCCCAGCACAGGTTATCAAGTAGGAAAGTTGCAATGCATAATTGTAGCTTGAGCAAAACAGCAAAAGTTTTTTTTTAATTTTTGTTATTTACATGGAAAAAAATTTTATTAACCCATATTATTATGCAAACATACGAATTAGGAGTAGGCCACTCGGCACCTTGTGCCTGCTCCACCATTCAATAAGATCTTTCACCCCCTTGTTAATCAAGAATCTATCCAGCTCTGCCATAAAAAATATTTAAAGACTCTGCTTCCACCACCTTTTGAGGAAGAGTTCCAAAGACTCAACCTTCTGAGAGAAAAAAATTCTCATCTCTGTCTTAAATAAGTGACCCCTTATTTTTAAACAGTGACCCCTAGTTCTAGATTCTCCCACAAGAGGAAACATCCTCTCCACATCCACCCTGTCAAGACCCCTCAGGATCTTAAAGGTTTCAGTCAAGTCACCTCTTACTCTTCTAAACTCTGGTGGATAGAAGCCTAACCTGTCCAACCTTGCTTCATAAGACTAATCCTGATATTAATCTAGTAAACCTTCTCTGAGCTGCTTCTAACACATTTACACCTTCCTTTAAATAAGGAGACCAGCACTGGACACAGTGCTCCAGATGTGGTCTGACCAGTGCCCTGGACAACTGAAGTAAAACCTCCCTACTTTTGCAATCAGTTCCCCTCAAATTCAAGAATAGCATTCTATTAGCTTTCCGAATTACTTGCTGTACATACATAGTAATGTTTTGTGATTCATGTACTAGGATACCCAGATCCCTCTGAATCTCAGAGCTCTGCAATCCTCTCACCATTCAGATAATCTTATTTATTCTTCCTGCCAAAATGAACAATTCCACATTTGCCCACATTATACTCCAGTTGCTAGGTCTTTGCTCACTCGCTTAACCTATCTATGTCCCTTTGTAGCCTCCTTATGTCCCCATCACAATTTACTTTCCTACCTATCTTTGTGTCATCAGCAAATTTAGCAAGCATTCCTTCGGCCTTTTCATCCAAGCCATTTAAATAAATTGTAAAAAATTGAGGACCCAGCACTGATCCCTGTGGCACACCACTTGTCACATCCAGCCAACCAGAAAAAGATCCATTGATCCAACTCCTTGCTTCCTGTTAGCTAGCCAATCTTCTATCCACACCAATAGGTTACTCCCTAAGACATGAGCTTTTATTTTCCGCAATTTCCTTTGATGTGGTACTTTATCAAATGCTTTCTGGAAATCTAAGTACAGTACATCTACTGGTTCACTTTTATCCACAGCACATGTGACTCTTTCAAAGAATTCCAATAAATTGGTTCAATATGATTTTCCTTTCACTAAACCATATTGACTCTGTCTGATATCCTTGAATTTTTCTAAGCATCTTTAATAATATCTTCTAACATTTTCCCTATGACTAATTTTAGGCTAACTGGCCTATAATTACTTGCTTTCTGTCTCCCTCCCTTTTTGAATTTGCTATTTTCCAATTCAATGGAACATTGCCCAAATGTCGGGAATTTTGGAAAATTTAAACAATTATATGCTTTTGCTTTAAGTCTGATACCATCTTTAACATTTTTTAGTTAACCATGGGTGGTGGGCCCTTCCCTTAGAATTTTTCTCGCTCATTGGAATGTATCTTTCTGAAATAGCCCTTTAAACCTGCCACTGAACTTCTATTGATCTATTCCATAACCTCATTTACCAGTATAAATTTAGCTAGCTCCACTTTCATGCCCTCATAATTGCCCTTTAAGTTTAAAATACTAGTTGTGGACACACTCGCTTCTCCCTCAAAGTGAATGTAAAATTCAATCATATTATGATCGCTGCTACCTAGGGGTGCCTTCACTATGAGGTTATCAATTAATCTTACCTAATTTCTCAATACCAGGTCTAGTATAGCCTGCTTTCTGGTTGGACCAGAATGTGATGTTCTAAGATACTATCCCGGAAATATTGTATGAATTCCTCATCTAAGCTAGCTTTGCCCATCTGATTTTTCCAGTCTCTATATAGATTAAAATTCTCCATGATTATTGCTGTTTCTTTTTGATAAGCATTATCTCTTATTTTATATTCTGTCCTAACGTGTAGTTATAATTAGGGGGCCTGTACACCACTCCCACAAGTGACTTCTTGACTTTATCATTTCTCATCTCAACCCAAACTGCTTCTGCGTCCTGGTTTCCTGAACTTAGATCATCCCTCTCTAATAATGTGCTAATAGCATTATTAATTAACAAAACCACCCCTCCATCTTTTCCTAACTTTCTGTCCTTACTAAATGTCACATGCCCTTCAATATTCAGGTCCCAATCTATGTCATCCTGTAGCCACATCTCTGTAATAGCTATTAGGTCGTAGTTATTTATTTCTGTTTGCACTATTAGTTCATCTGTTTTGTTTCGAATGCTACTTGTATTTAGATACAGAGTCTTGCGTTTTGTCCTTTTATTATTTTTATTATTATCAGCCTTATCTGCTGATTTATTCTTAAATTTGTACTCTCTGTCCCTTCCTGTCACAGTCTGTTTATCATTTCTCTCTTGCCTTATCTCTTTGGTTTACCACATGTCCCCAAGTTTGATCCCTTGCCCCCTCTATTTCCCTAGTTATGTGGCTTGCGAGGACCAGCCCCAGCACGGTTCAGGTGTAGACCGTCCCAACGGTACGGACCCCACTTTCCCCAATATTGGTACTGTGCCCCACAAACTGGAACCCACTTCTTCCATGCCAGTCTTTAAGCCACACGTTGATTTCTCTAATCTTATTTGTCCTATGCCAATTTGCACATAGCTGAGGTAATAATCCAGTAATTATTACCTTTGTGGTTCTGCTTCTTAATTTGGTGCTCTTCATACTGACTCTACAGAGTATCCTTTCTCATGTTGCCTATGTCGTTGGTACCTACGTGGACCACGATCACTGGATCCACCCCCTCCCACTGCAAGTTACTCTCCAGCCCTGAGCAAATGTCCTGAACCCTTGAACCAGGCAGGCAACATAGCCATCTGGATACTCGCTCCTTGTTACAAAGAACAGTGTCAATCCCCCTTACTGTACTGTCCCCTACCACCAGTACATTCTTTTGTGCTCCCCCCACTTGAATGGCTTCCTGTACCACAGTGCTATGGAGTGTCAGCTCATCCACCCTGCAGCCCCGACTCTAATCCAAACAAGCTGAAAGAACCTCAGACCTGTTGGACAATTACAGAGCCTGACGCTCCTGCCCTCTGGATCCCCTTAATTGCCCTAGCTATAGTCACACCCTTCTGTTCCTGACCACCTTCCAAATCATAAGACCCTATCCTAATGGATGTGCTTGCCTCCTGGTACAAAGCGTCCAGGTAGCTCCTCCCTCCCTGATGTGTCGCAGTGTCCGCAGCTCAACCTCCAGCTCAATGACTCTGAGCTGAAGCTCCTCAAGCCGCACACGCTTACTGCAAATGTGCTTGCCCTGGATAACACTGGTATCCAGGAGCACCCACATGCTGCAGCCGTGACATATCATCTGTCCTGTGTGTGTCCATAGATCTCTGAAGGCGGAGGGGCATGTTAGTAGCGTGATGAAAAAGACATATGGGACACTTGCCTTTATCAACCGAGTCATAGATTACAAGAGTAGGGAGGTCATGTTGGAGTTGTATAGAACCTTGGTGAGGCCACAGCTGGAGCAGTGTGTGCAGTTCTGGTCGCCACATTGTAAGAAGGATGTGATTGCACTGAGGGGGTGCAGAGGAGATTCACCAGGATGTTGCCTGGGTTGAAACATTTAAGTTATGAAGAGAAGTTGGATAGACTTAGGTTGTTTTCATTGGAGCAGAGAAGACTGAGGGGGCGACCTGATCAAGGTGTACAAGATTATGAGGGACATGGACAAGGTGGATAGGGAGCAGCTGTTCCCCTTATTGAAGGATCAGTCTCAAGGGGACATAAGTTGAAGGTGAGGGGCAGGAGGTTTAGGGGGGTTGTGAGGAAAAAACTGTTTTACCCAGAGGGTGGTGACAGTCTGGAATGCACTGCCTGGGAGGGTGGTGGAGGCAGGTTGCCTCACATCCTTTAAAAAGTACCTGGATGAGCTCTTGCCACGTCATGACATTCAAGGCTATGGGCCAAGTGCTAGTAAATGTGATTAAGTAGGTAGGTCAGGTGTTTCTCAAGTGTCGGTGCAGACTCGATGGGCCGAAGGGCCTCTTCTGCACAGTGATTCTGAGATACCCATACAGATTCCAGATCGTCGGAGATAATATCATTCCTCACTATTGCGTTAATTTCCTCTTCAACCAGCAATGCAACTCCTCCACCACCTTTTTCTTTTTGTCTGTCCTTCCCAAATACTGAATACCCCTGGATGTTCAGTTCCCATCCCTGGTCACCCTGCAGCCATGTCTCCTTAATCCCGACTATATCACAGCTGTTTACATTTATTTGGGCAGTTAATTCATCCACTTTATTGCGAATGCTCCTCCCGTTAAGGCACAAAGCTTGTCTTTTTAACATTACATGTCTCGTTCCCACTATTTTTCACTGAGGCCCTGTTTGATTCTTGCTCTTGATTTCTCTACCTATCACTTTTCTTATTCCTCTTTTTGTCTTTTGTTCTTATCCTTGATTCCCCTTCCTTTGACTTATCGCATAGGTTCCCACCCCCCTGTCATTTTAGTTTAAACCCTCCCCTACCATTCTAGCAAATGTTCCCCCGAGGACATCAGTTCCGGACCTGCCCAGGTGTAACCCGTCCAGTTTGTACTGGTCCCACCTGCCCCAGAACCGGTCCCAATGTCTCAGGAATCTGAAACCCTCCCCCTCACACCATCTCTTCAGCTACGTATTCATCCGATCTATCCTGCTATTTCTACTTCGACTAGCACGTTGCACTGATAGTAATCTTGAGATCACTACCTTTGAGGTCCTACTTTTCAATTTACTTCCTAACTCCCTATATTCTGGTTTTAGCATCTCATCTTTTTTTTTACTTATGTCGTTTGTACCAATGTGTACCACGACCACTGGCTGTTCACCCTCCCCCTTCAGAATGCTCTGAGACATCCTTGACCTGAGCACTGTGGGGGCAACATACCATTCTGGAGTCTTGATTGTGGCCACAGAAACGCCTATCTATCCCCCTTACAATTGAATCCCCTATAACTATTGCATTCCCATACTTATTACTCCTCCCCTGTGCAGCAGAGCCAATCGTGGGGTAAAGATTTTGGCTGTTGCTGCTTTCCCCTGAGAGGCCATTCCCCTCAACAGTATCCAAAGTGGTATATCTATTTTGCAGGGGAATAGCCACAGGAAATTCCTGCACTGCTTGCCTAGTCCTCTTGCTCTGCCTGGGGGTCACCCATTCCCTTCCTGCTTGTGGACTCTTAGCCTGTGGTGTGACCACTGCTCTATACATGCTATCCACAATATTCTCTGCCTTTCGGATGCTCCACAGTGTCCCCAGCTGCTGCTCCAGTTCCGAAACCCAGGCTTCCAGGAGCTGCAGCTGGCGACACTTCCCGCACACATGCTGGCCCTGGGTGCTAGAAATGTGGGCGGTTCCCACATAGAGCAGGAGGAGCACACCATGGCTTTGAGCACTCCTGCCATGACTTACCCTTTTAAATTAAATTAAACCTTTTAGAAGATTCTTAATATCAAATAATATCAATTAATCTAGGGCCCTTCTTCCCTGCTCCTCGTTGTTACAGAATATAACCCTTACAAACAATGAACCACAAAATAAGACCTTAAAAACTATAAGCAATAAAAGTAGTAAATACTTACCCGACTGTACTCACAGTACTCAAAGGGTCACCTCGGTCCCTCCTCACCGAACTCCCTCAGTCACCTCTGCTCTCCCAGCTCCTTATAAGGTACGGATCAGTATAACGTATTTGTGGGGTGAAAAGTTGAGGCAGACTATTAATGCGGGTATAGCATGTTGTGAGTATATGTGAGTCTATGCAAAAACATGATTTTTGTGGCCAGAAAAATTGGGTCAGCTGATGTAATTTATGATATATTTGCAAGGCTTACATTGCACCAGATATTCATTAAGTGTTGCTTACAGTTGAACAAATTCCCTCAGTATACAGGCAATAAATGGTTTATTTCTGAATATTTTATTTACTGATACTAACTGAAAAGTTACGACAATAAAATAACATTTATTTGTTTTTAGTGTTTTGTTTTCTCTTCAGAGCAAAGCTTCAAACTCAGGTCATGTGGCAATGGCAACATTTAGAATGCTTAGTTGCTTACTTTGAATGAAGCAATTCAATCTGATTGGATTATAACCCACCCCTCCTTCACCAAGAATCCTGGACAGTATATATTATCTATGCAGTGGGTATCAAGCATGGTGGAGAGGTGTTAACAGTGGAATTATTGTTTTGATGTAAATGATCCACAGTGTATCTATTCATTAAATGTGGATTCCGATCGTGCTGTGCCATAATACAATGTACAATGGCTTAATAGTAATAAAGCAGTGTTTAAAAAATGTTTTGGCATTTCTGCCTATTGATGCCTTTACATGCATCAGTACAGCAGGGGTACAAAGATAAAAACAAAAAACTGCGGATGCTGGAAATCCAAATTCACCTAGTTCTGTCGAAGGGTCACGAGGACTCGAAACGTCAACTCTTTTCTTCTCCGCCGATGCTGCCGGACCTGCTGAGTTTTTCCAGGTAATTCTGTTTTTGTTCAGCAGGGGTACATGTTTTTATTGTATCATTTGTAAACTATGTGGTGAAATTTAATTGAATTCATCCAGTAATTTTTCAGTAGTTCTTAAGTGAGAATCAGGTTGAGAAGGAAGGTGAAGCGGAAAATAAGACTGACAAGGAAAGAATATGAGAATAGAATGTTGGCTAACATAAAAGCAAACCCAAAAATCTTTTACCAGCTTGTAAATAGTAAGAGATTAGTAAGAGGTGGAGTGGTTCCTATTTGGGACAAAGAGGGTGATAAATGCTTGGAGGCGCAGGACTTTAATGAGTACTTTATATTAGTGTTTACTTAAAGAGAAGGAATCTGACAAAATGTCAGTAGAAGTGGAGATAGAAGCAAAGGGAGGGGTGAGAAAGGCTACCTATGCTTAGGGTAGAAAAGTCACGTGACCGAATAGTTTGCTGAGGTAGTGGGGTTGGAGATAATGGAAGGGCCTGCCATAATCTTCCAATCTTCTCTAGATAATTGAGGATTGGAGGGTGGAAAATGTGGCACCCTTATTCAAGAAAGGATGTAAGGACAGCCCTAGCAACTTTATGCCAGTTAGTTTAATACCGATAAAGTTTTAGAAACGATAATCAGGGAAAAAATCAACAGGTACCTGGAAAGGTTTGAGGTAATTGGGGATAGCCAGCGCAGATTTGTAAAAGGCAGATAATGCTTAACTAATTTATTTTGATGAAGCATCAGAGAAAGTTGAAGCAAATGCAGCGGATGTTGTATATATGAATACCACAGAAAAATCTGGTTAATAAAACTGAGGCTCATGGAATATCAGGGTCAGTGTCCAACCACATAAAAAACAAAATAGCTCAAGGACAGAAAGTAGTGAGTCGTGGTAAATGGTTATTTTTCAGACTGGAGGGTGGTAGGCAGTGGTGTTCCCCGAGGTACGATGCCAGCACCACTTCTTTTTTTGCTTATAAAAGTAAATTATTTGGATCTTGGAATACAGGGTAGAATTTCAAATTTTGCTGCTGATGTCAAACTTGGAGGAGTGGCAAACAGTGAGGATGATCCTGAATTGCCTGTAACACAGGTTTGCATAATGGGCTGGGAAGTGGCAGATGGAATTTAATATAGAGAAGTGTGAGGTGGTGCATTTTGGCAGAGGAATAGGGAGGGACAATATAGGCTTAATGGCACAGTTCTAAAGGGTGTGCAAAAACAAAGAGGCCTTCATCGATCTTTGAAGGTGGAAGGATATATTGAGAGAATGAGCAAAGCATAAGGAGTCTTGGGCTTCATAAATAGAGGCATTAAGTGCAAAAGCAGGGAGATAATGCTGAACCTTTGTAAAACTCTGGTTAGGGTTCAATTGGAGTATTGCATTCAAGCCTTCACACTTCAGGAAAGATATGATGATCCTTGACAGGTTGCAGAGATTTACAAGAATAGTTCCAAGAATAGGGGATTTTAGTTACAAAGGTTAGGTTGGAAAGGCTGGGTTATTCTCCTTGGAGCAAAGGAGATTGTGGGGAGATTTCATAGAAGTCTACAAGATTATGACAGATTTGGTTAAGATAGATAAGGAAAAGCTTTTCTCATTTGATGTTACAAGGACTGGGAACATGGATTTAAGGTTTTGGGCGAGTTATGCAGGGGGAATATGAGGAAGAACATTTTTACACAAGTAGTGGTAACCTGGAACTCGCTGCCCACGAGGGTGGTGGAAGTGGAAGCGATCAATCATTTCAAAAGGAAATTGGACGGGTACTTGAGGAAAGTAAACCTGCAGGACTAGGGGGATTGAGCAATGGAGTGGGACTGACTGGATTAGTCTGTGGGGAATCAGCATGGACTCAATGGCTGCCTCTGCTCTTTATGACTCTATAATTGCCTTAATCGTGACTTGTTACTTCTGTTAAATCTATTCATAAAATGTAAATTTTTGACAGATCAGACTGCTTTCATGTAAGGCACATTTTGTGGATTAAGATGGTGCCTGCAATTTACTTTTTTCCCTGAAATTTAATTTAGGGCATGACATAAGGTGCCAGCTATCACGTTCAGACTGATAACATGTGTTGGATGATACTTTAGCAAGAAATAAATAACTCTGCAATTTTTCTATTTTAGTAAATGGGACATTGTACTCTGTAAGTACTGTGGCTCCAGCGGGACTCATCTGGCCTGTTCATTGTTGGCAAGCTGCATGGAAAATTGGGAGTGCCCTGAGTGTAGAGATATTGTGTACAAATCAGGTAACTATTTTGGTAAATGTGGCATTCCTATTTTTAAATGTTTATTTGAAGAGTACAACAATATATATTAGAAGACAGGATCTTGTTCAAGTTAGTTCTAGTTTAGTAACCAGTTAGTAGTTGTTGCATTTTTTACAATTTTGAATGTATGCACTGATGCTGAGTTGAGGTCCATACACTTTATCTAGAATTCTTATTAAATGCTATCTCAAAATCCAAGTCAGTTCTATTCAGTAGATAGCACCCATGATCCTCAGAGAATTTTAATAGACTAAGTGTAACACATACCTCTGAAACGATGTTATGTAAAATTTGCATCACAGAAACAGCCATTTGGCTTAACAGGTCTGTCAGTGTTTTATGTTCCACACAAGCCTCCTTCCACCTTACTTCATTTCACCCAGTTGCAGTATCCTTCTATTCCTTTCTTCCTCATGTATTTGTCTAGCTTCCAATTAAATGTATTAATGGTATTCTCCTGAACCACTCCACGTGGTAGTGAATGCCACATTCTCACCACTAAGGAAAGATGTTTCTCGAATCCCTTGTTCAATTTATTAGCGTCTATCTTATATTTACGGTCTCTAGTTGTGGACTACCCCATAAGTGGAAACGTTGGGTGGAATTTTATGGGCCATAAAATGCAGGGGACCGTTAAAAAGTCCATTGACTTTGGCGGGACTGGAAAACGCCACCAACAGGAGGGGCTGGAAAATTTCGCCCATTGCTTGGTACCCACCATTTCTGGCCTTTACTCATTCAATGCATGTTATGTACCTTCCCAAATTGGACAGAGAAACACAAAATTTTAAATTCCTATCTTGCGCCCTTTCTGTTAAATAACAATTACATTTGATGTCTTTGCATGCAGTCCCGTTGTTGACCTAACAACAGCTAGTAAAACTTCACCAATTTGCTTGAAGATTCTAGGATATGCTGAATCCGGTGCAGGTTCTCTCTCTAAGCATTAAATGTGCACTTTGCTTGTGGCATGATTTGTCAACTTACATGCGTGATGTATCTTCTTGGAGACTAATACAGTTTAAAGCAACTGGGCCATGGTAAACTGTTAGTTTAAGTGGTGCTCCAAGGAAATCTTGATTTGAAAATTCTGCTGTTTGTTCCCATTATTCAATTTGTGGAGCAGTTTTTTGATTGGCTCTTTCTTCTGTAATGTCAAAATGTTGGTGACATCCTTGTAAAGTGTACTTGATATATTTCTGATCACAATTTTGAAACAAACCACTACTGCTGGCCATCAAATGTTCTACTTATTAAATTAAGTCAAACAACAATTACTAAGAACAATTCAGACATTTGACCACATTGTTACTTTTATATTTATAACCGAGCAGCGATGAGGGCACTTCAGTTAACAGTCAATCACATTGGTGTGGAACTAGAATCACATAAGCCAAACTGGGTAAGGATGGGAAGTTCCCTTCCCTAAAGAAAATTATTGAACCAGTTGGCATTACACCAATCTGACTGCTTCATTGGCATTTTTTCCTGATGCCATTTTTTTATTTCCAGATACTTTAACCTAAATTTAAATTCTTAAACTGCCATAACAAAACTCTCACTCACTGGATTATTGTCCAAACCTCTAGATTATTAGTTCAGTAACATAACCTACGCTACAACACTACCATCTCCAACTTCTTTTCATATAGCGTTCAAAACTAACTTCTTGAAGTAAGTACATCTGAATTATGGTGAATGTGAATTAAAATTTGTGATTGTAGTCACTTTGTAACTTTTCAGTCAATTTCTACCTTGTAGGTAGCTTCTAACTACCAAAATTGTGTCGGCATTGGCATGATAAAATTGTGAATGGTCCTTTAGTTTGCTGTCAACTCCCTAATAACTTGGAAACACTATTAAATACTCCTTTTTGGTGTTTATTCTATGCTTAACTTTTTTGGTATTCATCAACGCCCCCCTTGGCTCCGGCTCCAGCCGTCTTATGCCCTGGCTCCAACCGCCTTGCGCCTACCCTGGCTGCTTTCCCCTGTTCCCCCTGCTTTCCATTGGCTCCAGGCGTGTTTTCCTGGCTGTCAGTGCTCCCCTCAGTGGGCACCTGCGTTCTGTGTGTGTGTGGGAGGGCTGGGTGTGTGTGCATCTCTGTTTGGGAGAGGTGTGTATGTGCGTGTGTAAAGGTGATGTGTGTGTGGGAGGGGTATGTCTGTGTGTGTGGGAGGGGTGGGCAGTGTGTGTGTATGTTAGGAGGGAGAGAGAGAGAGACGGGCATGAGAGAGGGAGAGAGAGAGACGGGCGTGAGAGAGGGAGAGAGAGAGACGGGCGTGAGAGGAGGGAGAGAGAGAGACGGGCGTGATGAGAGGGAGAGAGAGCGAGACGGGCGTGAGAGAGGGAGAGAGAGAGACGGGCGTGAGAGAGGGAGAGAGAGAGACGGGCGTGAGAGAGGGAGGAGAGAGAGACGGGCGTGAGAGAGGAGAGGGAGAGAGAGACGGGCGTGAGAGAGGGAGAGGGAGAGAGAGGACGGGCGTGAGAGAGGGAGAGAGAGAGACGGGCGTGAGAGAGGGAGAGAGAGAGACGGGCGTGAGAGAGGGAGAGAGAGAGACGGGCGTGAGAGAGGGAGAGAGAGACGGGCGTGAGAGAGGGAGAGAGAGAGGACGGGCGTGAGAGAGGGGAGAGAGAGAGAGACGGGCGTGAGAGAGGGAGAAAGAGACGGGCCGTGAGAGAGGGAGAGAGAGAGACGGGCGTGAGAGAGGGGAGAGAGAGAGACGGGCGTGAGAGAGAGGAGAGAGAGACGGGCGTGAGAGAGGGAGAGAGAGAGACGGGCGTGAGAGAGAGGAGAGAGAGACGGGCGTGAGAGAGGGAGAGAGAGAGACGGGCGTGAGAGAGGGAGAGAGAGAGACGGGCGTGAGAGAGGAGAGAGGAGAGACGGGCGTGAGAGAGGGAGAGAGAGAGACGGGCGTGAGAGAGGAGAGAGAGAGACGGGCGTGAGAGAGGGAGAGAGAGAGACGGGCGTGGAGAGAGGGAGAGAGAGAGAGCGGGCGTGAGAGAGGGGAGAGAGAGAGACGGGCGTGAGAGAGAGGAGAGAGAGAGACGGGCGTGAGAGAGGGAGAGAGAGAGACGGGCGTGAGAGAGGAGAGAGAGAGACGGGCGGTGAGAGAGGAGAGAGACGGGTGAGAGAGGCGGAGAGAGAGAGACGGGCGTGAGAGAGGGGGAGAGAGAGACGGGCGTGAGAGAGGGAGAGAGAGAGACGGGCGTGAGAGAGGGAGAGAGAGAGACGGGCGTGAGAGAGGGAGAGAGAGAGACGGGCGTGAGAGAGAGGGAGACGCGAGAGAGACGGGCGTGAGAGAGGGAGAGAGAGAGACGGGCGTGAGAGAGAGGAGACGAGAGAGAGGAGACGGGCGTGAGAGAGGGAGAGAGAGAGACGGGCGTGAGAGAGGGAGAGAGAGAGACGGGCGTGAGAGAGGGAGAGAGAGAGGACGGGCGTGAGAGAGACGGGAGAGAGAGAGAGACGGGCGTGAGAGAGGGAGAGAGAGAGACGGGCGTGAGAGAGGAGAGAGAGAGAGACGGGCGTGAGAGAGGGAGAGAGAGAGACCGGGGTGAGGAGGGAGAGAGAGAGACGGGCGTGAGAGAGGGAGAGAGAGAGACGGGCGTGAGAGAGGGAGAGAGAGAGACGGGCGTGAGAGAGGGAGAGAGAGAGACGGGCGTAGAGAGGGAGAGAGAGGACGGCTGAGAGAGAGAGACGGGCGTGAGAGAGGGAGAGAGAGAGACGGCGTGAGAGAGGGAGAGAGAGAGACGGGCGTGAGAGAGGGAGAGAGAGAGACGGGCGTGAGAGAGGGAGAGAGAGAGACGGGGCGTGAGAGAGGGAGAGAGAGAGACGGGCGTGAGAGAGGGAGAGAGAGAGACGGGCGTGAGAGAGGGAGGAGAGAGAGGACGGGCGTGAGAGAGGGAGAGAGAGAGTCGGGCGTGAGAGAGGGAGAGAGAGAGACGGGCGTGAGAGAGGGAGAGAGAGAGACGGGCGTGAGA
>JANJGN010000197.1:0-5000 GCA_026770705.1 Isurus oxyrinchus
GTGTGAGAGGGAGTGAGTGTGTGTGAGAGGGAGAGAGTGTGTGTGAGAGGGAGACAGTGTCTGAGAGGGAGACAGTGTGTGAGAGAGGGAGACAGTGTGTGAGAGAGAGAGTGTGTGAGAGAGAGAGTGTGTGAGAGGGAGACAGTGTGTGAGAGGGAGAGAGTGGTGTGTGAGAGAGAGTGTGTGAGAGTGAGAGAGTGTGTGTGAGAGGGAGACACTGTGTGTGAGAGGGAGAGAGTGTGTGAGGAGAGAGAGAGAGAGTGTGTGAGAGGGAGAGAGTGTGTGAGAGGGAGAGAGTGTGTGAGAGGGAGAGAGTGTGTGAGAGGGGAGAGCGGGTGTGAGAGAGAGGAGAGTGTGTGTGTGAGAGAGGGAGAGTGGTGTGAGAGGGAGACTGTGTGTGTGAGAGAGAGAGAGTGTGTGTGTGAGAGGGAGAGAGTGTGTGTGAGAGAGAGTGTGTGAGAGGGAGAGAGTGTGTGTGAGAGGGAGACTGTGTGTGTGAGAGAGAGAGAGTGTGTGTGTGAGAGGGAGAGAGTGTGTGTGAGAGAGAGAGAGTGTGTGTGTGAGAGGGAGAGAGTGTGTGTGTGAGAGGGAGAGAGTGTGTGTGAGAGAGGGAGAGAGAGTGTGTGTGAGAGGGAGAGAGTGTGTGTGTGAGAGAGAGAGAGTGTGTGTGAGAGAGGGAGAAAGTGTGTGTGAGAGGGAGAGAGAGTGTGTGAGAGGGAGAGAGAGTGTGTGAGAGGGAGAGTGTGTGTGTGAGAGGGAGAGAGAGTGTGTGAGAGGGAGAGAGAGTGTGTGAGAGGGAGAGAGAGTGTGTGAGAGGGAGAGTGTGTGTGAGAGAGGGAGAGTGGTGTGTGTGAGAGAGGGAGAGTGTGTGTGTGAGAGAGGGAGAGTGTGTGTGTGTGTGTGTGTGAGGGAGTGTGTGTGAGAGGGAGAGAGTGTGTGTGAGAGGGAGAGAGGGGTGTGTGAGAGGGGGGAGAGAGAGTGTGTGAGAGGGAGAGAGAGTGTGTGTGAGAGGGAGAGTGTGTGTGTGAGAAGGAGAGAGTGTGTGAGAGGGAGAGAGTGTGTGTGAGAGGGAGAGAGTGTGTGTGAGAGGGAGAGAGTGTGTGTGAGAGGGAGAGAGTGTGTGTGAGAGGGAGACAGTGTGTGAGAGGGAGACAGTGTGTTAGAGAGGGAGACAGTGTGTGAGAGAGAGAGTGTGTGAGAGGGAGACAGTGTGTGAGAGGGAGAGAGTGTGTGAGAGAGAGAGTGTGTGAGAGGGAGACAGTGTGTGAGAGGGAGACAGTGTGTTAGAGAGGGAGACAGGTGTGTGAGAGAGAGTGTGTGAGAGGGAGACAGTGTGTGAGAGGGAGAGAGTGTGTGTGAGAGAGAGTGTGTGAGAGTGAGAGAGTGTGTGTGAGAGAGAGAGAGTGTGTGTGAGAGGGAGAGAGTGTGTGAGAGGGAGAGAGTGTGTGAGAGGGAGAGAGTGTGTGTGAGAGAGAGTGTGTGAGAGGGAGAGAGTGTGTGTGAGAGGGAGTCTGTGTGTGTGAGAGAGAGAGAGTGTGTGTGTGAGAGGGAGAGAGTGTGTGTGAGAGGGAGAGAGAGTGTGTGTGAGAGGGAGAGAGAGTGTGTGTGAGAGGGAGAGAGTGTGTGTGAGAGAGAGAGAGTGTGTGTGAGAGGGAGAGTGTGTGTGAGAGGGAGAGTGTGTGTGAGAGGGGGAGAGTGTGTGTGTGAGAGTGGGAGAGTGTGTGTGTGTGTGAGGGAGAGAGTGTGTGTGAGAGGGAGAGAGAGTGTGAGAGGGGGAGAGAGAGTGTGTGAGAGGGAGAGAGAGTGTGTGTGAGAGGGAGAGAGAGTGTGAGAGAGGGAGAGTGTGTGTGTGAGAGGGAGAGAGTGTGTGTGAGAAGGAGAGAGTGTGTGAGAGGGAGAGAGTGTGTGTGAGAGGGAGAGAGTGTGTGAGACAGGGAGACAGTGTGTGAGAGGGAGAGTGTGTGAGAGAGGGAGAGAGTGTGTGTGAGAGAGGGAGAGAGTGTGTGTGAGAGAGAGAGAGTGTGTGTGTGAGAGAGGGAGAGTTTGTGTGAGAGGGAGAGTGTGTGTGAGAGAGAGAGAGAGAGTGTGTGTGAGAGAGAGAGGGAGAGTTTGTGTGAGAGGGAGAGTGTGTGTGTGTGAGAGAGAGAGGGAGAGTTTGTGTGAGAGGGAGAGTCTGTGTGTGTGAGAGAGAGAGAGAGTGTGTGTGTGAGAGAGGGAGAGTGTGTGTGAGAGAGGGAGAGTGTGTGTGAGAGAGGGAGAGTGTGTGTGAGAGGGAGAGTGTGTGTGAGAGGGAGAGTGTGTGTGAGAGGGAGAGTGTGTGTGAGAGGGAGAGTGTGTGTGAGAGGGAGAGTGTGTGTGAGAGAGAGTGAGTGTGTGAGAGGGAGAGAGTGTGTGAGAGGGAGAGAGTGTGTGAGAGGGAGAGAGTGTGTGAGAGGGAGAGAGTGTGTGAGAGAGGGAGAGTGTGTGTGTGAGAGATCGAGAGAGAGTGTGTGTGAGAGAGGGAGACAGTGTGTGTGAGAGGGAGAGAGTGTGTGTGAGAGGGAGAGAGTGTGTGTGAGAGAGGGAGACAGTGTGTGAGAGAGGGAGAGAGCGTGTGAGAGAAGGAGAGAGCGTGTGAGAGGGAGAGAGTGTGTGAGAGAGGGAGAGAGTGTGTGTGAGAGGGAGAGAGTGTGTGAGAGAGAGAGAGTGTGTGTGTGAGAGAGGGAGAGTGTGTGTGAGAGGGAGGGAGAGTTTGTGTGAGAGGGAGAGTGTGTGTGTGAGAGAGAGAGTGTGTGTGTGTGAGAGGGAGAGTGGTGTGTGAGAGGGAGAGTGTGTGTGAGAGGGAGAGTGTGTGTGAGAGGGAGAGTGTGTGTGAGAGGGAGAGTGTGTGTGAGAGAGAGAGAGTGTGTGAGTGGGAGAGAGTGTGTGTGAGAGAGAGTGAGTGTGTGAGTGGGAGAGAGTGTGTGAGAGAGGGAGAGTGTGTGCGAGAGATCGAGAGAGAATGTGTGTGCGAGAGATCGAGAGAGAGTGTGTGTGTGCGAGAGGGAGAGAGTGTGTGTGAGAGGGAGAGAGTGTGTGTGAGAGAGGGAGACAGTGTGTGAGAGAGGGAGACAGTGTGTGAGAGAGGGAGAGAGCGTGTGAGAGAGAGAGAGTGTGTGTGAGAGGGAGAGAGTGTGTGTGAGTGGGAGAGAGTGTGTGTGAGAGGGAGAGAGTGTGTGTGAGAGAGGGAGACAGTGTGTGAGAGAGGGAGACAGTGTGTGAGAGAGGGAGACAGTGTGTGAGAGAGGGAGACAGTGTGTGTGAGAGAGGGAGACAGTGTGTGAGAGAGGGAGACAGTGTGTGAGAGAGGGAGAGAGTGTGTGTGAGAGAGGGAGAGAGAGTGTGTGAGAGGGAGAGAGTGTGTGTGAGAGAGGGAGAGAGTGTGTGAGAGGGAGAGAGAGTGTGTGTGAGAGGGAGACAGTGTGTGTGAGAGGGAGACAGTGTGTGTGAGAGGGAGAGAGAGTGTGAGAGAGGGAGAGGGGGAGAGAGAGTGTGTGTGAGAGGGAGAGAGAGTGTGTGTGAGAGGGAGAGAGAGTGTGTGTGAGAGGGAGAGAGAGTGTGTGTGAGAGGGAGAGAGAGTGTGTGTGAGAGGGAGAGAGTGTGTGTGAGAGGGAGAGAGTGTGTGTGAGAGGGAGAGAGTGTGTGTGAGAGGGAGAGAGTGTGTGTGAGAGGGGAGAGAGTGTGTGTGAGAGGGAGAGAGTGTGTGTGAGAGGGAGAGAGTGTGTGTGAGAGGGAGAGAGTGTGAGAGGGAGAGAGTGTGTGTGAGAGGGAGAGAGTGTGTGAGAGGGAGATAGTGTGTGAGAGAGAGAGAGTGTGTGTGTGAGAGAGAGAGAGTGTGTGTGAGAGAGAGAGAGTGTGTGTGAGAGGGAGTGTGTGAGAGAGGGAGAGAGTGTGTGAGAGGGAGAGTGTGTGTGAGAGGGAGAGTGTGTGTGAGAGGGAGAGTGTGTGTGAGAGGGAGAGTGTGTGTGAGAGAGAGTGAGTGTGTGAGAGGGAGAGAGTGTGTGAGAGAGGGAGAGTGTGTGCGAGAGATCGAGAGAGAATGTGTGTGCGAGAGATCGAGAGAGAGTGTGTGTGCGAGAGGGAGGAGAGTGTGTGTGAGAGGGAGAGAGTGTGTGTGAGAGAGGGAGACAGTGTGTGAGAGAGGGAGACAGTGTGTGAGAGAGGGAGAGAGCGTGTGAGAGAGAGAGAGTGTGTGTGAGAGGGAGAGAGTGTGTGTGAGAGGGAGAGAGTGTGTGTGAGAGAGGGAGACAGTGTGTGAGAGAGGGAGACAGTGTGTGAGAGAGGGAGACAGTGTGTGAGAGCGGGAGACAGTGTGTCTGAGAGAGGGAGACAGTGTGTGAGAGAGGGAGACAGTGTGTGAGTGAGGGAGAGAGTGTGTGTGAGAGAGGGAGACAGTGTGTGTGAGAGGGAGACAGTGTGTGTGAGAGGGAGAGAGAGTGTGAGAGGGAGAGAGAGTGTGT
Organism: Isurus oxyrinchus; assembly: GCA_026770705.1. Taxonomy (NCBI): domain Eukaryota; kingdom Metazoa; phylum Chordata; class Chondrichthyes; order Lamniformes; family Lamnidae; genus Isurus; species Isurus oxyrinchus. The sequence continues at coordinate 4,479 of JANJGN010000197.1, forward strand.
GTGAGAGGGAGAGAGAGTGTGTGTGAGAGGGAGAGAGAGTGTGTGTGAGAGGGAGAGAGAGTGTGTGTGAGAGGGAGAGAGAGTGTGTGTGAGAGGGAGAGAGAGTGTGTGTGAGAGGGAGAGAGAGTGTGTGTGAGAGGGAGAGAGAGTGTGTGTGAGAGGGACGAGAGAGGTGTGTGTGAGAGGGAGAGAGTGTGTGTGAGAGGGAGAGAGTGTGTGTGAGAGGGAGAGAGTGTGTGTGAGAGGGAGAGAGTGTGTGAGAGGGAGATAGTGTGTGAGAGAGAGAGAGTGTGTGTGTGAGAGAGAGAGAGTGTGTGTGAGAGAGAGAGAGAGTGTGTGAGAGAGGGAGAGAGTGTGTGAGAGAGGGAGAGTGTGTGTGTGAGAGAGAGAAAGTGTGTGTGAGAGAGAGAGAGTGTGTGTGAGAGGGAGTGTGTGAGAGAGGGAGAGTGTGTGAGAGAGGGAGAGTGTGTGAGAGAGGGAGAGAGTGGTGTGAGAGGGAGAGTGTGTGTGAGAGGGAGAGAG
>JANJGN010000197.1:10000-155000 GCA_026770705.1 Isurus oxyrinchus
ACGTTATGTTTTTTGTATTGCAGAGCGTCGGCAGCGCTTGACCATCGTGAGGTGCCTGTTGTGTGGACTGACTAAGCGGTTCCCCAGTAAACCGGGCTACACCCTCTGGGTGGAGCGTCCCGAGGCACAGCTTCAGCTGCAGGCCCCACACCAGAGCCCGGCTGAGTGAGGTAAGAGTACCGAGGGGACAGGGGGACAGAGGTGAAGGGAAAGAGGGCAGGGGATCGGGAGAGCGCCGGCTGGTCGGACTGAGTGACAGAGATGGAGAGAGAGAGAGAGATGGACAGACAAATGGAGAGCGAGGGAGAGGGACAGAAAGAGGGAGAGACAGAGGGGCAGACGGAAGGGAGGGATAGAGACAGAGGGGCAGACGGAAGGGAGGGATAGAGACAGAGGGGCAGACGGAAGGGAGGGATAGAGACAGAGGGGCAGACGGAAGGGAGGGATAGAGACAGAGGGGCAGACGGAAGGGAGGGATAGAGACAGAGGGGCAGACGGAAGGGAGGGATAGAGACAGAGGGGCAGACGGAAGGGAGGGATAGGGACAGAGGGGCAGACGGAAGGGAGGGATAGAGACAGAGGGGCAGACGGAAGGGAGGGATAGAGACAGAGGGGCAGACGGAAGGGAGGGATAGAGACAGAGGGGCAGACGGAAGGGAGGGATAGAGACAGAGGGGCAGACGGAAGGGAGGGATAGAGACAGAGGGGCAGACGGAAGGGAGGGATAGAGACAGAGGGGCAGACGGAAGGGAGGGATAGGGACAGAGGGGCAGACGGAAGGGAGGGATAGAGACAGAGGGGCAGATGGAAGGGAGCGATAGAGAGAGAGGGAGAGAGAGGGACAGAGAAGGGAGAGAGAGGGACAGAGAAGGGAGAGAGAGGGACAGAGAAGGGAGAGAGTGGGACAGAGAAGGGAGAAAGAGAGAGAGACAGAAAAGGGAGAGAGAGATGGACAGAGAAGGGAGAGAGAGATGGACAGAGAAGGGAGAGAGAGATGGACAGAGGCGGGAGAGAGAGATGGACAGAGGCGGGAGAGAGAGATGGACAGAGGCGGGAGAAAGAGAGAGACAGAGAAGGGGGAAAGAGAGATGGACAGAGACGGGAGAGAGAGAGGGAGAGAGAAGGGGGAAAGAGAGATGGACAGAGACGGGAGAGAGAGAGGGAGAGAGAAGGGGGAAAGAGAGAGAGAGGGACAGAGAAGGGAGAGAGAGAGAAATGGACAGAGGAGGGAGACAAAGGGACAGAGAAGGTAGAGAGAGGGGGACAGAGAAGGGAGAGAGAGAGGGACAGAGAAGGGAGAGAGAGTGAGAGACAGAGAAGGGAGAGAGAGAGAGGGACAGAGAAGGGAGAGAGTGAGAGGGACAGAGAAGGGAGAGAGTGAGAGGGACAGAGAAGGGAGAGAGAGAGAGGGACAGAGAAGGGAGAGAGAGAGGGGGACAGAGAAGGGAGAGAGAGAGGGACAGAGAAGGGAGAGAGAGTGAGAGACAGAGAAGGGAGAGAGAGAGAGGGACAGAGAAGGGAGAGAGTGAGAGGGACAGAGAAGGGAGAGAGTGAGAGGGACAGAGAAGGGAGAGAGAGAGAGGGACAGAGAAGGGAGAGAGAGAGAGGGACAGAGAAGGGAGAGAGAGAGAGGGACAGAGGAGGGAGAGAGTGAGAGGGACAGAGAAGGGAGAGAGAGAGAGGGACAGAGAAGGGAGAGAGAGAGAGGGACAGAGAAGGGAGAGAGAGAGAGGGACAGAGAAGGGAGAGAGAGAGAGGGACAGAGAAGGGAGAGAGTGAGAGGGACAGAGAAGGGAGAGAGAGGGAGGGACAGAGAAGGGAGAGAGAGAGGGACAGAGAAGGGAGAGAGAGAGAGGGACAGAGAAGGGAGAGAGAGGGACAGAGAAGGGAGAGAGAGGGAGGGACAGAGAAGGGAGAGAGAGAGGGACAGAGAAGGGAGAGAGAGAGAGGGACAGAGAAGGGAGAGAGAGAGAGGGACAGAGAAGGGAGAGAGAGGGACAGAGAAGGGAGAGAGAGGGACAGAGAAGGGAGAGAGAGAGAGGGACAGAGAAGGGAGAGAGAGGGACAGAGAAGGGAGAGAGTGAGAGGGACAGAGAAGGGAGAGAGAGAGAGGGGGACAGAGAAGGGAGAGAGTGAGAGGGACAGAGAAGGGAGAGAGAGAGAGGGACAGAGAAGGGAGAGAGAGAGAGGGACAGAGAAGGGAGAGAGTGAGAGGGACAGAGAAGGGAGAGAGTGAGAGGGACAGAGAAGGGAGAGAGAGAGAGGGACAGAGAAGGGAGAGAGAGAGAGGGACAGAGAAGGGAGAGAGTGAGAGGGACAGAGAAGGGAGAGAGAGAGAGGGGGACAGAGAAGGGAGAGAGAGAGAGGGACAGAGAAGGGAGAGAGAGAGAGGGACAGAGAAGGGAGAGAGAGAGGGACAGAGAAGGGAGAGAGAGAGAGGGACAGAGAAGGGAGAGAGAGAGAGGGGGACAGAGAAGGGAGAGAGAGAGAGGGACAGAGAAGGGAGAGAGAGAGAGGGACAGAGGAGGGAGAGAGTGAGAGGGACAGAGAAGGGAGAGAGAGAGAGGGACAGAGAAGGGAGAGAGAGAGAGGGACAGAGGAGGGAGAGAGAGAGAGGGACAGAGAAGGGAGAGAGAGAGAGGGACAGAGGAGGGAGAGAGTGAGAGGGACAGAGAAGGGAGAGAGAGAGAGGGACAGAGAAGGGAGAGAGAGAGAGGGACAGAGGAGGGAGAGAGTGAGAGGGACAGAGAAGGGAGAGAGAGAGAGGGACAGAGGAGGGAGAGAGAGAGAGGGACAGAGAAGGGAGAGAGAGAGAGGGGGACAGAGAAGGGAGAGAGAGAGAGGGACAGAGAAGGGAGAGAGAGAGAGGGACAGAGGAGGGAGAGAGTGAGAGGGACAGAGAAGGGAGAGAGAGAGAGGGACAGAGAAGGGAGAGAGAGAGAGGGACAGAGGAGGGAGAGAGTGAGAGGGACAGAGAAGGGAGAGAGAGAGAGGGACAGAGAAGGGAGAGAGTGAGAGGGACAGAGAAGGGAGAGAGAGAGAGGGACAGAGAAGGGAGAGAGAGAGAGGGGGACAGAGAAGGGAGAGAGAGAGAGGGACAGAGAAGGGAGAGAGAGAGAGGGACAGAGAAGGGAGAGAGAGAGGGGGACAGAGAAGGGAGAGAGAGAGAGAGAGGGACAGAGAAGGGAGAGAGAGAGAGGGACAGAGAAGGGAGAGAGTGAGAGGGACAGAGAAGGGAGAGAGTGAGAGGGACAGAGAAGGGAGAGAGTGAGAGGGACAGAGAAGGGAGAGAGAGAGAGGGACAGAGAAGGGAGAGAGTGAGAGGGACAGAGAAGGGAGAGAGAGAGAGGGACAGAGAAGGGAGAGAGAGAGAGGGACAGAGAAGGGAGAGAGAGAGGGGGACAGAGAAGGGAGAGAGAGAGAGGGGGACAGAGAAAAGAGAGAGAGAGAGGGACAGAGAAGGGAGAGAGAGAGAGGGACAGAGAAGGGAGAGAGAGAGGGGGACAGAGAAGGGAGAGAGAGAGGGGGACAGAGAAGGGAGAGAGAGAGAGGGGGACAGAGAAAAGAGAGAGAGAGAGGGACAGAGAAGGGAGAGAGTGAGAGGGACAGAGAAGGGAGAGAGTGAGAGGGACAGAGAAGGGAGAGAGTGAGAGGGACAGAGAAGGGAGAGAGAGTGAGGGGGACAGAGAAGGGAGAGAGAGAGAGGGACAGAGAAGGGAGAGAGAGAGAGGGACAGAGAAGGGAGAGAGAGAGAGGGACAGAGAAGGGAGAGAGTGAGAGGGACAGAGAAGGGAGAGAGAGTGAGGGGGACAGAGAAGGGAGAGAGAGAGAGGGACCGAGAAGGGAGAGAGTGAGAGGGACAGAGAAGGGAGAGAGAGAGAGGGACAGAGAAGGGAGAGAGAGAGAGGGACAGAGAAGGGAGAGAGAGAGAGGGACAGAGAAGGGAGAGAGAGAGGGACAGAGAAGGGAGAGAGAGAGAGAGGGACAGAGAAGGGAGAGAGAGAGAGGGACAGAGAAGGGAGAGAGAGAGAGGGACAGAGAAGGGAGAGAGTGAGAGGGACAGAGAAGGGAGAGAGTGAGAGGGGGACAGAGAAGGGAGAGAGAGAGAGGGACAGAGAAGGGAGAGAGAGAGAGAGGGACAGAGAAGGGAGAGAGTGAGAGGGACAGAGAAGGGAGAGAGTGAGAGGGACAGAGAAGGGAGAGAGAGAGAGAGGGACAGAGAAGGGAGAGAGTGAGAGGGACAGAGAAGGGAGAGAGTGAGAGGGACAGAGAAGGGAGAGAGAGAGAGGGACAGAGAAGGGAGAGAGAGAGAGAGAGGGACAGAGAAGGGAGAGAGAGAGAGGGACAGAGAAGGGAGAGAGTGAGAGGGACAGAGAAGGGAGAGAGAGAGAGGGACAGAGAAGGGAGAGAGAGAGAGGGACAGAGAAGGGAGAGAGAGAGGGGGACAGAGAAGGGAGAGAGAGAGAGGGACAGAGAAGGGAGAGAGTGAGAGGGACAGAGAAGGGAGAGAGTGAGAGGGACAGAGAAGGGAGAGAGAGAAAGGGACAGAGAAGGGAGAGAGTGAGAGGGACAGAGAAGGGAGAGAGAGAGAGGGACAGAGAAGGGAGAGAGAGAGAGGGACAGAGAAGGGAGAGAGAGAGAGGGACAGAGAAGGGAGAGAGAGAGAGGGACAGAGAAGGGAGAGAGAGAGAGGGACAGACAGGGTGTGGGAGTTAGAGAGGGACAACTGGAGAGAAGATCAGATGGAGGGAGAGATGCAGGTTCAGATTTAGGGAGGGTGGGAGAGAGTGACAGACGGAAGGAGGGAGTCGGAGAGTGGGAGGGCGATATGGACAGACAGAGGGAGGGAGCGTGGGAATGAGAGAGGGTGGGAGAGAGGGACAGATGGAGCGAGGGTGGAACAGACTGTCAGAGGGATGGAGGGACACAGAGGACGGGAGGGAGAGACAGACGGATGAAGGAAGTGAGGGACAGATGGGGAGACAGGCGGACAGTCAGGTACAGGGAATGGGACAGACAGACAAGATGGGAGAGAGGGAGGGAGAGACAGATGGAGGGAGAGAGGGACAAATGGAGGTGGTGAGTGGGAGAGAGTGATAGATGGGGGGGGAGAGAGGTACAGAGTTGGGGAGACAGGGAGGGCGAGAAAGTGGGACAGATGGTCGGAGGGGTAGAAGGACAGAGGGAGTGAGAGAGAGTGAAAGACAGGCAGAGGGAGGGAGAGAGAGAGAGACAGGCAGAGGTAGAGAGAGAGAGAGACAGGCAGAGGAGAGAGAGAGACAGGCAGGAGAGAGACAGGCAGAGGAGAGAGAGAGACAGGCAGACGGAGAGAGAGAGGGACAGAGAAGGGAGAGAGAGAGACAGGCAGAGGGAGAGAGAGAGACAGGCAGAGGGAGAGAGAGAGACAGGCAGAGGGAGAGAGAGAGACAGGCAGAGGTAGAGAGAGAGACAGGCAGAGGGAGAGAGAGAGACAGGCAGAGGGAGAGAGAGAGACAGGCAGGCAGAGGGAGAGAGAGAGACAGACAGGCAGAGGGAGAGAGAGAGACAGACAGGCAGAGGTAGAGAGAGAGACAGACAGGCAGAAGTAGAGAGCGAGAGAGACAGGCAGCGGTAGAGAGCAAGAGAGACAGGCAGAGGTAGAGAGCGAGAGACAGGCAGAGGTAGAGAGAGAGACAGGCAGAGGTAGAGAGAGAGACAGGCAGAGGTAGAGAGAGAGACAGGCAGAGGTAGAGAGAGAGACAGGCAGAGGTAGAGAGAGAGACAGGAAGAGGTAGAGACAGAGACAGGAAGAGGTAGAGACAGAGACAGGCAGAGGTAGAGACAGACAGGCAGAGGTAGAGAGAGACAGGCAGAGGTAGAGAGAGAGAGACAGGCAGAGGGAGAGAGAGAGAGAGACAGGCAGAGGGAGAGAGAGAGACAGGCAGAGAGAGAGACAGGCAGAGGGAGAGAGAGAGAGACAGGCAGAGGGAGAGAGAGAGAGACAGGCAGAGGGGGAGAGAGAGAGACAGAGAGGAGAGAGAGAGACAGGCAGAGGAGAGACAGAGAGAGACAAGCAGAGGAGAGAGAGACAGGCAGAGGAGAGAGAGACAGGCAGAGGAGAGAGACAGAGAACAAGCAGTGGAGAGACAAGCAGAGGAGAGAGAGAGAGACAGGCAGAGGAGAGACAGAGACACAAGCAGAGGAGAGAGAGAGAGACAGGCAGAGGAGAGAGAGACAGGCAGAGGGAGGGGGAGAGACAGGTAGAAGGGGCAGAGAGAGTCAGGCAGAGGTGGGAGGAAGAGAGACAGGCAGAGGGGGAGAGAGAGAGACAGGCAGAAGGGTAGAGGGAGAGAGACAAGTGGAGGGGGGAAAGAGAGAAAGAGGCGGAGGGGGAGAGAGGGAAACAGGCGGGAGGGAGGGGGAGAGAAAAACATGGAGGTGGAGAGGGAGATAGGAAGAGAGATATGACAGAGGGGGAGGGAAGGAGAGAGAAACAGACAGAGGGAGAGAGAGAGGGACAGGTAGCGGGAGAGAGAGGGAGAGAGACAGACAGAGGGAGAGAGAGAGAGACAGACAGAGGGAGGGAGAGAGAGAGAGACAGACAGAGGGAGAGAGAGAGAGAGAGACAGACAGCGGGAGGGAGAGAGAGAGAGAGAGAGACAGAGGGAGGGAGAGAGAGAGACAGACAGAGGGAGGGAGAGAGAGAGAGACAGATAGAAGGAGGGAGATAGAGACAGGCAGAGGGAGAGAGAGAGAGACAGGCAGAGGGAGAGAGAGAGACAGGCAGAGGTAGAGAGAGAGACAGGCAGAGGTAGAGAGAGAGACAGGCAGAGGTAGAGAGAGAGACAGGCAGAGGTAGAGACAGAGACAGGCAGAGGTAGAGAGAGACAGGCAGAGGGAGAGAGAGAGAGACAGGCAGAGGGAGAGAGAGAGAGACAGGCAGAGGGAGAGAGAGAGAGACAGGCAGAGAGAGAGACAGGCAGAGGGAGAGAGAGAGAGACAGGCAGAGGGAGAGAGAGAGAGACAGGCAGAGGGGGAGAGAGAGAGAGACAGAGGGGAGAGAGAGAGAGACAGGCAGAGGAGAGACAGAGAGAGACAAGCAGAGGAGAGACAGAGAGAGACAAGCAGAGGGAGAGAGAGAAAAACCAGCAAAGGGGGAGAGAGAGAGACAAGCAGAGGAGAGAGAGACAGGCAGAGGAGAGAGACAGAGAACAAGCAGTGGAGAGACAAGCAGAGGAGAGAGAGAGAGACAAGCAGAGGAGAGACAGAGACACAAGCAGAGGAGAGAGAGAGAGACAGGCAGAGGGAGGGGGAGAGACAGGTAGAAGGGGCAGAGAGAGGCAGAGGGGGGAGGAAGAGAGACAGGCAGAGGGGGAGAGAGAGAGACAGGCAGAAGGGTAGAGGGAGAGAGACAAGTGGAGGGGGGAAAGAGAGAAAGAGGCGGAGGGGGAGAGAGGGAAACAGGCGGGAGGGAGGGGGAGAGAAAAACATGGAGGTGGAGAGGGAGATAGGAAGAGAGATATGACAGAGGGGGAGGGAAGGAGAGAGAAACAGACAGAGGGAGAGAGAGAGGGACAGGTAGCGGGAGAGAGAGGGAGAGAGACAGACAGAGGGAGAGAGAGAGAGACAGACAGAGGGAGGGAGAGAGAGAGAGACAGACAGAGGGAGGGAGAGAGAGAGAGACAGACAGAGGGAGAGAGAGAGAGGCAGACAGCGGGAGGGAGAGAGAGAGAGAGAGAGACAGAGGGAGGGAGAGAGAGAGACAGACAGAGGGAGGGAGAGAGAGAGAGACAGACAGAGGGAGGGAGAGAGAGAGAGACAGACAGAGGGAGGGAGATAGAGACAGGCAGAGGGAGAGAGAGAGAGAGAGGCAGGCAGAGGGAGAGAGAGAGAGAGAGAGGCAGGCAGAGGGAGAGCGAGAGAGAGAGAGAGACAGGCAGAGGGAGAGAGAGAGAGAGAGGCAGGCAGAGGGAGAGCGAGAGAGAGAGAGAGACAGGCAGAGGTGGAGAGAGAGAGACAGGCAGAGGAAGAGAGAGAGAGAGACAGGCAGAGGGAGAGAGAGAGAGAGACAGGCAGAGGGGGAGACAGAGAGACAGGCAGAGGTGGAGAGAGAGAGACAGGCAGAGGGAGAGAGAGAGAGACAGGCAGAGGGAGAGAGCGAGGAAGAGACAGGAGGGGAGGAAGTGAGACAGAGGGAGAGACAAAGCGAGAGGCAGGGGGAGAGAGAGCGAGTGGCAGAGGGAGAGAGAGACAGTGGCAGAGGTTTAGACAGCAAGAGAAAGAGGGAGTGAGAGAGAGAAATAGAGTCAGATGGAGAGCGAGGGAGAGAAAGACAGGCAGAGGGAGACAGAGAGATAGAGACACAGGCAGAGGGAGAGCACGAGAAAGAGATGGGGAGAAAGTGAGAGGGGGGGAGACGGCAGCGGGAGAGTGAGGCAGGGAGTGCAGCACTCCCTCAGTACTGGCACCGGGGGGAGTGTCGGCCTGGATTATGGAGCTAAAATCCTAGAGTGTATACATCTCCCTCCGACAGTGCAGCACTCCCTCAGTACTGGCACCGGGAGGAGTGTCGGCCTGGATTATGGAGCTCAAATCCTAGAGTATATACATCTCCCTCCGACAGTGCAGCACTCCCTCAGTACTGACACCGGAGGGAGTGTCGGCCTGGATTATGGAGCTCCAATCCCAGGATATATAACTTGTGGGGCTCGCAGCCAGGACTCAGTGTTGCGAAGGGGTCTGGGCCTTGACGAACGGGGTGAGCCTGTGGGACAGGACCCGCTATCCCGAGCCCTCGCTCCTCTGCTGTGTGCTGCTTCAACCAATGGGTGTCCTTTATCTCTTCAGGGCAAGGGTCAGCGGGGTCAGAGGGCCTTAAAAAGTGACCGGACAGTTGGCCACGAGGGGTCGGAGAGTCCCGGCGGGAAGGGAAGCAAATGATGGGTGCAGGGTGGGAGCCCGGGCATCGCAGATCCTCACCTCGCCTGAGGAGGCGGCGCACGCCTCGATCGACTCCTCCAACCCCTCACGCGAGACCCTCCGCACCGTCACCTCGACGCTTCGGCCAGAGCGAAGACTTCGGATCGGGAAGGCGAGCGAGCTTCCATCAAACTCCCGAGGAATGTTTTCCTCCTGATCCTTCGGAACGTTGCTTCCGATAGCGTGACCAGACAGGGAGAGCGAGGGGACAGCTGCACCTTACCCTGCTGAATAAACAGTGACTCTGTACAGTTACACAGTGAGTGATCCTTACCCTGCTGAATAAACAGTGACTCTGTACAGTTACACAGTGAGTGACCCTTACCCTACTGAATAAACAGTGACTCTGTACATTTACACAGTGAGTGATCCTTACACTGAATAAACAGTGACTCTGTACAGTTACACAGTGAGTCATCCTTACCCTGCTGAATAAACAGTGACTCTGTACAGTCACACAGTGAGTGATCCTTACCCTGCTGAATAAACAGTGACTCTGTACAGTTACACAGTGAGTGATCCTTACCCTGCTGAATAAACAGTGACTCTGTACAGTTACACAGTGATTGACCCTTACCTGCTGAATAAACAGTGACTCTGTAGTTACACAGTGATCCTTACCCTGCTGAATAAACAGTGACTGTACAGTTACATAGTGAGTGACCCTTACCCTGAATAAACAGTGACTCTGTACAGTTACACAGTGAGTGATCCTTACCCTGAATAAACAGTGACTCTGTACAGTTACACAGTGAGTGATCCTTACCCTGAATAAACAGTGACTCTGTACGGTTACACACTGAGTGATCCTCACCCTGCTGAATAAACAGTGACTCTGTACAGTTACACAGTGAGTGATCCTAACGCTGAATAAACAATGACTCTGTACAGTTACTCAGTGAGTGATCCTTACCCTGCTGAATAAACAGTGACTCTGTAAAGTTACACAGTGAGTGATCCTTACCCTGAAGAAACAGTGACTCTGTACAGTTACATAGAGAGTGGTCCTAACGCTGAGTAATAGTGACTCTATACAGTTACACAGTGAGTGATTCTTACCGTGAATATGCAGTGACTCTGTACAGTTACACAGTGAGTGATCCTTACCCTGCTGAATAAACAGTGATTCTGTACATTTACACAGTGAGTGATCCTTACACTGCTGAATAAACAGTGACTCTGTACAGTTACACAGTGAGTGACCCTTACACTGCTGAATAAGCAGTGACTCTGTACAGTTAAACAGTGAGTGATCCTTACCCTGCTGAATAAACAGTGACTCAGTAGTTACACAGTGAGTGATCCTTAGCCTGAATAAACAGAGACTATGTACAGTTACACAGTGAGTGACCCTTATCCTGCTGAATAAACAGTGCCTCTGTACAGTTACACAGTATGTGATCCTTACCCTGCTGAATAAACAGTGACTCTGTACAGATACACAGTGAGTGATCCTTACCCTGAATAAACAGTGACTCTGTACAGTTACACAGTGAGTGATCCTTACCCTGAATAAACAGTGACTCTGAACAGTTACACAGTGAGTGATCCTTACCCTGAATAAACAGTGACTCTGTACAGTTACACACTGAGTGTTCCTTACTCTGCTGAATAAACAGTGACTCTGTAAATTTACACAGTGAGTGATCCTTACCCTGCTGAATAAACAGTGACTCTGTACAGTTTCACAGTGAGTGACCCTTACCCTGCTGAATAAACAGTGACTCTGTACAGTTACACAGTGAGTGATCCTTACCCTGCTGTATAAGTAGTGACTGTGTACTGTTACACAGTGAGTGATTCTTACCCTGAATAAACAGTGACTCTGTACAGTTACTCAGTGAGTGATCCTTACCCTGCTGAATAAACAGTGACTCTGTACACTTACACAGTGAGTGATCCTTAAACTGCTGAATAAACAGTGACTCTGTACAGTTACTCAGTGAGTGATCCTCACCCTGAATAAACAGTGACTCTGTACAGTTACACAGTGAGTGATCCTTACCCTGAATAAACAGTGACTCTGTACACACACACTGAGTGATCCTTACCCTGAATAAACAGTGACTCTGTACAGTTACACAATGAGTGATCCTTACCCTGAATAAACAGTGACTCTGTACACTTACAGTGAGTGATACTTACCCTGAATAAACAGTGACTCTGTACAGTTACACAGTGAGTGACCCTTACCCTGCTGAATAAACAGTGACTCTGTACAGTTACACAGTGAGTGATCCTTACCCTGAATAAACAGTGACTCTGTGCAGCTACCCAGTGAGTGATCCTTACCCTGAATAAACAGTGACTCTGTACAGTTACACAGTGAGTGATCCTTACCCTGAATGAACAGTGAGTCTGTACATTACACAGTGAGTGATCATTACCCTGCTGAATAAACAGTGACTCTGTACAGTTACACAGTGAGTGATCATTACCCTGAATAAACAGTGACTCTGTACAGTTACACAGTGAGTGATCCTTACCCTGCTGAATAAAGTGACTCTGGACATTTACACAGGCAGTGATCCTTACCCTGCTGAATAAACAGTGACTCTGTACAGTTACACAGTGCGTGACCCTTACCCTAAATAAACAGTGAGTCTGTACAGTAACACAGTGAGTGATCCATACCCTGAATAAACAGTGACTCTGTACAGTTACACAGTGAGTGATCCTTACCCTGCTGAATAAACAGAGACTCTGTACAGTTGAACAGTGAGTGATCCTTACCCTGAATAAACAGTGACTCTGCACTGTTACACAGTGAGTGACCCTTACCCTGCTGAATAAAGTGACTCTGTACAGCTACCCAGTGAGTGATCCTTACCCTGCTGAATAAACTTTGACTCTGTACTGTTACACAGTGACTGACCCTTACCCTGCTGAATAAACAGTGACTCTGTACAGTTACACAGTGAGTGACCCTTACCCTGCTGAATAAACAGTGACTCTGTAAAGTTACACAGTGAGTGATCCTTACCCGATGAATAAACAGTAACTCTGTACATTTACACAGTGAGTGATCCTTACCCTGAATAAACAGTGACTCTGTACAGTTACACAGTGAGTGATCCTTACCCTGCTGATTAAACAGTAATTCGGTACAGTTACACAGTGAGTGATACTTAAGCCTGCTGAATAAACAGTGACTCTGTACAGTTACACAGTGTGTGATCCTTACCCTGCTTAATAAACAGTGACTCTGTACAGTTTCACAGTGAGTGATCCTTACCCTGGTGAATAATCAGTGACTCTGTACAGTTACACAGTGAGTGACCCTTACCCTACTGAATAAACAGTGACTCTGTGTAGTAACACAGTGAGTGATCCTTACCCTGGTGAATAATCAGTGACTCTGTACTGTTACACAATGAGTGATCCTTACCCTGAATAAACAGTGACTCTGTACACTTACACAGTGCGTGACCCTCACCCTGAATACACAGTGACTCTGTACAGTTACACAGTGAGTGACCAATACCCTGAATAAACAGTGACTCTGTACAGTTACACAGTGACTGATCCTTACTCTGAATAAACAGTGACTCTGTACAGTTACACAGTGAGTGACCAATACCCTGAATGAACAGTGACTCTGTACCGTTACAATTGGAGTGATCCTTTCCCTGAATAAACAGTGACTCTGTGCAGCTACCCAGTGAGTGATCCTTACCCTGCTGAATAAACAGTGACTCTGTGTAGTAACACAGTGAGTGATCCTTACCCTGGTGAATAATCAGTGACTCTGTACTGTTACACAATGAGTGATCCTTACCCTGAATAAACAGTGACTCTGTACACTTACACAGTGCGTGACCCTCACCCTGAATACACAGTGACTCTGTACAGTTACACAGTGAGTGACCAATACCCTGAATAAACAGTGACTCTGTACAGTTACACAGTGACTGATCCTTACTCTGAATAAACAGTGACTCTGTACAGTTACACAGTGAGTGACCAATACCCTGAATGAACAGTGACTCTGTACCGTTACAATTGGAGTGATCCTTTCCCTGAATAAACAGTGACTCTGTGCAGCTACCCAGTGAGTGATCCTTACCCTGCTGAATAAACAGTGACTCTGTACAGTTACACAGTGAGTTATCCTTACCCTGCTGAATAAACAGTGACCCTGTACAGTTACACAGTGAGTGATCCTTACGCTGCTGAATAAACAGTGACTCTGTACAGTTAGACATTGAGTGATCATAACTCTGAATAAACAGTGACTCTGTACTGTTACACAGTGAGTGACCCTTACCCTGAAGGAACAGTGAGTCTGTACAGTTACACAGTGAGTGATCTTTACCCTGCTGAATAAACAGTGACTCTGTACAGTTACACAGTGAGTGATCCTTACCCTGCTGAATAAACAGTGCCCCTGTACAGTTACACAGTGAGTGATCCTTACCCTGCTGAATAAACAGTGACTGTACAGTTCGACAGTGAGTGATCATTACCCTGAATAAACAGTGACTCTGTACAGTTACACAGTGAGTGATCCTTACCCTGAATAAACAGTGACTCTGTACAGCTACACAGTGAGTGATCCTTACCCTGAATAAACAGTGACTCTGTACAGTTACACAGTGAGTGATCCTTACCCTGAATAAACAGTGACTCTGTACGGTTACACACTGAGTGATCCTCACCCTGCTGAATAAACAGTGACTCTGTACAGTTACACAGTGAGTGATCCTAATGCTGAATAAACAATGACTCTGTACAGTTACTCAGTGAGTGATCCTTACCCTGCTGAATAAACAGTGACTCTGTAAAGTTACACAGTGAGTGATCCTTACCCTGAAGAAACAGTGACTCTGTACAGTTACATAGAGAGTGGTCCTAACGCTGAGTAATAGTGACTCTATACAGTTACACAGTGAGTGATTCTTACCGTGAATATGCAGTGACTCTGTACAGTTACACAGTGAGTGATCCTTACCCTGCTGAATAAACAGTGATTCTGTACATTTACACAGTGAGTGATCCTTACACTGCTGAATAAACAGTGACTCTGTACAGTTACACAGTGAGTGACCCTTACACTGCTGAATAAGCAGTGACTCTGTACAGTTAAACAGTGAGTGATCCTTACCCTGCTGAATAAACAGTGACTCAGTAGTTACACAGTGAGTGATCCTTAGCCTGAATAAACAGAGACTCTGTACAGTTACACAGTGAGTGACCCTTACCCTGAACAAACAGTGACTCTGTACAGTAACACAGTGTGTTATCCTTACCCTGCTGATTAAACAGTGACTCTGTACAGTTACACAGTGAGTGACCCTTATCCTGCTGAATAAACAGTGCCTCTGTACAGTTACACAGTATGTGATCCTTACCCTGCTGAATAAACAGTGACTCTGTACAGATACACAGTGAGTGATCCTTACCCTGAATAAACAGTGACTCTGTACAGTTACACAGTGAGTGATCCTTACCCTGAATAAACAGTGACTCTGAACAGTTACACATTGAGTGATCCTTACCCTGAATAAACAGTGAGTCTGTACAGTTACACAGTGAGTGATCCTTACCCTGAATAAACAGTGACTCTGTACAGTTACACACTGAGTGCTCCTTACTCTGCTGAATAAACAGTGACTCTGTAAATTTACACAGTGAGTGATCCTTACCCTGCTGAATAAACAGTGACTCTGTACAGTTTCACAGTGAGTGACCCTTACCCTGCTGAATAAACAGTGACTCTGTACAGTTACACAGTGAGTGATCCTTACCCTGCTGTATAAGTAGTGACTGTGTACTGTTACACAGTGAGTGATTCTTACCCTGAATAAACAGTGACTCTGTACAGTTACTCAGTGAGTGATCCTTACCCTGCTGAATAAACAGTGACTCTGTACACTTACACAGTGAGTGATCCTTAAACTGCTGAATAAACAGTGACTCTGTACAGTTACTCAGTGAGTGATCCTCACCCTGAATAAACAGTGACTCTGTACAGTTACACAGTGAGTGATCCTTACCCTGAATAAACAGTGACTCTGTACACACACACTGAGTGATCCTTACCCTGAATAAACAGTGACTCTGTACAGTTACACAATGAGTGATCCTTACCCTGAATAAACAGTGACTCTGTACACTTACAGTGAGTGATACTTACCCTGAATAAACAGTGACTCTGTACGGTTACACAGTGAGTGACCCTTACCCTGCTGAATAAACAGTGACTCTGTACAGTTACACAGTGAGTGATCCTTACCCTGAATGAACAGTGAGTCTGTACATTACACAGTGAGTGATCATTACCCTGCTGAATAAACAGTGACTCTGTACAGTTACACAGTGAGTGATCATTACCCTGAATAAACAGTGACTCTGTACAGTTACACAGTGAGTGATCCTTACCCTGCTGAATAAAGTGACTCTGGACATTTACACAGGCAGTGATCCTTACCCTGCTGAATAAACAGTGACTCTGTACAGTTACACAGTGCGTGACCCTTACCCTAAATAAACAGTGAGTCTGTACAGTAACACAGTGAGTGATCCATACCCTGAATAAACAGTGACTCTGTACAGTTACACAGTGAGTGATCCTTACCCTGCTGAATAAACAGAGACTCTGTACAGTTGAACAGTGAGTGATCCTTACCCTGAATAAACAGTGACTCTGCACTGTTACACAGTGAGTGACCCTTACCCTGCTGAATAAAGTGACTCTGTACAGCTACCCAGTGAGTGATCCTTACCCTGCTGAATAAACTATGACTCTGTACTGTTACACAGTGACTGACCCTTACCCTGCTGAATAAACAGTGACTCTGTACAGTTACACAGTGAGTGACCCTTACCCTGCTGAATAAACAGTGACTCTGTAAAGTTACACAGTGAGTGATCCTTACCCGATGAATAAACAGTGACTCTGTACATTTACACAGTGAGTGATCCTTACCCTGCTGATTAAACAGTAATTCGGTACAGTTACACAGTGAGTGATACTTAAGCCTGCTGAATAAACAGTGACTCTGTACAGTTACACAGTGTGTGATCCTTACCCTGCTTAATAAACAGTGACTCTGTACAGTTTCACAGTGAGTGATCCTTACCCTGGTGAATAATCAGTGACTCTGTACAGTTACACAGTGAGTGACCCTTACCCTACTGAATAAACAGTGACTCTGTACAGTAACACAGTGAGTGATCCTTACCCTGGTGAATAATCAGTGACTCTGTACTGTTACACAATGAGTGATCCTTACCCTGAATAAACAGTGACTCTGTACACTTACACAGTGCGTGACCCTCACCCTGAATACACAGTGACTCTGTACAGTTACACAGTGAGTGACCAATACCCTGAATAAACAGTGACTCTGTACAGTTACACAGTGACTGATCCTTACTCTGAATAAACAGTGACTCTGTACAGTTACACAGTGAGTGACCAATACCCTGAATGAACAGTGACTCTGTACCGTTACAATTGGAGTGATCCTTTCCCTGAATAAACAGTGACTCTGTGCAGCTACCCAGTGAGTGATCCTTACCCTGCTGAATAAACAGTGACTCTGTACAGTTACACAGTGAGTTATCCTTACCCTGCTGAATAAACAGTGACCCTGTACAGTTACACAGTGAGTGATCCTTACACTGCTGAATAAACAGTGACTCTGTACAGTTAGACATTGAGTGATCATAACTCTGAATAAACAGTGACTCTGTACTGTTACACAGTGAGTGACCCTTACCCTGAAGGAACAGTGAGTCTGTACAGTTACACAGTGAGTGATCTTTACCCTGCTGAATAAACAGTGACTCTGTACAGTTACACAGTGAGTGATCCTTACCCTGCTGAATAAACAGTGCCCCTGTACAGTTACACAGTGAGTGATCCTTACCCTGCTGAATAAACAGTGACTGTACAGTTCGACAGTGAGTGATCATTACCCTGAATAAACAGTGACTCTGTACAGTTACACAGTGAGTGATCCTTACCCTGAATAAACAGTGACTCTGTAAAGTTACACAGTGAGTGATCCTTACCCTGCTGAATAAACAGTGACTCTGTAAATTTACACAGAGTGACCCTTACCCTGCTGAATAAAGTGACTCTGTACATTTGCACAGGCAGTGATCCTTACCCTGCTGAATAAACAGTGACTCTGTACAGTTACACAGTGCGTGACCCTGACACTGAATGAACAGTGAATCTGTACAGTTACACAGTGAGTGATCCTTACCCTGAATAAACAGTGACTCTGTACAGTTACACAGTGAGTTCTCCTTACCCTGCTGAATAAACAGTGACCCTGTACAGTTACACAGAGTGATCCTTACCCTGCTGAATAAACAATGACTCTGTACAGTTAGAGATTGAGTGATCATAACTCTGAATAAACAGTGACTCTGTACTGTTACACAGTGAGTGACCCTTACCCTGAAGGAACAGTGAGTCTGTACAGTTACACAGCGAGTGATCTTTACCCTGCTGAATAAACAGTGACTCTGTACAGTTACACAGTGAGTGATCCTTACCCTGCTGAATAAACAGTGACTCTGTACAGTTCGACAGTGAGTGATCATTACCCTGAATAAACAGTGACTCTGTACAGTTACACAGTGAGTTATCCTTACCCTGAATAAACAGTGACTCTGTACAGTTACTCAGTGAGTGATCCTTACGCTGCTGAATAAACAGTGACTCTGTACAGTTAGACATTGAGTGATCATAACTCTGAATAAACAGTGACTCTGTACTGTTACACAGAGTGACCCTTACCCTGAAGGAACAGTGAGTCTGTACAGTTACACAGTGAGTGATCTTTACCCTGCTGAATAAACAGTGACTCTGTACAGTTACACAGTGAGTGATCCTTACCCTGCTGAATAAACAGTGCCCCTGTACAGTTACACAGTGAGTGATCCTTACCCTGCTGAATAAACAGTGACTGTACAGTTCGACAGTGAGTGATCATTACCCTGAATAAACACTGACTCTGTACAGTTACACAGTGAGTGATCCTTACCCTGAATAAACAGTGACTCTGTACAGTTACTCAGTGAGTGATCCTTACCCTGCTGAATAAACAGTGACTCTGTAAATTTACACAGAGTGACCCTTACCCTGCTGAATAAAGTGACTCTGTACATTTGCACAGGCAGTGATCCTTACCCTGCTGAATAAACAGTGACTCTGTACAGTTACACAGTGCGTGACCCTGACACTGAATGAACAGTGAATCTGTACAGTTACACAGTGAGTGATCCTTACCCTGAATAAACAGTGACTCTGTACAGTTACACAGTGAGTTATCCTTACCCTGCTGAATAAACAGTGACCCTGTACAGTTACACAGAGTGATCCTTACCCTGCTGAATAAACAGTGACTCTGTACAGTTCGACAGTGAGTGATCATTACCCTGAATAAACAGTGACTCTGTACAGTTACACAGTGAGTGACCCTTACCCTGAAGGAACAGTGAGTCTGTACAGTTACACAGTGAGTGATCTTTACCCTGCTGAATAAACAGTGACTCTGTACAGTTACACAGTGAGTGATCCTTACCCTGCTGAATAAACAGTGACTCTGTACAGTTTCACAGTGAGTGATCATTACCCTGAATAAACAGTGACTCTGTACAGTTACACAGTGAGTGATCCTTACCCTGAATAAACAGTGACTCTGTACAGTTGCTCAGTGAGTGATCCTTACCCTGCTGAATAAACAGTGACTCTGTACAGTTCGACAGTGAGTGATCATTACCCTGAATAAACAGTGACTCTGTACAGCTACACAGTGAGTGATCCTTACCCTGCTGAATAAACAGTGACTCTGTAAATTTACACAGAGTGACCCTTACCCTGCTGAATAAAGTGACTCTGTACATTTACACAGGCAGTGATCCTTACCCTGCTGAATAAACAGTGACTCTGTACAGTTACACAGTGAGTGACCCTTACCCTGAATAAACAGTGACTCTGTACAGTTACACAGTGAGTGATCCTTACCCTGAATAAACAGTGACTCTGTACAGTTACAGTGAGTGATCCTGACCCTGCTGAATAAACAGTGACTCTGTACAGTTACACAGTAAGTGACCCTTACCCTGCTGAATAAACAGTGCCTCAGTACAGTTACACAGTGAGTGATCTTTACCCTGCTGAATAAACAGTGACTCTGTACAGTTACACAGTGAGTGATCCTTACCCTGCTGAATAAACAGTGACTCTGTACATTTGCACAGTGAGTGACCCTTACCCTGAGTAAACAGTGACTCTGTACAGTTACACAGTGAGTGATCCTTACCCTGCTGTATAAACAGTGACTCTGTACAGTTACACAGTGTGTGATGCTTACCCTGCTGAATAAACAGTGACTCTGTACAGTTACACAGTGAGTGACCCTTACCCTGCTGATTATCAGTGTCTCTGTACAGTTACACAGGGAGTGATCCTGACCCTGCTGAATAAACAGTGATTCTGTACAGTTACACACTGAGTGATCCTTACCCTGCTGAATAAACAGTGACTTTGTACAGTTACACAGTGAGTGATCCTTATCCTGCTGATTATCAGTGTCTCTGTACAGTTACACAGTGAGTGATCCTTATCCTGCTGAATATCAGTGACTCTGTACTGTTACACAGTGTGTGATCCTTACCCTGCTGTATAAACAGTGACTCTGTACATTTACACAGTGTGTGATGCTTACCCTGCTGAATAAACTGTAATTCTGTACAGTTACACAGTGAGTGACCCTTACCCTGCTGAATAAACAGTGACTCTGTACAGTTACACAGTGAGTGCTCCTTACTCTGCTGAATAAACAGTGTTTCTGTACATTTACACAGTGAGTGACCCTTATCCTGCTGAATAAACAGTGACTCTGTACAGTTACACAGTGAGTGATCCATACCCTGCTGAATAATCATTGACTCTGTACTGTTACACAATGAGTGATCCTTACCCTGAATAAACAGTGACTCTGTACACTTACACAGTGCGTGACCCTCACCCTGAATTCACAGTGACTCTGTACAGTTACACAGTGAGTGATCCTTACCCTGAATAAACAGTGACTCTGAACAGTTACACATTGAGTGATCCTTACCCTGAATAAACAGTGAGTCTGTACAGTTACACAGTGAGTGATCCTTACCCTGAATAAACAGTGACTCTGTACAGTTACACACTGAGTGCTCCTTACTCTGCTGAATAAACAGTGACTCTGTAAATTTACACAGTGAGTGATCCTTACCCTGCTGAATAAACAGTGACTCTGTACAGTTTCACAGTGAGTGACCCTTACCCTGCTGAATAAACAGTGACTCTGTACAGTTACACAGTGAGTGATCCTTACCCTGCTGTATAAGTAGTGACTGTGTACTGTTACACAGTGAGTGATTCTTACCCTGAATAAACAGTGACTCTGTACAGTTACTCAGTGAGTGATCCTTACCCTGCTGAATAAACAGTGACTCTGTACACTTACACAGTGAGTGATCCTTAAACTGCTGAATAAACAGTGACTCTGTACAGTTACTCAGTGAGTGATCCTCACCCTGAATAAACAGTGACTCTGTACAGTTACACAGTGAGTGATCCTTACCCTGAATAAACAGTGACTCTGTACACACACACTGAGTGATCCTTACCCTGAATAAACAGTGACTCTGTACAGTTACACAATGAGTGATCCTTACCCTGAATAAACAGTGACTCTGTACACTTACAGTGAGTGATACTTACCCTGAATAAACAGTGACTCTGTACGGTTACACAGTGAGTGACCCTTACCCTGCTGAATAAACAGTGACTCTGTACAGTTACACAGTGAGTGATCCTTACCCTGAATGAACAGTGAGTCTGTACATTACACAGTGAGTGATCATTACCCTGCTGAATAAACAGTGACTCTGTACAGTTACACAGTGAGTGATCATTACCCTGAATAAACAGTGACTCTGTACAGTTACACAGTGAGTGATCCATACCCTGAATAAACAGTGACTCTGTACAGTTACACAGTGAGTTCTCCTTACCCTGCTGAATAAACAGTGACTCTGTACAGTTACACAGTGAGTGACCCTTACCCTGAATAAACAGTGACTCTGTACAGTTACACAGTGAGTGATCCTTACCCTGAATAAACAGTGACTCTGTACAGTTACAGTGAGTGATCCTGACCCTGCTGAATAAACAGTGACTCTGTACAGTTACACAGTAAGTGACCCTTACCCTGCTGAATAAACAGTGCCTCAGTACAGTTACACAGTGAGTGATCTTTACCCTGCTGAATAAACAGTGACTCTGTACAGTTACACAGTGAGTGATCCTTACCCTGCTGAATAAACAGTGACTCTGTACATTTGCACAGTGAGTGACCCTTACCCTGAGTAAACAGTGACTCTGTACAGTTACACAGTGAGTGATCCTTACCCTGCTGTATAAACAGTGACTCTGTACAGTTACACAGTGTGTGATGCTTACCCTGCTGAATAAACAGTGACTCTGTACAGTTACACAGTGAGTGACCCTTACCCTGCTGATTATCAGTGTCTCTGTACAGTTACACAGGGAGTGATCCTGACCCTGCTGAATAAACAGTGATTCTGTACAGTTACACACTGAGTGATCCTTACCCTGCTGAATAAACAGTGACTTTGTACAGTTACACAGTGAGTGATCCTTATCCTGCTGATTATCAGTGTCTCTGTACAGTTACACAGTGAGTGATCCTTATCCTGCTGAATATCAGTGACTCTGTACTGTTACACAGTGTGTGATCCTTACCCTGCTGAATAAACAGTGACTCTGTACAGTTACACAGTGAGTGATCCTTACCCTGCTGAATAAACAGTGCCCCTGTACAGTTACACAGTGAGTGATCCTTACCCTGCTGAATAAACAGTGACTGTACAGTTCGACAGTGAGTGATCATTACCCTGAATAAACAGTGACTCTGTACAGTTACACAGTGAGTGATCCTTACCCTGAATAAACAGTGACTCTGTACAGCTACACAGTGAGTGATCCTTACCCTGAATAAACAGTGACTCTGTACAGTTACACAGTGAGTGATCCTTACCCTGAATAAACAGTGACTCTGTACGGTTACACACTGAGTGATCCTCACCCTGCTGAATAAACAGTGACTCTGTACAGTTACACAGTGAGTGATCCTAATGCTGAATAAACAATGACTCTGTACAGTTACTCAGTGAGTGATCCTTACCCTGCTGAATAAACAGTGACTCTGTAAAGTTACACAGTGAGTGATCCTTACCCTGAAGAAACAGTGACTCTGTACAGTTACATAGAGAGTGGTCCTAACGCTGAGTAATAGTGACTCTATACAGTTACACAGTGAGTGATTCTTACCGTGAATATGCAGTGACTCTGTACAGTTACACAGTGAGTGATCCTTACCCTGCTGAATAAACAGTGATTCTGTACATTTACACAGTGAGTGATCCTTACACTGCTGAATAAACAGTGACTCTGTACAGTTACACAGTGAGTGACCCTTACACTGCTGAATAAGCAGTGACTCTGTACAGTTAAACAGTGAGTGATCCTTACCCTGCTGAATAAACAGTGACTCAGTAGTTACACAGTGAGTGATCCTTAGCCTGAATAAACAGAGACTCTGTACAGTTACACAGTGAGTGACCCTTACCCTGAACAAACAGTGACTCTGTACAGTAACACAGTGTGTTATCCTTACCCTGCTGATTAAACAGTGACTCTGTACAGTTACACAGTGAGTGACCCTTATCCTGCTGAATAAACAGTGCCTCTGTACAGTTACACAGTATGTGATCCTTACCCTGCTGAATAAACAGTGACTCTGTACAGATACACAGTGAGTGATCCTTACCCTGAATAAACAGTGACTCTGTACAGTTACACAGTGAGTGATCCTTACCCTGAATAAACAGTGACTCTGAACAGTTACACATTGAGTGATCCTTACCCTGAATAAACAGTGAGTCTGTACAGTTACACAGTGAGTGATCCTTACCCTGAATAAACAGTGACTCTGTACAGTTACACACTGAGTGCTCCTTACTCTGCTGAATAAACAGTGACTCTGTAAATTTACACAGTGAGTGATCCTTACCCTGCTGAATAAACAGTGACTCTGTACAGTTTCACAGTGAGTGACCCTTACCCTGCTGAATAAACAGTGACTCTGTACAGTTACACAGTGAGTGATCCTTACCCTGCTGTATAAGTAGTGACTGTGTACTGTTACACAGTGAGTGATTCTTACCCTGAATAAACAGTGACTCTGTACAGTTACTCAGTGAGTGATCCTTACCCTGCTGAATAAACAGTGACTCTGTACACTTACACAGTGAGTGATCCTTAAACTGCTGAATAAACAGTGACTCTGTACAGTTACTCAGTGAGTGATCCTCACCCTGAATAAACAGTGACTCTGTACAGTTACACAGTGAGTGATCCTTACCCTGAATAAACAGTGACTCTGTACACACACACTGAGTGATCCTTACCCTGAATAAACAGTGACTCTGTACAGTTACACAATGAGTGATCCTTACCCTGAATAAACAGTGACTCTGTACACTTACAGTGAGTGATACTTACCCTGAATAAACAGTGACTCTGTACGGTTACACAGTGAGTGACCCTTACCCTGCTGAATAAACAGTGACTCTGTACAGTTACACAGTGAGTGATCCTTACCCTGAATGAACAGTGAGTCTGTACATTACACAGTGAGTGATCATTACCCTGCTGAATAAACAGTGACTCTGTACAGTTACACAGTGAGTGATCATTACCCTGAATAAACAGTGACTCTGTACAGTTACACAGTGAGTGATCCTTACCCTGCTGAATAAAGTGACTCTGGACATTTACACAGGCAGTGATCCTTACCCTGCTGAATAAACAGTGACTCTGTACAGTTACACAGTGCGTGACCCTTACCCTAAATAAACAGTGAGTCTGTACAGTAACACAGTGAGTGATCCATACCCTGAATAAACAGTGACTCTGTACAGTTACACAGTGAGTGATCCTTACCCTGCTGAATAAACAGAGACTCTGTACAGTTGAACAGTGAGTGATCCTTACCCTGAATAAACAGTGACTCTGCACTGTTACACAGTGAGTGACCCTTACCCTGCTGAATAAAGTGACTCTGTACAGCTACCCAGTGAGTGATCCTTACCCTGCTGAATAAACTATGACTCTGTACTGTTACACAGTGACTGACCCTTACCCTGCTGAATAAACAGTGACTCTGTACAGTTACACAGTGAGTGACCCTTACCCTGCTGAATAAACAGTGACTCTGTAAAGTTACACAGTGAGTGATCCTTACCCGATGAATAAACAGTGACTCTGTACATTTACACAGTGAGTGATCCTTACCCTGCTGATTAAACAGTAATTCGGTACAGTTACACAGTGAGTGATACTTAAGCCTGCTGAATAAACAGTGACTCTGTACAGTTACACAGTGTGTGATCCTTACCCTGCTTAATAAACAGTGACTCTGTACAGTTTCACAGTGAGTGATCCTTACCCTGGTGAATAATCAGTGACTCTGTACAGTTACACAGTGAGTGACCCTTACCCTACTGAATAAACAGTGACTCTGTACAGTAACACAGTGAGTGATCCTTACCCTGGTGAATAATCAGTGACTCTGTACTGTTACACAATGAGTGATCCTTACCCTGAATAAACAGTGACTCTGTACACTTACACAGTGCGTGACCCTCACCCTGAATACACAGTGACTCTGTACAGTTACACAGTGAGTGACCAATACCCTGAATAAACAGTGACTCTGTACAGTTACACAGTGACTGATCCTTACTCTGAATAAACAGTGACTCTGTACAGTTACACAGTGAGTGACCAATACCCTGAATGAACAGTGACTCTGTACCGTTACAATTGGAGTGATCCTTTCCCTGAATAAACAGTGACTCTGTGCAGCTACCCAGTGAGTGATCCTTACCCTGCTGAATAAACAGTGACTCTGTACAGTTACACAGTGAGTTATCCTTACCCTGCTGAATAAACAGTGACCCTGTACAGTTACACAGTGAGTGATCCTTACACTGCTGAATAAACAGTGACTCTGTACAGTTAGACATTGAGTGATCATAACTCTGAATAAACAGTGACTCTGTACTGTTACACAGTGAGTGACCCTTACCCTGAAGGAACAGTGAGTCTGTACAGTTACACAGTGAGTGATCTTTACCCTGCTGAATAAACAGTGACTCTGTACAGTTACACAGTGAGTGATCCTTACCCTGCTGAATAAACAGTGCCCCTGTACAGTTACACAGTGAGTGATCCTTACCCTGCTGAATAAACAGTGACTGTACAGTTCGACAGTGAGTGATCATTACCCTGAATAAACAGTGACTCTGTACAGTTACACAGTGAGTGATCCTTACCCTGAATAAACAGTGACTCTGTAAAGTTACACAGTGAGTGATCCTTACCCTGCTGAATAAACAGTGACTCTGTAAATTTACACAGAGTGACCCTTACCCTGCTGAATAAAGTGACTCTGTACATTTGCACAGGCAGTGATCCTTACCCTGCTGAATAAACAGTGACTCTGTACAGTTACACAGTGCGTGACCCTGACACTGAATGAACAGTGAATCTGTACAGTTACACAGTGAGTGATCCTTACCCTGAATAAACAGTGACTCTGTACAGTTACACAGTGAGTTCTCCTTACCCTGCTGAATAAACAGTGACCCTGTACAGTTACACAGAGTGATCCTTACCCTGCTGAATAAACAATGACTCTGTACAGTTAGAGATTGAGTGATCATAACTCTGAATAAACAGTGACTCTGTACTGTTACACAGTGAGTGACCCTTACCCTGAAGGAACAGTGAGTCTGTACAGTTACACAGCGAGTGATCTTTACCCTGCTGAATAAACAGTGACTCTGTACAGTTACACAGTGAGTGATCCTTACCCTGCTGAATAAACAGTGACTCTGTACAGTTCGACAGTGAGTGATCATTACCCTGAATAAACAGTGACTCTGTACAGTTACACAGTGAGTTATCCTTACCCTGAATAAACAGTGACTCTGTACAGTTACTCAGTGAGTGATCCTTACGCTGCTGAATAAACAGTGACTCTGTACAGTTAGACATTGAGTGATCATAACTCTGAATAAACAGTGACTCTGTACTGTTACACAGAGTGACCCTTACCCTGAAGGAACAGTGAGTCTGTACAGTTACACAGTGAGTGATCTTTACCCTGCTGAATAAACAGTGACTCTGTACAGTTACACAGTGAGTGATCCTTACCCTGCTGAATAAACAGTGCCCCTGTACAGTTACACAGTGAGTGATCCTTACCCTGCTGAATAAACAGTGACTGTACAGTTCGACAGTGAGTGATCATTACCCTGAATAAACACTGACTCTGTACAGTTACACAGTGAGTGATCCTTACCCTGAATAAACAGTGACTCTGTACAGTTACTCAGTGAGTGATCCTTACCCTGCTGAATAAACAGTGACTCTGTAAATTTACACAGAGTGACCCTTACCCTGCTGAATAAAGTGACTCTGTACATTTGCACAGGCAGTGATCCTTACCCTGCTGAATAAACAGTGACTCTGTACAGTTACACAGTGCGTGACCCTGACACTGAATGAACAGTGAATCTGTACAGTTACACAGTGAGTGATCCTTACCCTGAATAAACAGTGACTCTGTACAGTTACACAGTGAGTTATCCTTACCCTGCTGAATAAACAGTGACCCTGTACAGTTACACAGAGTGATCCTTACCCTGCTGAATAAACAGTGACTCTGTACAGTTCGACAGTGAGTGATCATTACCCTGAATAAACAGTGACTCTGTACAGTTACACAGTGAGTGACCCTTACCCTGAAGGAACAGTGAGTCTGTACAGTTACACAGTGAGTGATCTTTACCCTGCTGAATAAACAGTGACTCTGTACAGTTACACAGTGAGTGATCCTTACCCTGCTGAATAAACAGTGACTCTGTACAGTTTCACAGTGAGTGATCATTACCCTGAATAAACAGTGACTCTGTACAGTTACACAGTGAGTGATCCTTACCCTGAATAAACAGTGACTCTGTACAGTTGCTCAGTGAGTGATCCTTACCCTGCTGAATAAACAGTGACTCTGTACAGTTCGACAGTGAGTGATCATTACCCTGAATAAACAGTGACTCTGTACAGCTACACAGTGAGTGATCCTTACCCTGCTGAATAAACAGTGACTCTGTAAATTTACACAGAGTGACCCTTACCCTGCTGAATAAAGTGACTCTGTACATTTACACAGGCAGTGATCCTTACCCTGCTGAATAAACAGTGACTCTGTACAGTTACACAGTGAGTGACCCTTACCCTGAATAAACAGTGACTCTGTACAGTTACACAGTGAGTGATCCTTACCCTGAATAAACAGTGACTCTGTACAGTTACAGTGAGTGATCCTGACCCTGCTGAATAAACAGTGACTCTGTACAGTTACACAGTAAGTGACCCTTACCCTGCTGAATAAACAGTGCCTCAGTACAGTTACACAGTGAGTGATCTTTACCCTGCTGAATAAACAGTGACTCTGTACAGTTACACAGTGAGTGATCCTTACCCTGCTGAATAAACAGTGACTCTGTACATTTGCACAGTGAGTGACCCTTACCCTGAGTAAACAGTGACTCTGTACAGTTACACAGTGAGTGATCCTTACCCTGCTGTATAAACAGTGACTCTGTACAGTTACACAGTGTGTGATGCTTACCCTGCTGAATAAACAGTGACTCTGTACAGTTACACAGTGAGTGACCCTTACCCTGCTGATTATCAGTGTCTCTGTACAGTTACACAGGGAGTGATCCTGACCCTGCTGAATAAACAGTGATTCTGTACAGTTACACACTGAGTGATCCTTACCCTGCTGAATAAACAGTGACTTTGTACAGTTACACAGTGAGTGATCCTTATCCTGCTGATTATCAGTGTCTCTGTACAGTTACACAGTGAGTGATCCTTATCCTGCTGAATATCAGTGACTCTGTACTGTTACACAGTGTGTGATCCTTACCCTGCTGTATAAACAGTGACTCTGTACATTTACACAGTGTGTGATGCTTACCCTGCTGAATAAACTGTAATTCTGTACAGTTACACAGTGAGTGACCCTTACCCTGCTGAATAAACAGTGACTCTGTACAGTTACACAGTGAGTGCTCCTTACTCTGCTGAATAAACAGTGTTTCTGTACATTTACACAGTGAGTGACCCTTATCCTGCTGAATAAACAGTGACTCTGTACAGTTACACAGTGAGTGATCCATACCCTGCTGAATAATCATTGACTCTGTACTGTTACACAATGAGTGATCCTTACCCTGAATAAACAGTGACTCTGTACACTTACACAGTGCGTGACCCTCACCCTGAATTCACAGTGACTCTGTACAGTTACACAGTGAGTGATCCTTACCCTGAATAAACAGTGACTCTGAACAGTTACACATTGAGTGATCCTTACCCTGAATAAACAGTGAGTCTGTACAGTTACACAGTGAGTGATCCTTACCCTGAATAAACAGTGACTCTGTACAGTTACACACTGAGTGCTCCTTACTCTGCTGAATAAACAGTGACTCTGTAAATTTACACAGTGAGTGATCCTTACCCTGCTGAA
The DNA here is from genome assembly GCA_026770705.1 of Isurus oxyrinchus. Classification (NCBI taxonomy): domain Eukaryota; kingdom Metazoa; phylum Chordata; class Chondrichthyes; order Lamniformes; family Lamnidae; genus Isurus; species Isurus oxyrinchus. The sequence continues at coordinate 38,656 of JANJGN010000197.1, forward strand.
TAAACAGTGACTCTGTACAGTTTCACAGTGAGTGACCCTTACCCTGCTGAATAAACAGTGACTCTGTACAGTTACACAGTGAGTGATCCTTACCCTGCTGTATAAGTAGTGACTGTGTACTGTTACACAGTGAGTGATTCTTACCCTGAATAAACAGTGACTCTGTACAGTTACTCAGTGAGTGATCCTTACCCTGCTGAATAAACAGTGACTCTGTACACTTACACAGTGAGTGATCCTTAAACTGCTGAATAAACAGTGACTCTGTACAGTTACTCAGTGAGTGATCCTCACCCTGAATAAACAGTGACTCTGTACAGTTACACAGTGAGTGATCCTTACCCTGAATAAACAGTGACTCTGTACACACACACTGAGTGATCCTTACCCTGAATAAACAGTGACTCTGTACAGTTACACAATGAGTGATCCTTACCCTGAATAAACAGTGACTCTGTACACTTACAGTGAGTGATACTTACCCTGAATAAACAGTGACTCTGTACGGTTACACAGTGAGTGACCCTTACCCTGCTGAATAAACAGTGACTCTGTACAGTTACACAGTGAGTGATCCTTACCCTGAATGAACAGTGAGTCTGTACATTACACAGTGAGTGATCATTACCCTGCTGAATAAACAGTGACTCTGTACAGTTACACAGTGAGTGATCATTACCCTGAATAAACAGTGACTCTGTACAGTTACACAGTGAGTGATCCATACCCTGAATAAACAGTGACTCTGTACAGTTACACAGTGAGTTCTCCTTACCCTGCTGAATAAACAGTGACTCTGTACAGTTACACAGTGAGTGACCCTTACCCTGAATAAACAGTGACTCTGTACAGTTACACAGTGAGTGATCCTTACCCTGAATAAACAGTGACTCTGTACAGTTACAGTGAGTGATCCTGACCCTGCTGAATAAACAGTGACTCTGTACAGTTACACAGTAAGTGACCCTTACCCTGCTGAATAAACAGTGCCTCAGTACAGTTACACAGTGAGTGATCTTTACCCTGCTGAATAAACAGTGACTCTGTACAGTTACACAGTGAGTGATCCTTACCCTGCTGAATAAACAGTGACTCTGTACATTTGCACAGTGAGTGACCCTTACCCTGAGTAAACAGTGACTCTGTACAGTTACACAGTGAGTGATCCTTACCCTGCTGTATAAACAGTGACTCTGTACAGTTACACAGTGTGTGATGCTTACCCTGCTGAATAAACAGTGACTCTGTACAGTTACACAGTGAGTGACCCTTACCCTGCTGATTATCAGTGTCTCTGTACAGTTACACAGGGAGTGATCCTGACCCTGCTGAATAAACAGTGATTCTGTACAGTTACACACTGAGTGATCCTTACCCTGCTGAATAAACAGTGACTTTGTACAGTTACACAGTGAGTGATCCTTATCCTGCTGATTATCAGTGTCTCTGTACAGTTACACAGTGAGTGATCCTTATCCTGCTGAATATCAGTGACTCTGTACTGTTACACAGTGTGTGATCCTTACCCTGCTGTATAAACAGTGACTCTGTACATTTACACAGTGTGTGATGCTTACCCTGCTGAATAAACTGTAATTCTGTACAGTTACACAGTGAGTGACCCTTACCCTGCTGAATAAACAGTGACTCTGTACAGTTACACAGTGAGTGCTCCTTACTCTGCTGAATAAACAGTGTTTCTGTACATTTACACAGTGAGTGACCCTTATCCTGCTGAATAAACAGTGACTCTGTACAGTTACACAGTGAGTGATCCATACCCTGCTGAATAATCATTGACTCTGTACTGTTACACAATGAGTGATCCTTACCCTGAATAAACAGTGACTCTGTACACTTACACAGTGCGTGACCCTCACCCTGAATTCACAGTGACTCTGTACAGTTACACAGTGAGTGATCCTTACCCTGAATAAACAGTGACTCTGAACAGTTACACATTGAGTGATCCTTACCCTGAATAAACAGTGAGTCTGTACAGTTACACAGTGAGTGATCCTTACCCTGAATAAACAGTGACTCTGTACAGTTACACACTGAGTGCTCCTTACTCTGCTGAATAAACAGTGACTCTGTAAATTTACACAGTGAGTGATCCTTACCCTGCTGAATAAACAGTGACTCTGTACAGTTTCACAGTGAGTGACCCTTACCCTGCTGAATAAACAGTGACTCTGTACAGTTACACAGTGAGTGATCCTTACCCTGCTGTATAAGTAGTGACTGTGTACTGTTACACAGTGAGTGATTCTTACCCTGAATAAACAGTGACTCTGTACAGTTACTCAGTGAGTGATCCTTACCCTGCTGAATAAACAGTGACTCTGTACACTTACACAGTGAGTGATCCTTAAACTGCTGAATAAACAGTGACTCTGTACAGTTACTCAGTGAGTGATCCTCACCCTGAATAAACAGTGACTCTGTACAGTTACACAGTGAGTGATCCTTACCCTGAATAAACAGTGACTCTGTACACACACACTGAGTGATCCTTACCCTGAATAAACAGTGACTCTGTACAGTTACACAATGAGTGATCCTTACCCTGAATAAACAGTGACTCTGTACACTTACAGTGAGTGATACTTACCCTGAATAAACAGTGACTCTGTACGGTTACACAGTGAGTGACCCTTACCCTGCTGAATAAACAGTGACTCTGTACAGTTACACAGTGAGTGATCCTTACCCTGAATGAACAGTGAGTCTGTACATTACACAGTGAGTGATCATTACCCTGCTGAATAAACAGTGACTCTGTACAGTTACACAGTGAGTGATCATTACCCTGAATAAACAGTGACTCTGTACAGTTACACAGTGAGTGATCCTTACCCTGCTGAATAAAGTGACTCTGGACATTTACACAGGCAGTGATCCTTACCCTGCTGAATAAACAGTGACTCTGTACAGTTACACAGTGCGTGACCCTTACCCTAAATAAACAGTGAGTCTGTACAGTAACACAGTGAGTGATCCATACCCTGAATAAACAGTGACTCTGTACAGTTACACAGTGAGTGATCCTTACCCTGCTGAATAAACAGAGACTCTGTACAGTTGAACAGTGAGTGATCCTTACCCTGAATAAACAGTGACTCTGCACTGTTACACAGTGAGTGACCCTTACCCTGCTGAATAAAGTGACTCTGTACAGCTACCCAGTGAGTGATCCTTACCCTGCTGAATAAACTATGACTCTGTACTGTTACACAGTGACTGACCCTTACCCTGCTGAATAAACAGTGACTCTGTACAGTTACACAGTGAGTGACCCTTACCCTGCTGAATAAACAGTGACTCTGTAAAGTTACACAGTGAGTGATCCTTACCCGATGAATAAACAGTGACTCTGTACATTTACACAGTGAGTGATCCTTACCCTGAATAAACAGTGACTCTGTACAGTTACACAGTGAGTGATCCTTACCCTGCTGATTAAACAGTAATTCGGTACAGTTACACAGTGAGTGATACTTAAGCCTGCTGAATAAACAGTGACTCTGTACAGTTACACAGTGTGTGATCCTTACCCTGCTTAATAAACAGTGACTCTGTACAGTTTCACAGTGAGTGATCCTTACCCTGGTGAATAATCAGTGACTCTGTACAGTTACACAGTGAGTGACCCTTACCCTACTGAATAAACAGTGACTCTGTACAGTAACACAGTGAGTGATCCTTACCCTGGTGAATAATCAGTGACTCTGTACTGTTACACAATGAGTGATCCTTACCCTGAATAAACAGTGACTCTGTACACTTACACAGTGCGTGACCCTCACCCTGAATACACAGTGACTCTGTACAGTTACACAGTGAGTGACCAATACCCTGAATAAACAGTGACTCTGTACAGTTACACAGTGACTGATCCTTACTCTGAATAAACAGTGACTCTGTACAGTTACACAGTGAGTGACCAATACCCTGAATGAACAGTGACTCTGTACCGTTACAATTGGAGTGATCCTTTCCCTGAATAAACAGTGACTCTGTGCAGCTACCCAGTGAGTGATCCTTACCCTGCTGAATAAACAGTGACTCTGTACAGTTACACAGTGAGTTATCCTTACCCTGCTGAATAAACAGTGACCCTGTACAGTTACACAGTGAGTGATCCTTACACTGCTGAATAAACAGTGACTCTGTACAGTTAGACATTGAGTGATCATAACTCTGAATAAACAGTGACTCTGTACTGTTACACAGTGAGTGACCCTTACCCTGAAGGAACAGTGAGTCTGTACAGTTACACAGTGAGTGATCTTTACCCTGCTGAATAAACAGTGACTCTGTACAGTTACACAGTGAGTGATCCTTACCCTGCTGAATAAACAGTGCCCCTGTACAGTTACACAGTGAGTGATCCTTACCCTGCTGAATAAACAGTGACTGTACAGTTCGACAGTGAGTGATCATTACCCTGAATAAACAGTGACTCTGTACAGTTACACAGTGAGTGATCCTTACCCTGAATAAACAGTGACTCTGTAAAGTTACACAGTGAGTGATCCTTACCCTGCTGAATAAACAGTGACTCTGTAAATTTACACAGAGTGACCCTTACCCTGCTGAATAAAGTGACTCTGTACATTTGCACAGGCAGTGATCCTTACCCTGCTGAATAAACAGTGACTCTGTACAGTTACACAGTGCGTGACCCTGACACTGAATGAACAGTGAATCTGTACAGTTACACAGTGAGTGATCCTTACCCTGAATAAACAGTGACTCTGTACAGTTACACAGTGAGTTCTCCTTACCCTGCTGAATAAACAGTGACCCTGTACAGTTACACAGAGTGATCCTTACCCTGCTGAATAAACAATGACTCTGTACAGTTAGAGATTGAGTGATCATAACTCTGAATAAACAGTGACTCTGTACTGTTACACAGTGAGTGACCCTTACCCTGAAGGAACAGTGAGTCTGTACAGTTACACAGCGAGTGATCTTTACCCTGCTGAATAAACAGTGACTCTGTACAGTTACACAGTGAGTGATCCTTACCCTGCTGAATAAACAGTGACTCTGTACAGTTCGACAGTGAGTGATCATTACCCTGAATAAACAGTGACTCTGTACAGTTACACAGTGAGTGATCCTTACCCTGAATAAACAGTGACTCTGTACAGTTACTCAGTGAGTGATCCTTACGCTGCTGAATAAACAGTGACTCTGTACAGTTAGACATTGAGTGATCATAACTCTGAATAAACAGTGACTCTGTACTGTTACACAGAGTGACCCTTACCCTGAAGGAACAGTGAGTCTGTACAGTTACACAGTGAGTGATCTTTACCCTGCTGAATAAACAGTGACTCTGTACAGTTACACAGTGAGTGATCCTTACCCTGCTGAATAAACAGTGCCCCTGTACAGTTACACAGTGAGTGATCCTTACCCTGCTGAATAAACAGTGACTGTACAGTTCGACAGTGAGTGATCATTACCCTGAATAAACAGTGACTCTGTACAGTTACACAGTGAGTGATCCTTACCCTGAATAAACAGTGACTCTGTACAGTTACTCAGTGAGTGATCCTTACCCTGCTGAATAAACAGTGACTCTGTAAATTTACACAGAGTGACCCTTACCCTGCTGAATAAAGTGACTCTGTACATTTGCACAGGCAGTGATCCTTACCCTGCTGAATAAACAGTGACTCTGTACATTTGCACAGTGAGTGACCCTTACCCTGAGTAAACAGTGACTCTGTACAGTTACACAGTGAGTGATCCTTACCCTGCTGTATAAACAGTGACTCTGTACAGTTACACAGTGTGTGATGCTTACCCTGCTGAATAAACAGTGACTCTGTACAGTTACACAGTGAGTGACCCTTACCCTGCTGATTATCAGTGTCTCTGTACAGTTACACAGGGAGTGATCCTGACCCTGCTGAATAAACAGTGATTCTGTACAGTTACACACTGAGTGATCCTTACCCTGCTGAATAAACAGTGACTTTGTACAGTTACACAGTGAGTGATCCTTATCCTGCTGATTATCAGTGTCTCTGTACAGTTACACAGTGAGTGATCCTTATCCTGCTGAATATCAGTGACTCTGTACTGTTACACAGTGTGTGATCCTTACCCTGCTGTATAAACAGTGACTCTGTACATTTACACAGTGTGTGATGCTTACCCTGCTGAATAAACTGTAATTCTGTACAGTTACACAGTGAGTGACCCTTACCCTGCTGAATAAACAGTGACTCTGTACAGTTACACAGTGAGTGCTCCTTACTCTGCTGAATAAACAGTGTTTCTGTACATTTACACAGTGAGTGACCCTTATCCTGCTGAATAAACAGTGACTCTGTACAGTTACACAGTGAGTGATCCATACCCTGCTGAATAATCATTGACTCTGTACTGTTACACAATGAGTGATCCTTACCCTGAATAAACAGTGACTCTGTACACTTACACAGTGCGTGACCCTCACCCTGAATTCACAGTGACTCTGTACAGTTACACAGTGAGTGATCCTTACCCTGAATAAACAGTGACTCTGAACAGTTACACATTGAGTGATCCTTACCCTGAATAAACAGTGAGTCTGTACAGTTACACAGTGAGTGATCCTTACCCTGAATAAACAGTGACTCTGTACAGTTACACACTGAGTGCTCCTTACTCTGCTGAATAAACAGTGACTCTGTAAATTTACACAGTGAGTGATCCTTACCCTGCTGAATAAACAGTGACTCTGTACAGTTTCACAGTGAGTGACCCTTACCCTGCTGAATAAACAGTGACTCTGTACAGTTACACAGTGAGTGATCCTTACCCTGCTGTATAAGTAGTGACTGTGTACTGTTACACAGTGAGTGATTCTTACCCTGAATAAACAGTGACTCTGTACAGTTACTCAGTGAGTGATCCTTACCCTGCTGAATAAACAGTGACTCTGTACACTTACACAGTGAGTGATCCTTAAACTGCTGAATAAACAGTGACTCTGTACAGTTACTCAGTGAGTGATCCTCACCCTGAATAAACAGTGACTCTGTACAGTTACACAGTGAGTGATCCTTACCCTGAATAAACAGTGACTCTGTACACACACACTGAGTGATCCTTACCCTGAATAAACAGTGACTCTGTACAGTTACACAATGAGTGATCCTTACCCTGAATAAACAGTGACTCTGTACACTTACAGTGAGTGATACTTACCCTGAATAAACAGTGACTCTGTACGGTTACACAGTGAGTGACCCTTACCCTGCTGAATAAACAGTGACTCTGTACAGTTACACAGTGAGTGATCCTTACCCTGAATGAACAGTGAGTCTGTACATTACACAGTGAGTGATCATTACCCTGCTGAATAAACAGTGACTCTGTACAGTTACACAGTGAGTGATCATTACCCTGAATAAACAGTGACTCTGTACAGTTACACAGTGAGTGATCCTTACCCTGCTGAATAAAGTGACTCTGGACATTTACACAGGCAGTGATCCTTACCCTGCTGAATAAACAGTGACTCTGTACAGTTACACAGTGCGTGACCCTTACCCTAAATAAACAGTGAGTCTGTACAGTAACACAGTGAGTGATCCATACCCTGAATAAACAGTGACTCTGTACAGTTACACAGTGAGTGATCCTTACCCTGCTGAATAAACAGAGACTCTGTACAGTTGAACAGTGAGTGATCCTTACCCTGAATAAACAGTGACTCTGCACTGTTACACAGTGAGTGACCCTTACCCTGCTGAATAAAGTGACTCTGTACAGCTACCCAGTGAGTGATCCTTACCCTGCTGAATAAACTATGACTCTGTACTGTTACACAGTGACTGACCCTTACCCTGCTGAATAAACAGTGACTCTGTACAGTTACACAGTGAGTGACCCTTACCCTGCTGAATAAACAGTGACTCTGTAAAGTTACACAGTGAGTGATCCTTACCCGATGAATAAACAGTGACTCTGTACATTTACACAGTGAGTGATCCTTACCCTGAATAAACAGTGACTCTGTACAGTTACACAGTGAGTGATCCTTACCCTGCTGATTAAACAGTAATTCGGTACAGTTACACAGTGAGTGATACTTAAGCCTGCTGAATAAACAGTGACTCTGTACAGTTACACAGTGTGTGATCCTTACCCTGCTTAATAAACAGTGACTCTGTACAGTTTCACAGTGAGTGATCCTTACCCTGGTGAATAATCAGTGACTCTGTACAGTTACACAGTGAGTGACCCTTACCCTACTGAATAAACAGTGACTCTGTACAGTAACACAGTGAGTGATCCTTACCCTGGTGAATAATCAGTGACTCTGTACTGTTACACAATGAGTGATCCTTACCCTGAATAAACAGTGACTCTGTACACTTACACAGTGCGTGACCCTCACCCTGAATACACAGTGACTCTGTACAGTTACACAGTGAGTGACCAATACCCTGAATAAACAGTGACTCTGTACAGTTACACAGTGACTGATCCTTACTCTGAATAAACAGTGACTCTGTACAGTTACACAGTGAGTGACCAATACCCTGAATGAACAGTGACTCTGTACCGTTACAATTGGATTGATCCTTTCCCTGAATAAACAGTGACTCTGTGCAGCTACCCAGTGAGTGATCCTTACCCTGCTGAATAAACAGTGACTCTGTACAGTTACACAGTGAGTTATCCTTACCCTGCTGAATAAACAGTGACCCTGTACAGTTACACAGTGAGTGATCCTTACACTGCTGAATAAACAGTGACTCTGTACAGTTAGACATTGAGTGATCATAACTCTGAATAAACAGTGACTCTGTACTGTTACACAGTGAGTGACCCTTACCCTGAAGGAACAGTGAGTCTGTACAGTTACACAGTGAGTGATCTTTACCCTGCTGAATAAACAGTGACTCTGTACAGTTACACAGTGAGTGATCCTTACCCTGCTGAATAAACAGTGCCCCTGTACAGTTACACAGTGAGTGATCCTTACCCTGCTGAATAAACAGTGACTGTACAGTTCGACAGTGAGTGATCATTACCCTGAATAAACAGTGACTCTGTACAGTTACACAGTGAGTGATCCTTACCCTGAATAAACAGTGACTCTGTAAAGTTACACAGTGAGTGATCCTTACCCTGCTGAATAAACAGTGACTCTGTAAATTTACACAGAGTGACCCTTACCCTGCTGAATAAAGTGACTCTGTACATTTGCACAGGCAGTGATCCTTACCCTGCTGAATAAACAGTGACTCTGTACAGTTACACAGTGCGTGACCCTGACACTGAATGAACAGTGAATCTGTACAGTTACACAGTGAGTGATCCTTACCCTGAATAAACAGTGACTCTGTACAGTTACACAGTGAGTTCTCCTTACCCTGCTGAATAAACAGTGACCCTGTACAGTTACACAGAGTGATCCTTACCCTGCTGAATAAACAATGACTCTGTACAGTTAGAGATTGAGTGATCATAACTCTGAATAAACAGTGACTCTGTACTGTTACACAGTGAGTGACCCTTACCCTGAAGGAACAGTGAGTCTGTACAGTTACACAGCGAGTGATCTTTACCCTGCTGAATAAACAGTGACTCTGTACAGTTACACAGTGAGTGATCCTTACCCTGCTGAATAAACAGTGACTCTGTACAGTTCGACAGTGAGTGATCATTACCCTGAATAAACAGTGACTCTGTACAGTTACACAGTGAGTGATCCTTACCCTGAATAAACAGTGACTCTGTACAGTTACTCAGTGAGTGATCCTTACGCTGCTGAATAAACAGTGACTCTGTACAGTTAGACATTGAGTGATCATAACTCTGAATAAACAGTGACTCTGTACTGTTACACAGAGTGACCCTTACCCTGAAGGAACAGTGAGTCTGTACAGTTACACAGTGAGTGATCTTTACCCTGCTGAATAAACAGTGACTCTGTACAGTTACACAGTGAGTGATCCTTACCCTGCTGAATAAACAGTGCCCCTGTACAGTTACACAGTGAGTGATCCTTACCCTGCTGAATAAACAGTGACTGTACAGTTCGACAGTGAGTGATCATTACCCTGAATAAACAGTGACTCTGTACAGTTACACAGTGAGTGATCCTTACCCTGAATAAACAGTGACTCTGTACAGTTACTCAGTGAGTGATCCTTACCCTGCTGAATAAACAGTGACTCTGTAAATTTACACAGAGTGACCCTTACCCTGCTGAATAAAGTGACTCTGTACATTTGCACAGGCAGTGATCCTTACCCTGCTGAATAAACAGTGACTCTGTACATTTGCACAGTGAGTGACCCTTACCCTGAGTAAACAGTGACTCTGTACAGTTACACAGTGAGTGATCCTTACCCTGCTGTATAAACAGTGACTCTGTACAGTTACACAGTGTGTGATGCTTACCCTGCTGAATAAACAGTGACTCTGTACAGTTACACAGTGAGTGACCCTTACCCTGCTGATTATCAGTGTCTCTGTACAGTTACACAGGGAGTGATCCTGACCCTGCTGAATAAACAGTGATTCTGTACAGTTACACACTGAGTGATCCTTACCCTGCTGAATAAACAGTGACTTTGTACAGTTACACAGTGAGTGATCCTTATCCTGCTGATTATCAGTGTCTCTGTACAGTTACACAGTGAGTGATCCTTATCCTGCTGAATATCAGTGACTCTGTACTGTTACACAGTGTGTGATCCTTACCCTGCTGTATAAACAGTGACTCTGTACATTTACACAGTGTGTGATGCTTACCCTGCTGAATAAACTGTAATTCTGTACAGTTACACAGTGAGTGACCCTTACCCTGCTGAATAAACAGTGACTCTGTACAGTTACACAGTGAGTGCTCCTTACTCTGCTGAATAAACAGTGTTTCTGTACATTTACACAGTGAGTGACCCTTATCCTGCTGAATAAACAGTGACTCTGTACAGTTACACAGTGAGTGATCCATACCCTGCTGAATAATCATTGACTCTGTACTGTTACACAATGAGTGATCCTTACCCTGAATAAACAGTGACTCTGTACACTTACACAGTGCGTGACCCTCACCCTGAATTCACAGTGACTCTGTACAGTTACACAGTGAGTGATCCTTACCCTGAATAAACAGTGACTCTGAACAGTTACACATTGAGTGATCCTTACCCTGAATAAACAGTGAGTCTGTACAGTTACACAGTGAGTGATCCTTACCCTGAATAAACAGTGACTCTGTACAGTTACACACTGAGTGCTCCTTACTCTGCTGAATAAACAGTGACTCTGTAAATTTACACAGTGAGTGATCCTTACCCTGCTGAATAAACAGTGACTCTGTACAGTTTCACAGTGAGTGACCCTTACCCTGCTGAATAAACAGTGACTCTGTACAGTTACACAGTGAGTGATCCTTACCCTGCTGTATAAGTAGTGACTGTGTACTGTTACACAGTGAGTGATTCTTACCCTGAATAAACAGTGACTCTGTACAGTTACTCAGTGAGTGATCCTTACCCTGCTGAATAAACAGTGACTCTGTACACTTACACAGTGAGTGATCCTTAAACTGCTGAATAAACAGTGACTCTGTACAGTTACTCAGTGAGTGATCCTCACCCTGAATAAACAGTGACTCTGTACAGTTACACAGTGAGTGATCCTTACCCTGAATAAACAGTGACTCTGTACACACACACTGAGTGATCCTTACCCTGAATAAACAGTGACTCTGTACAGTTACACAATGAGTGATCCTTACCCTGAATAAACAGTGACTCTGTACACTTACAGTGAGTGATACTTACCCTGAATAAACAGTGACTCTGTACGGTTACACAGTGAGTGACCCTTACCCTGCTGAATAAACAGTGACTCTGTACAGTTACACAGTGAGTGATCCTTACCCTGAATGAACAGTGAGTCTGTACATTACACAGTGAGTGATCATTACCCTGCTGAATAAACAGTGACTCTGTACAGTTACACAGTGAGTGATCATTACCCTGAATAAACAGTGACTCTGTACAGTTACACAGTGAGTGATCCTTACCCTGCTGAATAAAGTGACTCTGGACATTTACACAGGCAGTGATCCTTACCCTGCTGAATAAACAGTGACTCTGTACAGTTACACAGTGCGTGACCCTTACCCTAAATAAACAGTGAGTCTGTACAGTAACACAGTGAGTGATCCATACCCTGAATAAACAGTGACTCTGTACAGTTACACAGTGAGTGATCCTTACCCTGCTGAATAAACAGAGACTCTGTACAGTTGAACAGTGAGTGATCCTTACCCTGAATAAACAGTGACTCTGCACTGTTACACAGTGAGTGACCCTTACCCTGCTGAATAAAGTGACTCTGTACAGCTACCCAGTGAGTGATCCTTACCCTGCTGAATAAACTATGACTCTGTACTGTTACACAGTGACTGACCCTTACCCTGCTGAATAAACAGTGACTCTGTACAGTTACACAGTGAGTGACCCTTACCCTGCTGAATAAACAGTGACTCTGTAAAGTTACACAGTGAGTGATCCTTACCCGATGAATAAACAGTGACTCTGTACATTTACACAGTGAGTGATCCTTACCCTGAATAAACAGTGACTCTGTACAGTTACACAGTGAGTGATCCTTACCCTGCTGATTAAACAGTAATTCGGTACAGTTACACAGTGAGTGATACTTAAGCCTGCTGAATAAACAGTGACTCTGTACAGTTACACAGTGTGTGATCCTTACCCTGCTTAATAAACAGTGACTCTGTACAGTTTCACAGTGAGTGATCCTTACCCTGGTGAATAATCAGTGACTCTGTACAGTTACACAGTGAGTGACCCTTACCCTACTGAATAAACAGTGACTCTGTACAGTAACACAGTGAGTGATCCTTACCCTGGTGAATAATCAGTGACTCTGTACTGTTACACAATGAGTGATCCTTACCCTGAATAAACAGTGACTCTGTACACTTACACAGTGCGTGACCCTCACCCTGAATACACAGTGACTCTGTACAGTTACACAGTGAGTGACCAATACCCTGAATAAACAGTGACTCTGTACAGTTACACAGTGACTGATCCTTACTCTGAATAAACAGTGACTCTGTACAGTTACACAGTGAGTGACCAATACCCTGAATGAACAGTGACTCTGTACCGTTACAATTGGAGTGATCCTTTCCCTGAATAAACAGTGACTCTGTGCAGCTACCCAGTGAGTGATCCTTACCCTGCTGAATAAACAGTGACTCTGTACAGTTACACAGTGAGTTATCCTTACCCTGCTGAATAAACAGTGACCCTGTACAGTTACACAGTGAGTGATCCTTACACTGCTGAATAAACAGTGACTCTGTACAGTTAGACATTGAGTGATCATAACTCTGAATAAACAGTGACTCTGTACTGTTACACAGTGAGTGACCCTTACCCTGAAGGAACAGTGAGTCTGTACAGTTACACAGTGAGTGATCTTTACCCTGCTGAATAAACAGTGACTCTGTACAGTTACACAGTGAGTGATCCTTACCCTGCTGAATAAACAGTGCCCCTGTACAGTTACACAGTGAGTGATCCTTACCCTGCTGAATAAACAGTGACTGTACAGTTCGACAGTGAGTGATCATTACCCTGAATAAACAGTGACTCTGTACAGTTACACAGTGAGTGATCCTTACCCTGAATAAACAGTGACTCTGTAAAGTTACACAGTGAGTGATCCTTACCCTGCTGAATAAACAGTGACTCTGTAAATTTACACAGAGTGACCCTTACCCTGCTGAATAAAGTGACTCTGTACATTTGCACAGGCAGTGATCCTTACCCTGCTGAATAAACAGTGACTCTGTACAGTTACACAGTGCGTGACCCTGACACTGAATGAACAGTGAATCTGTACAGTTACACAGTGAGTGATCCTTACCCTGAATAAACAGTGACTCTGTACAGTTACACAGTGAGTTCTCCTTACCCTGCTGAATAAACAGTGACCCTGTACAGTTACACAGAGTGATCCTTACCCTGCTGAATAAACAATGACTCTGTACAGTTAGAGATTGAGTGATCATAACTCTGAATAAACAGTGACTCTGTACTGTTACACAGTGAGTGACCCTTACCCTGAAGGAACAGTGAGTCTGTACAGTTACACAGCGAGTGATCTTTACCCTGCTGAATAAACAGTGACTCTGTACAGTTACACAGTGAGTGATCCTTACCCTGCTGAATAAACAGTGACTCTGTACAGTTCGACAGTGAGTGATCATTACCCTGAATAAACAGTGACTCTGTACAGTTACACAGTGAGTGATCCTTACCCTGAATAAACAGTGACTCTGTACAGTTACTCAGTGAGTGATCCTTACGCTGCTGAATAAACAGTGACTCTGTACAGTTAGACATTGAGTGATCATAACTCTGAATAAACAGTGACTCTGTACTGTTACACAGAGTGACCCTTACCCTGAAGGAACAGTGAGTCTGTACAGTTACACAGTGAGTGATCTTTACCCTGCTGAATAAACAGTGACTCTGTACAGTTACACAGTGAGTGATCCTTACCCTGCTGAATAAACAGTGCCCCTGTACAGTTACACAGTGAGTGATCCTTACCCTGCTGAATAAACAGTGACTGTACAGTTCGACAGTGAGTGATCATTACCCTGAATAAACAGTGACTCTGTACAGTTACACAGTGAGTGATCCTTACCCTGAATAAACAGTGACTCTGTACAGTTACTCAGTGAGTGATCCTTACCCTGCTGAATAAACAGTGACTCTGTAAATTTACACAGAGTGACCCTTACCCTGCTGAATAAAGTGACTCTGTACATTTGCACAGGCAGTGATCCTTACCCTGCTGAATAAACAGTGACTCTGTACAGTTACACAGTGCGTGACCCTGACACTGAATGAACAGTGAATCTGTACAGTTACACAGTGAGTGATCCTTACCCTGAATAAACAGTGACTCTGTACAGTTACACAGTGAGTTATCCTTACCCTGCTGAATAAACAGTGACCCTGTACAGTTACACAGAGTGATCCTTACCCTGCTGAATAAACAGTGACTCTGTACAGTTCGACAGTGAGTGATCATTACCCTGAATAAACAGTGACTCTGTACAGTTACACAGTGAGTGACCCTTACCCTGAAGGAACAGTGAGTCTGTACAGTTACACAGTGAGTGATCTTTACCCTGCTGAATAAACAGTGACTCTGTACAGTTACACAGTGAGTGATCCTTACCCTGCTGAATAAACAGTGACTCTGTACAGTTTCACAGTGAGTGATCATTACCCTGAATAAACAGTGACTCTGTACAGTTACACAGTGAGTGATCCTTACCCTGAATAAACAGTGACTCTGTACAGTTGCTCAGTGAGTGATCCTTACCCTGCTGAATAAACAGTGACTCTGTACAGTTCGACAGTGAGTGATCATTACCCTGAATAAACAGTGACTCTGTACAGCTACACAGTGAGTGATCCTTACCCTGCTGAATAAACAGTGACTCTGTAAATTTACACAGAGTGACCCTTACCCTGCTGAATAAAGTGACTCTGTACATTTACACAGGCAGTGATCCTTACCCTGCTGAATAAACAGTGACTCTGTACAGTTACACAGTGAGTGACCCTTACCCTGAATAAACAGTGACTCTGTACAGTTACACAGTGAGTGATCCTTACCCTGAATAAACAGTGACTCTGTACAGTTACAGTGAGTGATCCTGACCCTGCTGAATAAACAGTGACTCTGTACAGTTACACAGTAAGTGACCCTTACCCTGCTGAATAAACAGTGCCTCAGTACAGTTACACAGTGAGTGATCTTTACCCTGCTGAATAAACAGTGACTCTGTACAGTTACACAGTGAGTGATCCTTACCCTGCTGAATAAACAGTGACTCTGTACATTTGCACAGTGAGTGACCCTTACCCTGAGTAAACAGTGACTCTGTACAGTTACACAGTGAGTGATCCTTACCCTGCTGTATAAACAGTGACTCTGTACAGTTACACAGTGTGTGATGCTTACCCTGCTGAATAAACAGTGACTCTGTACAGTTACACAGTGAGTGACCCTTACCCTGCTGATTATCAGTGTCTCTGTACAGTTACACAGGGAGTGATCCTGACCCTGCTGAATAAACAGTGATTCTGTACAGTTACACACTGAGTGATCCTTACCCTGCTGAATAAACAGTGACTTTGTACAGTTACACAGTGAGTGATCCTTATCCTGCTGATTATCAGTGTCTCTGTACAGTTACACAGTGAGTGATCCTTATCCTGCTGAATATCAGTGACTCTGTACTGTTACACAGTGTGTGATCCTTACCCTGCTGTATAAACAGTGACTCTGTACATTTACACAGTGTGTGATGCTTACCCTGCTGAATAAACTGTAATTCTGTACAGTTACACAGTGAGTGACCCTTACCCTGCTGAATAAACAGTGACTCTGTACAGTTACACAGTGAGTGCTCCTTACTCTGCTGAATAAACAGTGTTTCTGTACATTTACACAGTGAGTGACCCTTATCCTGCTGAATAAACAGTGACTCTGTACAGTTACACAGTGAGTGATCCTTACCCTGCTGAATAATCATTGACTCTGTACTGTTACACAATGAGTGATCCTTACCCTGAATAAACAGTGACTCTGTACACTTACACAGTGCGTGACCCTCACCCTGAATTCACAGTGACTCTGTACAGTTACACAGTGAGTGACCAATACCCTGAATAAACAGTGACTCTGTACCGTTACACTTTGAGTGATCCTTTCCCTGAATAAACAGTGACTCTGTGCAGCTACCCAGTGAGTGATCCTTGCCCTGCTGAATAAACTGTGACTCTGTGCAGTTACACAGTGAGTGATCCTTCCCCTGCTGAATAAACAGTGACTCTGTACAGTTACACAGTGAATGATCCTTACCCTAAATAAACAGTGACTCTGTACAGTTACACAGTGAGTGATCCTTACCCTGCTGAATAAATAGTGACTCTGTACAGTTACACAGTGAGTGATACTTACCCTGCTGAATAAACAGTGCCCCTGTACAGTTACACAGTGAGTGATCCTTACCCTGCTGAATAAACAGTGACTCTGTACAGTTAGAAAGTGAGTGATCATTACCCTGAATAAACAGTGACTCTGTACAGTTACACAGTGAGTGATCCTTACCCTGCTGAATAAACAGTGACTCAGTACAGTTACACAGTGAGTGACCCTTACCCTGCTGAATAAAGTGACTCTGTATATTTACACAGGCAGTGATCCTTACCCTGCTAAATAAACAGTGACTCTGTGCAGTTACACAGTGCGTGACCCTTACCCTGAATGAACAGTGAGTCTGTACAGTTACACAGTGAGTGATCCTTACCCTCCTGAATAAACAGTGACTCTGTACATTTACACAGTGTGTGATGCTTACCCTGCTGAATAAACTGTAATTCTGTACAGTTACACAGTGAGTGACCCTTACCCTGCTGAATAAACAGTGACTCTGTACAGTTACACAGTGAGTGCTCCTTACTCTGCTGAATAAACAGTGTTTCTGTACATTTACACAGTGAGTGACCCTTATCCTGCTGAATAAACAGTGACTCTGTACAGTTACACAGTGTGTGATGCTTACCCTGCTGAATAAACAGTGACTCTGTACAGTTACACAGTGAGTGACCCTTACCCTGCTTGAAAAACACTGACTCTGTACAGTTACACAGTGAGTGACCCTTACCCTGAACAAACAGTGACTCTGTACAATAACACAGTGTGTTATCCTTACCCTGCTGATTAAACAGTGACTCTGTACAGTTACACAGTGAGTGACCCTTATCCTACTGAATAATCAGTGACTCTGTACTGTTACACAATGAGTGATCCTTACCCTGAATAAACAGTGACTCTGTACACTTACACAGTGCGTGACCCTCACCCTGAATACACAGTGACTCTGTACAGTTACACAGTGAGTGACCAATACCCTGAATAAACAGAGACTCTGTACAATTACACACTGATTGCTCCTTACTCTACTGAATAAACAGTGACTCAGTGTAGCTACCCAGTGAGTGATCCTTACCCTGCTGAATAAACAGTGACTCTGTACAGTTAAACATTGAATGATCCTTACCCTAAATAAACAGTGTCTCTGTACAGTTGCACAGTGAGTGACCCTTACCCTGCTGAATAAAGTGACTCTGTACAGCTGCCCAGTGAGTGATCCTTACCCTGCTGAATAAACTGTGACTCTCTACAGTTACACAGTAAGTGACCCTTACCCTGCTGAATAAACAGTGACTCTGTACAATTATACAGTGAGTGATCTTTACCCTGCTGAATAAACAGTGTCTCTGTACAGTTACACAGTGAGTGATCCTTATCGTGCTGAATATCAGTGACTCTGTACTGTTGCACAGTGAGTGATCCTTATCCTGCTGAATATCAGTGACTGTGTACTGTTACACAGTGTGTGATCCTTCCCCTGCTGATTAAACAGTGGCTCTGTACAGTTACACAGTGTGTTATCCTTACCCTGCTGATTAAACAGTGGTTCTGTACAGTTACACAGTGAGTGATCCTTACCCTGAATACACAGTGACTCTGTACAGTTACACAGTGAGTGATCCTTACCCTGAATGAACAGTGACTCTGTACTGTTACACAGTGAGTGATCCTTACCCTGAATAAACAGTGACTCTGTACAGTTACACAGTGAGTGATCCTTATCCTGAATAAACAGTGACTCTGGACAGTTACACAGTGAGTGACCCTTACCCTGCTGAATAAAGTGACTCTGTACATTTTCACAGGCAGTGATCCTTACCCTGCTGAATAAACAGTGACTCTGTACAGTTACACAGTGCGTGACCCTTACCTTGAATGAACAGTGAGTCTGTACAGTTACACAGTGAGTGATCCTTACCCTGAATAAACAGTGACTCTGTACAGTTACAGTGAGTTATCCTGACCCTGCTGAATAAGCAGTGACTCTGTACAGTTACACAGTGAGTGATCCTTACCCTGCTGAATAAACAGTGACTCTGTACAGTTAAACAGTGAATGATCCTTACCCTTAATAAACAGTGACTCTTTACAGTTACACAGTGAGTGATCCTTACCCTGAATATACAGTGACTCTGTACAGTTACACAGTGAGTGATCCTTACCCTGAATAAACAGTGACTCTCTACAGTTACCCAGTGTGTGATCCTTACTCTGCTGAATAAACAGTGACTCTGTACAGTTACACAGTGAGTGACCCTTACCCTGCTGAATAAACAGTGACTCTGTACAGTTACGCAGTCAGTGATCCTTACCCTGAATAAACAGTGACTCTGTATATTTACACAGTGAGTTACCCTTACCCTGCTGAATAAACAGTGAGTCTGTACAGTTGCACAGTGAGTGATCCTTACCCTGAATAAACAGTGACTCTGTACATTTACACAGTGAGTTACCCTTACCCTGCTGAATAAACAGTGACTCTGTACATTTACACAGTGAGTGACCCTTACCCTGCTGAATAAACAGTGACTCTGTGCAATTACACAGTGATTGTTCTTACCCTGCTGAATAAACAGTGACTCTGTACAGTTAAACAGCGAGTGATCCTTACCCTGAATAAACAGTGACTCTGTACAGTTACACAGTGAGTGATCCTTACCCTGCTGAATAAGCAGTGACTCTGTACATTTACACAGTGAGTGATCCTTACCCTGAATAAACAGTGACTCTGTACAATTACACAGTGATTGTTCTTACCCTGCTGAATAGAGAGTGAATCTGTTGTTAAAACTCCAGCTTATTTTGTTACCTGACAAATCAATTCCCACTTTGGGACCAAGCTTATTAACTCCTAACTTTAATTTTTTTTTGGAAATATGTATGATGGCAACCGAACAGGATTCCGCTCAACAGCTTTTAATAAATGATAAAACCTTTATTAATCAAGGAGAGATGAACTATATTAGACTACTCCTTGACGCCGAATATACCTTTATGGATAGATCCATTTTCACAGGTATAGCACAGGTTACAAAAGCTATCTTATACTCTCCTGTTCACAGTATGTACACAGTCCAGTTGAACCAATAGGTGACCTGTGGTCAGACACAGCACACTCTGAAACCAGGTTACAGATGCCACCCCAAACAGAAATGCCATGTTTCTCTCTTCAACTCCCCTCACATGCTTGTCACACTATGAGGCAACCAATCCCTCCAAACTCCCTCTTTCACGCAGGATTTTCCAATCCCCACTCTTGGAGAACTCGCTTTGGAATCTTCGGTCGAATGATGCTTTCTCCCAAGCGCCTTTCGCAAGTTTTCACCTCCAGGGTATCGAACCCTCCTTCTCAGGGAATGTTCCTCTCCCCTTGATCACCACATGCATTCAGACTTACCTTTCCATCTCAGCCATGCTAAAATACACCACTGCTCCTCCCTCCTTCCCTCTCCCTCCCTTTCTCAACCTCTATCTCCCTCTGTCTGTCGCGATCTCTCTCTCCCTGTCTCCTTTTCTCTATATGTCTCTTTCTGTCTCTCTCTTTCTCTCTCTCTGTCTCTCTCTCTGTCTGCCTGTCTCTCTGTCGTTCTCTTTCTCTCCATCTGTCTGTCTCTCTCACGCTGTCTCTATTTTCCCTCTATCTGTCTCTCTCTCTTACCCCTCTCTTTGACCGTCTCTGTCTCTCTGTCTCTCTCTCTCTCTTTCTGTTTGTCTGTCTCACTCTCTGTCTGTATTTTCCCTCTGTCTGTCTCTCTCTTACCCCTCTCTCTCTCCTTCTCTATCTGTCTCTCTTTCTCTCTCTGCCTGTCTCTCTCTCTGTCTCGCTCTCTCTGTGTCTCTCTCTGTCCCTCTCTGTCTCTCTCTGTCTCTCTCTCTGTCTCTCTCTGCCTGTCTGTCTCTCTCTCTCTGTCTCTCTCTCTCTCTCTCTCTCTGTCTCTCTCTCTCTCTCTCTCTGTCTCTCTCTGTCTCTCTCTCTCTGTCTCTCTCTGTCTCTCTCTGTCTCTCTCTCTCTGTCTCTCTCTGTCTCTCTCTGTCTCTCTCTCTGTCTCTCTCTGTCTCTCTGTCTCTCTCTCTCTGTCTCTGTCTCTTTCTCTGCCTGTCTGTCTGTCTCTCTCTCTGCTTCTCGTTCCCCTCGCTCTGTCTCTCTCTGTGTCTCTTTCTCTCTTGTTCTCCCCTCTCCTCATTCTCTCCTCCTGTCCTCCCTTCCTTCCTACCTCCCTTTACCCTACCCCATCCTCGCTTCTCTCTCCTCCACTGTCTTCTCTTACCTCCCTCCCCTGCCTCTTCCCATCCCTCCTCTCCGCTCTTCCCCTTTCTCCCTGTCTCCATCCGCTCCACCCTTTCCTCTTCCTCTCTCTCTCTCCCCCTCTCTCTCTCTCTTCACTCTCTCTCTCTCTCTCTCTGTCTGTCTCTTTCGGTCTGTCTGTCTCTCTGTCTTACTGTCTCTCTCTCCCTCTCTCTCTCCCCCTCTCTCTCTCTACTCACTCTCTCTCTCTGTCTGTCTCTTTCTGTCTGTCTGTCTCTCTATCTCTCTCTCTCCCTTTCTCTCTTTGTCAGTCTTTCTCTCTCTCTCTTTCTCTCTCTCTCTCTCTCTCCCTATCTCTTTCTCGCTGCCTCTTTCTCTCTCTGTCTCTCTCTCTTACCCCCTCTCTCTCCCTACTTCTCTCTCTCCCCCTCTCACCGTATCTCTCTCTCTCTCTCTCTCTTCCTATCTTTCTCGCGGCCTCTTTCTCTCTCTGTCTCTCACTGTCTCCCTCTCTTCCCCCTCTCTCTCCCTACCTCTCTCTCTCTCTCTCCCCCCCTCTCTCTGTATCTCTCTCTCCACCACTATCTCTGTCCCTCAGTCTCTGTTTTTCTCTCTCTTTCTGTCTCTCTCTCTGCCTGTGTCTCTCTCTGCCCGTCTCTCTCTCTCTCGTTTCTCTCTCTCTCTCTCTTTCTCTCCGACTTTTCTCTCTGTCTCTCTTTCTCCCTCTCGTTCTCTCCCTCTTCTCCTCTCTCTCTATCTCCCCTCTCTCTGCCTCTCTGTCCCCATCCCTCTCTCTCTCTCTCTCTCTCTCTCCCCACTTTCTCCCCTCTCATTTCTTCTCCCCTTCCTCTCTCACCTTCTGTTCAGAAGTAGTGGTATTTCTAAGTCCGTTTCGTCGTTGTGGGTGTTAGGTACTAAGTTATAGCTTTAAGTTGAAGTTATAGCCTTCCATTTGATTTATATTTTTACATTTGTGGGTTTAGAAGGTGAAACCTAGGATCTAGTTTCATTTCTGACTCGTCTAAGGGTTTGTCTGTGTACATGGATTTTTAATGTGTATACACATGTATTATCAACATCCTGGGGGTTACCATTGACCAGACACTGAACTGGGACCAGCCATATAAAAACTGTGGCTACAAGAGCAGGTCAGAGGCTGGGAATCCTGCGGAGAGTCACTCACCTCCTGACTCCCCCAAAGCCTGTCCACCATCTACAAGGCACAAGTCAGGAGTGTGATGGGACACTCCCCACTTGCCTGGATGAGTTGCAGCTCCCACAACACTCAAGAAGCTCGACACCGTCCAGGACAAAGCAACCCCGCTTGATCAGCCCCCCATCCACCAACATTCACTCCCTCCATCACCGACGCACAGTAGCAGCAGTGTGTGTACCATCTACAAGATGCACTGCAGCAACTCACCAAGGCTCCTTCGACAGCACCTTCCAAACCCACGACCACTACCATCTAGAAGGACAAGGGCAGCAGACACATGGGAACACCACCAACTGGAAGTTCCCCTCCAAGCCGCTCACCATCCTGACTTGGAAATATATCGGCCGTTCCTTCAGTGTCACTGGGTCAAAATCCTGGAACTCCCTCCCTAACAGCGCCGTGGGTGTACCTACACCACACGGACAAAATCCTGGAACTCCCTCCCTATCAGCACCGTGGGTGTACCTACACCACACAGACAAAGTCCTGGACCTCCCTCCCTAACAGCACCGTGGGTGTACCTACACCACACGGACAAAATCCTGGAAATCCCTCCCTAACAGCGCTGTGGGTGTACTTACACCACACGGACAAAATCCTGGAACTCCCTCCCTAACAGCACCGTGGGTGTACCTACACCACATGGACAAAATCCTGGAACTCCCTCCCTAACAGCACTGTGGGTGTACCTACACCACAGGGACAAAATCCTGTAACTCCCTCCCTAACAGCGCTATGGGTGTACCTACACCACACGGACAAAATCCTGGAACTCTCTCCCTAACAGCGCCATGGGTGTACCTACACCACACAGACAAAATCCTGTAACTCCCTCCCTAACAGCGCCATGGGTGTACCTACACCACACAGACAAAATCCTGGAACTCCCTCCCTAACAGCGCTATGGGTGTACTTACGCCACACAGACAAAATCCTGGAACTCCCTCCCTAACAGCACGGTGGGTGCTCCTACATAACAGAGACTGCAGCAGTTCAAGGAGGCAGCTCACCACCACCTTCTCAAGGGCAATTAGGGATAGGCAATAAATGCTGGGCCTAGCCAGCGAAACTCATATCCTGAGACTGAATATAAAAAAAATGAGGGTTTTACGACTCTTCAAGTGGTTTAGGGAAGTTAAAGCAAAGTAGATATAAACCCAGGCTGTTGGCTAGCAACAGAAGGCCCACACAGAGAAAGAGAGAAAGAGGGAGCAATTTTAGTTCAGTAGAAGCCAGGAGAGACTGGACACAGCAGTGGGAACTGCTGCGAGAGCAGGTTTCCCATAAGAACAGGACAAGGCCCCAGGAACCAGGGAGCAGCTCCTAAAGGTTAAAAAAAATGAAGTCGCAAGAAGACCTTTTGGTCAAAGGAAGAGCAGGAATTTGGAAAGGATCCTCGTCAGTGGAAGCAAAAGTAAGGAGCAGAGAGGAAGGCTCCAACTTGAAGGTAGAAAGCCGCAGGACACGGACTGAAAGTAAAATAGGCTTGTGAGAAACCAGAAGATCCAGGGAGACAGCCGAACGAGACATGTTAGTCTGGGAGAGAGAGCGCATGGAAGAAACATTGAATGCACACGGCGATCCGGGAGAGAGGAACATATTAAGGAGAGTTCGAAACCCTGGAGATGGACCATTGTGGAAAGTGGCCAAGAGAAAGCATCGTTCGGGAGGAAACTCCAAAGTGAGTACTTCGAGATTGGAGCTTGGAAACCCTGGGTGTGAAAGATGGGGTTCAGTGAGACCGGTTGCCTCAAGGAGTGACAAGGTTCGGTGGGTGAGGGGTGTTGGGGGGAATTGATGAGAGATCCATAGTGTCTCTTTGTGGGGGAATCTGACACTTGGTTACAGAGTGTGGTGGGTCAGACCACAGGTCTGTCACCTGTTGATGGATATGGATTGTGTCCTGACTGTGAACATGAGAGTATAAGACAGAATGAGTAACTTGTGTTATCGTTATGAATCTATATATATCTGTAAAGCTATAGGTGTGGTGAACGAGAAGTCTAATAAAGTTACTCTTTTCATGTTTAATAAGTGATTTATTCTTTTGGTAAAAGTTCATGGGCTGACTCCTATGACTCTGTTCAGTAGCCACTTTCCACATATCTAACCAAAAAATCAAAGTTAGCATCCATCAAGCAAGGTTCTACCCTGGGTTCTGAATTGTCCAGCAGTGACCTCCTCCAGCCCCTACAATTCTCATCCTCATGTTCAAATCCCTCCCTCACCCCCTCCCTCCCTATCTCTGTAACCACCTCCAGCCCCTACAATTCTCATCCTCCTGTTCAAATCCCTCCCTCACCCCCTCCCTCCTATCTCTGTAACCTCCTCCAGCCCCTACAATTCCCATCCTCCTGTTCAAATCCCTCCCTCACCCCCTCCCTCCCTATCTCTGTAACCTCCTCCAGCCACTACAATTCTCACACTCCTGTTCAAATCCCTCACACCACCCCCTCCCTCCCTATCTCTGTAACCTCCTCCAGCCCCTACAATTCTCATCCTCCTGTTCAAATCCCTCCCTCACCCCCTCCCTCCCTATCTCTGTAACCTCCTCCAGCCCTACAATTCTCACACTCCTGTTCAAATCCCTCCCTCACCCCCTCCCTCCCTATCTCTGTAACCTCCTCCAGCCCCTACAATTCCCATCTTCCTTTCAAATCCCTCTCTCTCCCCCTCCCTCCCTATCTCTGTAACCTCCTCCAGCCCCTACAATTCTCATCCTCCTGTTCAAATCCCTCACCCCTCCCTCCCTATCTCTGTAACCTCCTCCAGCCCCTACAATTCTCATCCTCCTGTTCAAATCCCTCCCTCACCCCCTCCCTCCCTATCTCTGTAACCTCCTCCAGCCCCTACAATTCTCATCCTCCTGTTCAAATCCCTCCCTCACCCACCCCCTCCCTATCTCTGTAACCTCCTCCAGCCCCTACAATTCTCATCCTCCTGTTCAAAATCCCTCCCTCACCCCCTCCCTCCCTATCTCTGTAACCTCCTCCAGCCCCTACAATTCTCATCCTCCTGTTCAAATCCCTCCCTCATCCCCTCCCTCCCTATCTCTGTAACCTCCTCCAGCCCCTACAATTCTCATCCTCCTGTTCAAATCCCTCCCTCACCTACTCCCTCCCTATCTCTGTAACCTCCTCCAGTCCCTACAATTCTCTTCCTCCTGTTCAAATCCCTCCCTCACCCCCTCCCTCCCTATCTCTGTAACCTCCTCCAGCCCCTACAATTCTCATCCTCCTGTTCAAATCCCTCCCTCAACCCCTCCCTCCCTATCTCTGTAACCTCCTCCAGCCCCTACAATTCTCATCGTCCTGTTCAAATCCCTCCCTCACCCCCCTCCCTCCCTATCTCTGTAACCTCCTCCAGCCCCTACAATTCTCATCCTCCTGTTCAAATCCCTCCCTCACCTCCTCCCTCCCTATCTCTGTAACCTCCTCCAGCTCCTACAATTCTCATCCTCCTGTTCAAATCCCTCCCTCACCTCCTCCCTCCCTATCTCTGTAACCTCCTCCAGCTCCTACAATTCTCATCCACCTGTTCAAATCCCTCCCTCACCCCCTCCCTCCCTATCTCTGTAACCTCCTCCAGCCCCTACAATTCTCATCCTCCTGTTCAAATCCCTCACCCCTCCCTCCCTATCTCTGTAACCTCCTCCAGCCCCTACAATTCTCATCCTCCTGTTCAAATCCCTCCCTCACCCCCTCCCTCCCTATCTCTGTAACCTCCTCCAGCCCCTACAATTCTCATCCTCCTGTTCAAATCCCTCCCTCACCCACCCCCTCCCTATCTCTGTAACCTCCTCCAGCCCCTACAATTCTCATCCTCCTGTTCAAATCCCTCCCTCACCCCCTCCCTCCCTATCTCTGTAACCTCCTCCAGCCCTACAATTCTCATCCTCCTGTTCAAATCCCTCCCTCATCCCCTCCCTCCCTATCTCTGTAACCTCCTCCAGCCCCTACAATTCTCATCCTCCTGTTCAAATCCCTCCCTCACCTACTCCCTCCCTATCTCTGTAACCTCCTCCAGTCCCTACAATTCTCTTCCTCCTGTTCAAATCCCTCCCTCACCCCCTCCCTCCCTATCTCTGTAACCTCCTCCAGCCCCTACAATTCTCATCCTCCTGTTCAAATCCCTCCCTCAACCCCTCCCTCCCTATCTCTGTAACCTCCTCCAGCCCCTACAATTCTCATCGTCCTGTTCAAATCCCTCCCTCACCCCCCTCCCTCCCTATCTCTGTAACCTCCTCCAGCCCCTACAATTCTCATCCTCCTGTTCAAATCCCTCCCTCACCTCCTCCCTCCCTATCTCTGTAACCTCCTCCAGCTCCTACAATTCTCATCCTCCTGTTCAAATCCCTCCCTCACCTCCTCCCTCCCTATCTCTGTAACCTCCTCCAGCTCCTACAATTCTCATCCACCTGTTCAAATCCCTCCC
This sequence comes from Isurus oxyrinchus, assembly GCA_026770705.1. Taxonomy (NCBI): domain Eukaryota; kingdom Metazoa; phylum Chordata; class Chondrichthyes; order Lamniformes; family Lamnidae; genus Isurus; species Isurus oxyrinchus. Next base: position 65,592 of record JANJGN010000197.1, read on the forward strand.
TCACCCCCTCCCTCCCTATCTCTGTAACCTCCTCCAGCCCCTACAATTCTCATCTCCTGTTCAAATCCCTCCCTCACCCCCTCCCTCCCTATCTCTGTAACCTCCTACAACCCTCCGAGATCTCTGATCTCCTCCGATTCCGGCCTCTCGAGCATCCCCCCGATTTCCATTGGTGGCCGTGCCTTCAACTGCCTGGCGTGGGGTTTGGGGGGGGTGTGGGGTTTGGTGGGGGGTGTGGGGTTTGGGGGGGGTGTGGGTTTTGGGGGGGGTGTGGGTTTGGGGGGGGTGTGGGGTTTGGGGGGGGGTGTGGGGTTTGGGGGGGGGTGTGGGGTTTGGGGGGGTGTGGGGTTTGGGGGGGGTGTGGGGTTTGGGGGGGTGTGGGGTTTGGGGGGGTGTGGGGTTTGGGGGGGGGTGTGGGGTTTGGGGGGGGTGTGGGGTTTGGGGGGGTGTGGGGTTTGGGGGGGGTGTGGGGTGTGGGGGGGGTGTGGGGTTTGGGGGGGGTGTGGGGTTTGGGGGGGTGTGGGGTTTGGGGGGGGGTGTGGGGTTTGGGGGGGGTGTGGGGTTTGGGGGGGGTGTGGGTTTGGGGGGGGTGTGGGGTTTGGGGGGGGTGTGGGGTTTGGGGGGGTGTGGGGGGGGTGTGGGGTTTGGGGGGGTGTGGGGTTTGGGGGGGTGTGGGGGTGGGTGTGGGGTTTGGGGGGGGTGTGTGGGGGGGTGTGGGGTTTGGGGGGGGGTGTGGGGTTTGGGGGGGGTGTGGGGTTTGGGGGGGTGTGGGGTTTGGGGGGGTGTGGGGTTTGGGGGGGGTGTGTGGTGGTTTGGGGGGGGGGTGTGGGGTTTGGGGGGTGTGTGGGGTTTGGGGGGGGTGTGGGGTTTGGGGGTGTGTGGGGTTTGGGGGGGGTGTGGGGTTTGGGGGGGTGTGGGGTTTGGGGGGGGGTGTGGGGTTTGGGGGGGGTGTGTGGGGGGTGTGTGGGGTTTGGGGGGGGTGGTGTGGGGTTTGGGGGGGTGTGGGGTTTGGGGGGTGTGGGGTTTGGGGGGGTGTGGGGTTTGGGGGGGGTGTGGGGTTTGGGGGGGGTGTGGGGTTTGGGGGGGTGTGGGGTTTGGGGGGGTGTGGGGTTTGGGGGGGGGTGTGGGGTTTGGGGGGGTGTGGGGTTTGGGGGGGTGTGGGGTTTGGGGGTGTGTGGGGTTTGGGGGGGGGTGTGGGGTTTGGGGGGTGTGTGGGGTTTGGGGGGGGGTGTGGGTTTGGGGGGGGTGTTGGGTTTGGGGGGGGGTGTGGGGTTTGGGGGGGGGTGTGGGGTTTGGGGGGGGGGTGTGGGGTTTGGGGGGGGGGGGGTGTGGGGTTTGGGGGGGGAGTGTGGGGTTTGGGGGGGGTGTGGGGTTTGGGGGGGGGTGTGGGGTTTTGGGGGGGGTGTGGGGTTTTGGGGGGGTGTGGGGTTTGGGGGGGGTGTGGGGTTTGGGGGGGTGTGGGGGTTTGGGGGGTGTGGGGTTTGGGGGGTGTGTGGGGTTTGGGGGGGTGGGGGTGTGGGGTTTGGGGGGGGTGTGGGGTTTGGGGGGGGTGTGGGGTTTGGGGGGGGTGTGGGGTTTGGGGGGGTGTGGGGTTTGGGGGGGTATGGGGTTTGGGGGGGTGTGGGGTTTGGGGGGGTGTGGGGTTTGGGGGGGGTGTGGGGTTTGGGGGGGGAGTGTGGGGTTTGGGGGGGGAGTGTGGGGTTTGGGGGGGGGTGTGGGGTTTGGGGGGGTGTGGGGTTTGGGGGGGTGTGGGGTTTGGGGGGGGGTGTGGGGTTTGGGGGGGGGTGTGGGGTTTGGGGGGGTGTGGGTTTGGGGGGGGGTGTGGGGTTTGGGGGGGGTTTGGGGTTTGGGGGGTGTGTGGGGTTTGGGGGGGGTGTGTGGGGTTTGGGGGGGTGTGGGGTTTGGGGGGGGGTGTGGGGTTTGGGGGGGGTGTGGGGTTTGGGGGGTGTGTGGGGTTTGGGGGGGTGTGGGGTTTGGGGGGGGGGTGTGGGGTTTGGGGGGGGGTGTGGGGTTTGGGGGGGGGTGTGGGGTTTGGGGGGGTGGGGTTTGGGGGGGGGTGTGGGGTTTGGGGGGGGGTGTGGGGTTTGAGGGGGTGTGTGGGGTTTGGGGGGGTGTGTGGGGTTTGGGGGGGGGGTGTGGGGTTTGGGGGGGGTGTGGGGTTTGGGGGGGGGTGTGGGGTTTGGGGGGGTGTGTGGGGTTTGAGGGGGTGTGTGGGGTTTGGGGGGGTGTGGGGTTTGGGGGGGGTGTGGGGTGTAGGGGGGGGTTTGTGGGGTTTGGGGTGTGTGGGGTTTGGGGGGGTGTGTGGGGTTTGGGGGGGGTGTGGGGTTTGGGGGGGTGTGGGGTTTGGGGGGGGGTGTGGGGTTTGGGGTGGGTGTGGGGTTTGGGGGGGGTGTGGGGTTTGGGGGGGTGTGGGGTTTGGGGGGGGTGTGGGGTTTGGGGGTGGGTGTGGGGTTTGGGGGGGTGTGGGGTTTGGGGGTGGGTGTGGGGTTTGGGGGGGTGTGGGGTTTGGGGGGGTGTGTGGGGTTTGAGAGGGGGGTGTGGGGTTTGGGGGGGTGTGGGGTTTGGGGGGGGTGTGGGGGGGGGTGTGGGGTTTGGGGGGGTTGTGGGGTTTGGGGGGGGTGTGGGGTTTGGGGGGGGTGTGGGGTTTGGGGGGTGTGTGGGGTTTGGGGGGGGGTGTGGGGTTTGGGGGGGGGTGTGGGGTTTGGGGGGGTGTGTGGGGTTTGAGGGGGGGTGTGGGGTTTGGGGGGGGGTGTGTGGGGTTTGGGGGGGGGTGTGTGTGGGTTTGGGTGGGTGTGTGGTTTTGAGGGGGGGTGTGGGGTTTGGGGGGGTGTGGGGTTTGGGGGGTGTGTGTGGGGTTTGGGGGGTGTGGGGTTTGGGGGGGGTGTGGGGTTTGGGGGGGTGTGGGGTTTGGGGGGGTGTGGTGGTTTGGGGGGGGGGGTGTGGGGTTTGGGGGGGGGGGTGTGGGGTTTGAGGGGGGTGTGGGGTTTGAGGGGGGGTGTGGGGTTTGGGGGGGGTGTGGGGTTTGGGGGGGGGTGTGGGGTTTGGGGGGGGTGTGGGGTTTGGGGGGGGTGTGGGGTTTGGGGGGGTGTCTCCCTCTCTCTCCCTCTCACTCTCTCTCTCTCTCCCTCTCCCTCTCTCTCTCCCTCTCACTCTCTCTCTCTCTCTCCCTCTCACTCTCTCTCTCTCTCACTGTCCACGAGGGCAGAAGGTGATATTTCCTCTCCTGCTCAGATCCATCAATGCTCGGACCCGAATTTAGATTCGGTGTGGTGAATGTAGTGAGTTGGCAGAAATGCAGATGATAAAGCCTGAATCAGCCTCAGTAGAATTGTGCCTGGAACAGACCAGCTGTTCCTGACCAGCTGTTCAACACAGCTTAGGCAGCAGATTGTTGGCTCAAAACTCAATCCGGTACCTGAGTAGTAAACAGTTTTACTCTGTATCTAACCCCGTGCTGAACCTCTCCTGGGAGTGTTTGATGGGGACGGTTGTAGAGGGAGATTTACTCTGTATCTAACCCTGTGCTGTACCTGTCCTGGGAGTGTTTGATGGGGACAGTGTAGAGGGAGCTTTACTCTGTATCTAACCCCGTGCTGTACCTGTCCTGGGAGTGTTTGATGGGGACAGTGTAGAGGGAGCTTTACTCTGTATCTAACCCCGTGCTGTACCCTGTCCTGGGAGTGTTTGATGGGGACAGTGTAGAGGGAGATTTACTCTGTATCTAACACCGTGCTGTACCTGTCCTGGGAGTGTTTCATGGGGACAGTGTAGAGGGAGATTTACTCTGTATCTAACCCCGTGCTGTACCTGTCCTGGGAGTGTTTGATGGGAACAGTGTAGAGGGAGATTTACTCTGTATCTAACCCCGTGCTGTACCTGTCCTGGCAGTGTTGGATGGGGACAGTGTAGAGTGAGCTTTACTCTGTATCTAACCCCGTGCTGTACCTGTCCTGGGAGTGTTTGATGGGGACAGTGTAGAGGGAGGTTTACTCTGTATCTAACCCCGTGCTGTACCTGTCCTGGGAGTGTTTGATGGGGACAGTGTAGAGGGAGATTTACTCTGTATCTAACCCCGTGCTGTACCTGTCCTGGGAGTGTTTGATGGGTACAGTGTAGAGGGGAGCTTTACTCTGTATCTCACCCCGTGCTGTACCTGTCTTGGGAGTGTTTGATGGGGACAGTGTAGAGGGAGCTTTACTCTGTATCTAACGCCGTGATGTATCTGTCCTGGGAGTGTTTGATGGGACGGTGTAGAGGGAGATTTACTCTGTATCTAACCCCGTGCTGTACCTGCCTGGGAGTGTTTGATGGGGACGGTGTAGAGGGAGATTTACTCTGTATCTAACCCCGTGCTGTACCTCTCCTTGGAGTGTTTGATGGGTACAGTGTAGAGGGAGCTTTACTCTGTATCTAACCCCGTGCTGTACCTGTCCTGGGAGTGTTTGATGGGGACAGTGTAGAGGGAGCTTTACTCTGTATCTACCACCGTGCTGTATCTGTCCTGGGAGTGTTTGATGGGGATGGTGTAGAGGGAGATTTACTCTGCATCTAACACCGTGCTGTACCTGTCCTGGGAGTGTTTGATGGGGACGGTGTAGAGGGAGATTTACTCTGTATCTGACCCCGTGCTGAACCTCTCCTTGGAGTGTTTGATGGGTACAGTGTAGAGGGAGCTTTACTCTGTATCTAACCCCGTGCTGTACCTGTCCTGGGAGTGTTTGATGGGGACAGTGTAGAGGGAGATTTACTCTGTATCTAACCCCGTGCTGTACCTGTCCTGGGAGTGTTTGATGGGGACAGTGTAGAGGGAGCTTTACTCTGTATCTAACTCCGTGCTGTACCTGTCCTGGGAGTGATTGATGGGGACAGTGTAGAGGGAGATTTACTCTGTATCTAACCCCGTGCTGTAGCTGCCCTGGGAATGTTTGATGGGGACAGTGTAGAGGGAGATTTACTCTGTATCTAACCCCGTGCTGTACCTGTCCTGGAAGTGTTTGATGGGGACAGTGTAGAGGGAGCTTTACTCTGTATCTAACTCCGTGCTGTACCTGTCCTGGGAGTGATTGATGGGGACAGTGTAGAGGGAGATTTACTCTGTATCTAACCCCGTGCTGTAGCTGCCCTGGGAGAGTTTGATGGGGACAGTGTGGAGGGAGCTTTACTCGGTATCTAACCCCGTGTTGTACCTGTCCTGGGAGTGTTTGATGGGGACAGTGTAGAGGGAGCTTTACTCTGTATCTAACCCCGTGCTGTACCTGTCCTGGGAGTGTTTGATGGGGACAGTGTAGAGGGAGCTTTACTCTGTATCTAACCCCGTGCTGTACCTGTCCTGGGTGTGGTTGATGGAGACAGTGTGGAGGGAGATTTACTCTGTATCTAACCCCGTGCTGTACCTTTCCTGGGAGTGTTTGATGGGGACAGTGTAGAGGGAGGTTTACTCTGTATCTAACCCCGTGCTGTACCTGTCCAGGGAGTGTTTGATGGGGACAGTGTAGAGGGAGCTTTATTCTGTATCTAACCCCGTGCTGTACCTGTCCTGGGAGTGTTTTGATGGGGACGGTGTAGAGGGAGCTTTACTCTGTATCTAACCCCGTGCTGTACCTGTCCTGGGAGTGTTTGATGGGAACAGTGTAGAGGGAGATTTACTCTGTATCTAACCCCGTGCTGTACCTGTCCTGGGAGTGTTTGATTGGGACAGTGTAGAGGGATATTTACTCTGTATCTAACCCCGTGCTGTACCTGTCCTGGGAGTGTTTGATGGGGACAGTGTAGAGGGAGCTTTACTCTGTATCTTACCCCGTGCTGTACCTGTCCTGGGAGTGTTTGATGTGGACGGTGTAGTGGGAGCTTTACTCTGTATCTAACCCCGTGCTGTACCTGTCCTGGGAGTGTTTGATGGGGACGGTGTAGAGGGAGATTTACTCTGTATCTAACCCCGTGCTGAACCTCTCCTTGGAGTGTTTGATGGGTACAGTGTAGAGGGAGCTTTACTCTGTATCTAACCCCGTGCTGTACCTGTCCTGGGAGTGTTTGATGGGGACAGTGTAGAGGGAGCTTTACTCTGTATCTAACGCCGTGATGTATCTGTCCTGGGAGTGTTTGATGGGGACAGTGTAGAGGGAGATTTACTCTGTATCTAACCCCGTGCTGTACCTGTCCTGGGAGTGTTTGATGGGGACAGTGTAGAGGGAGCTTTACTCTGTATCTAACGCCGTGCTGTATCTGTCCTGGGAGTGTTTGATGGGTACAGTGTAGAGGGAGCTTTACTCTGTATCTAACCCCGTGCTGTACCTGTCCTGGGAGTGTTTGATGGGGACAGTGTAGAGGGAGCTTTACTCTGTATCTAACGCCGTGCTGTATCTGTCCTGGGAGTGTTTGATGGGGACGGTGTAGAGGGAGATTTACTCTGTATCTAACCCCGTGCTGTACCTGTCCTGGGAGTGTTTGATGGGGACGGTGTAGAGGGAGATTTACTCTGTATCTAACCCCGTGCTGAACCTCTCCTTGGAGTGTTTGATGGGGACAGTGTAGAGGGAGATTTACTCTGTATCTAACCCCGTGCTGTACCTGTCCTGGGAGTGTTTGATGGGGACAGTGTAGAGGGAGCTTTACTCTGTATCTAACTCCGTGCTGTACCTGTCCTGGGAGTGATTGATGGGGACAGTGTAGAGGGAGATTTACTCTGTATCTAACCCCGTGCTGTAGCTGCCCTGGGAGAGTTTGATGGGGACAGTGTAGAGGGAGCTTTACTCGGTATCTAACCCCGTGCTGTACCTGTCCTGGGAGTGTTTGATGGGGACAGTGTAGAGGGAGCTTTACTCTGTATCTAACCCCGTGCTGTACCTGTCCTGGGAGTGTTTGATGGGGACAGTGTAGAGGGAGCTTTACTCTGTATCTAACCCCGTGCTGTACCTGTCCTGGGTGTGTTTGATGGGGACAGTGTAGAGGGAGCTTTACTCGGTATCTAACCCCATGCTGTACCTGTCCTGGGAGTGTTTGATGGGGACAGTGTAGAGGGAGCTTTACTCTGTATCTAACCCCGTGCTGTACCTGTCCTGGGAGTGTTTGATGGGGACAGTGTAGAGGGAGCTTTACTCTGTATCTAGCCCCGTGCTGTACCTGTCCTGGGTGTGTTTGATGGGGACAGTGTAGAGGGAGATTTACTCTGTATCTAACCCCGTGCTGTACCTTTTCTGGGAGTGTTTGATGGGGACAGTGTAGAGGGAGCTTTACTCTGTATCTAACCCCGTGCTGTACCTGTCCTGGGAGTGTTTGATGGGGACAGTGTAGAGGGAGGTTTACTCTGTATCTAACCCCGCGCTGTATCTGTCCTGGGAGTGTTTGATGGGGACGGTGTAGAGGGAGCTTTACTCTGTATCTAACCCCGTGCTGTACCTGTCCTGGGAGTGTTTGATGGGGACGGTGTAGAGGGAGCTTTACTCTGTATCTAACCTCGTATTCATGTCATCACTATTTCTCTCTAACAGTTAAAAACTGCGCTGATATATTGGTTTAAAATAGCCTGCAGAGAGGGGGGGAGTGCAGTGGACCCCCTGGGGAGGGCTGAGAGAGCAGCAGTTGTTCTCAATGTTATTCAGCATGTTCCTAGGGAACTCATTGTTTACTCAGCTTGACAGCTCGTTCTATAATTGTCTTGTTTGCTCTATTGCCGCTGCGTTGCCAGACAAGCGAGAATCGGAATCAGAATGGCGTTCCCCTGACCCACCTCACCTGCTGGTGCCACGGCGAGAGAGAGCGCGGTGTGGGTGAGAGGGAGCGTCTCACTGTCTGGGCCCCATGTGCCTGAATGTTTAGATCCCCACCACCACCTCTTCCCCAATTGAAGTTCAAGTGCTTGAGCCCCCACCCCAACGCACAGTCTGGATGCCAGTACTGAGGGAGTGCTGCACTGTCGGAGGGAGATGCATATACTCTAGGATTTGTGCTCCATAAGCCAGGCCGACACTCCCCCCGCCCGGTGCCAGTACTGAGGGAGTGCTGCACTGTCGGAGGGTCAGTACTGAGGGAGTGCTGCACTGTCAGAGGGTCAGTACTGAGGGAGTGCTGCACTGTCAGAGGTAGATGTATATACTCTAGGATCTGAGCTCCAATATCCAGGCCGACACTCCCCCCCGGTGCCAGTACTGAGGGAGCGCTGCACTGTCGGAGGGTCAGTACTGAGGGAGTGCTGCACTGTCAGAGGGTCAGTACTGAGGGAGTGCTGCACTGTCAGAGGTAGATGTATATACTCTAGGATCTGAGCTCCAATATCCAGGCCGACACTCCCCCCGGTGCCAGTACTGAGGGAGTGCTGCACTGTCGGAGGGTCAGTACTGAGGGAGTGCTGCACTGTCAGAGGGTCAGTACTGAGGGAGTGCTGCACTGTCGGAGGGTCAGTACTGAGGGAGTGCTGCACTGTCAGAGGGTCAGTACTGAGGGAGTGCTGCACTGTCGGAGGGTCAGTACTGAGGGAGTGCTGCACTGTCAGAGGGTCAGTACTGAGGGAGTGCTGCACTGTCGGAGGGTCAGTACAGAGGGAGTGCTGCACTGTCGGAGGGTCAGTACTGAGGGAGTGCTGCACTGTCGGAGGGTCAGTACTGAGGGAGTGCTGCACTGTCAGAGGGTCAGTACCTAGGCAGTGCTGCACTGTCGGAGGGTCAGTACTGAGGGAGAGCTGCACTGTCGGAGGTTCAGTACTGAGGGAGTGCTGCACTGTCGGAGGGTCAGTACTGAGGGAGTGCTGCATTGTCGGAGGGTCGGTACTGAGGGAGTGCTGCACTGTCAGAGGGTCAGTACTGAGGGAGTGCTGCACTGTCTGAGGGTCAGTACTGAGGGAGAGCTGCACTGTCGGAGGGTCAGTACTGAGGGAGTGCTGCACTGTCAGAGGGTCAGTACTGAGGGAGTGCTGCATTGTCGGAGGGTCGGTACTGAGGGAGTGCTGCACTGTCAGAGGGTCAGTACTGAGGGAGTGCTGCACTGTCTGAGGGTCAGTACTGAGGGAGTGCTGCACTGTCGGAGGGTCAGTACTGAGGGAGTGCTGCACTGTCGGAGGGTCAGTACTGAGGGAGTGCTGCACTGTCGGAGGGTCAGTACTGAGGGAGTGCTGCACTGTCGGAGGGTCAGTACTGAGGGAGTGCTGCACTGTCGGAGGGTCAGTACTGAGGGAGTGCTGCACTGTTGGAGGGTCAGTACTGAGGGAGTGCTGCACTGTCGGAGGGTCAGTACTGAGGGAGTGCTGCACTGTCGGAGGGTCAGTACTGAGGGAGTGCTGCATTGTCGGAGGGTCGGTACTGAGGGAGTGCTGCACTGTCGGAGGGTCAGTACTGAGGGAGTGCTGCACTGTCGGAGGGTCAGTACTGAGGGAGTGCTGCATTGTCGGAGGGTCGGTACTGAGGGAGTGCTGCACTGTCGGAGGGTCAGTACTGAGGGAGTGCTGCACTGTCTGAGGGTCAGTACTGAGGGAGTGCTGCACTGTCGGAGGGTCAGTACTGAGGGAGTGCTGCACTGTCGGAGGTTCAGTACTTAGGGAGTGCTGCACTGTCGGAGCGTCAGTACTGAGGGAGTGCTGCATTGTCGGAGGGTCAGTTCTGAGGGAGTGCTGCACTGTCGGAGGGTCAGTACTGAGGGAGTGCTGCACTGTCGGAGGGTCAGTACTGAGGGAGTGCTGCACTGTCGGAGGGTCAGTATTGAGGGAGTGCTAGACTGTCAGAGGTTCAGTACTGAGGGAGTGCTGCACTGTCGGAGGGTCAGTACTGAGGGAGTGCTGCACTGTCGGAGGGTCAGTACTGAGGGAGTGCTGCACTGTTGGAGGGTCAGTACTGAGGGAGTGCTGCACTGTCAGAGGGTCAGTACTGAGGGAGTGCTGCACTGTCGGAGGGTCAGTACTGAGGGAGTGCCGCACTGTCGGAGGTAGATGTATATACTCTAGGATTTGAGTTGCATAATCCAGGCCGACACTCCCCCCGGTGCCAGTACTGAGGGAGAGCTGCACTGTCGGAGGGAGATGTATATACTATAGGATTTGTGCTCCATAATCCAGGCCGACACTCCCCCCGGTGCCAGTACTGAGGGAGTGCTGCACTGTCAGAGGTGCTGTGTTACAGGATGAGACATTAAGCCGTTTCCCATTGGCCCTCTCGTAAGCGTGTAAATGACCCCACGGCCGCTATTGGATGAAGTGCGGGGCATTTGGTCATTGTAACCCGTCTGGGCCCTGGGTCCCAATGTTGAAACCAACATCTCTAAAACGCCACACCGATTACTGGGGGCCATTTTCACTTTGCTGTTTTGGGATCTTGCTGTGCACAAATTGGCTGCCCGGTTTCTGATATTACAGCAGCGAGCCCACTTCAGCGAAAGTTATTAATTGTCCGTGAGGCGCTTTGGGATGTCACGAGTGGGTGACAGGTGCTAGAGGAATGAAGATCAGGCCTGTCTTTCATTCTGAGCCTCATTTTCTGTCTCCCTCTGCCTCTCTCTCTCTCTCTCTCTCTCTCTGTATCCCTACTTCTCCCTGTCTCCCTCTCTCTCTCGGTCTCCCTCTCTGTCCCTATCTCACCCTCTCACTCTCTCTGTCTCCCCCTCCCTCTCTTTTCCTCTCTCCCTGTCTCCCTCCCTCTCTCTCTGTCTGTTTCGATGTCTATCTCTCTCTATCTATCCCTCCCTTTCTCTATGACTCTCCATCTCTCTCTGTCTCTCTCTGTCTCTCTTTCTCGATCTCTCAACATCTCTCACACTCGATATCAACACAGGCAGTGGTTGGTGTCTGAGTCCTGGTTAACAGTGTTTAATCAGTAAAATATTTGGCTTATGGGAAATTAACATGGGTCAAGTCGCAGCGCGATCCATGTCGGATTGGATATGTGAGACCCCTCCCTCCCTATCTCTGTAACCTCCTCCAGCCTCTACAATTCTCATCCTCCTGTTCAAATCCCTCCCTCACCCCCTCCCTCCCTATCTCTGTAACCTCCTCCAGCCTCTACAATTCTCATTGTCCTGTTCAAATCCCTCCCTCACCCCTCCCTCCCTATCTCTGTAACCTCCTCCAGCCCCTACAATTCTCATCCTCCTGTTCAAATCCCTCCCTCACCTCCTCCCTCCCTATCTCTGTAACCTCCTCCAGCCCCTACAATTCTCATCCTCATGTTCAAATCCCTCCCTCACCCCCTCCCTCCCTATCTCTGTAACCTCCTCCAGCCCCTACAATTCTCATCCTCCTGTTCAAATCCCTCCTTCACCCCCTCCCTCCCTATCTCTGTAACCTCCTCCAGCCCCTACAATTCTCATCCTCCTGTTCAAATCCCTCCCTCACCTCCTCCCTCCCTATCTCTGTAACCTCCTCCAGTCCCTACAATTCTCATCCTCCTGTTCAAATCCTTCCCTCAACCCCTCCCTCCCTATCTCTGTAACCTTCTCCAGCCCCTACAATTCTCATCCTCCTGTTCAAATCCCTCCCTCACCCCTCCCTCCCTATCTCCGTAACCTCCTCCAGCCTCTACAATTCTCATCCTCCTGTTCAAATGCCTCCCTCACCCGCTCCCTCCCTATCTCTGTAACCTCCTCCAGCCCCCACAATTCTCATCCTCCTGTTCAAATCCCTCCCTCACCCCCTCCCTCCCTATCTCTGTAACCTCCGCCAGCCCCTACAATTCTCATCCTCCTGTTGAAATCAATCTATGACGCTCTCCCTATCTTTGGAATCTCCTCTATCACTTCTGGATTATGGAGTTCAAATCCTAGAGTATATACATCTCCCTCCGACAGTGCAGCACTCCCTCAGTACTGGCACCGGGGGGAGTGTCGGCCTGGAGTATGCGGGAGCTCAAGACCAAGGTAACAGACACAGGGTGTTTGAATTAACTTTTATTGTAAACCATAAGTCCAGAATGTGTATAAAATTGTCAACAAGGGAACACACCTCATTAAACCACATTTACTGTGAAAAAGCACATTGACAATCCAGGACTGAGGACTTTTTAACTCTGCCCTCAGGTACATAATGTCAAAAAACACTTAATTATTTACCTCTCACTATTGATACATATTGCACACCATATTCATCAACTGGTAAATAGTTTACTCTTGTTTCTCTTCAGTCGTTTGCTGTGACTGGCAATCGCTGCGCAGACCAGTGTTGGGGCCTCATCTATTTACAGTCTTTATACCTGGCTTAGGTCAAAACACAGAGAATAAGGTTTACTGATCATCCAAAGCTTGGTGGGAAGGTGAGCTGTGCGGAGGACACACAGAGAGGCTGCAGAGGGATCTAGGCCGGTTAGGTGGGTGGGCAAGCAAGCGGCAGCTGGAGTTTAATTCAGGGGGTGGGGGGTGCGCACTTACTCATTTTGGCGGGAAAAATGCAACCACAGAACATGACATCAGTGGAGAGAGATTACAGGGCTCTGCGGTGCAGAGGGATCTGGGTGTGCGGGTACATGAATCGGGGAAAGTTAGTACGCAGATGCAGCAAGTGATTCGGGAGGTAAGTGCCCTTTATTGCGAGGGGGATGGGGTATAAAAGCCGGGGAGTCTCGCTCCAAGTGTACAGGGCACTGGGGAGTCCGCGCCTGGAGCGCGGTGGACAGTTTCAATCTCCTGACTGAAGGAGGGACAGACTCGCTATTGGAGGCCGTTGGGAGAAGGTTCACTGGGCTGATTCCCGTGATGAAGGGGGCCTGATCTATGGGGAATGAGCGGATATTCTCTGGAGCTTAGAAGGGTGAGAGGTGATCCCAATGAAACGGATCAAATTCGGAGGAGGGGGGAGGGTTTGTCAGGATCAGTGCTGTTGGGAGAGGCTGTTTCCTCTTCCCACGCCCGGCTGGAGAATCCTGAATGGTGGGGGGGGGGCGGGGTTGGGGGGCAGAGGGGTTTAATAAGGGGTCGGCCATTTCGGGCTGAGAGGGGGAGAGATTTCTCCGCTCGGGAGAAGGGTGAGGTAAATCTCTGGGTCTCTCCACCCCCCCAAAGGGAGCTGCGGACACTCAGCCGGCCAGAATACTGGGAGACGGGGAGAGAGGGAGAGACCCACGGATGAGGAGGGAGTCCAGGGGAGCGGGCAGGAGAGCGGGGGGGTCGAGGGAGAGGGTCAGATGTGACGGTGCTGAATGGGGGGTGGCAGGCTCTAGAGGGGCTGAATGGCATCCTCCTGTTCTTTTCAGACGGTCATGAAGGGGAACTTGCTGCTCCTGTGAGGGTGGGGGGAATGTGGAGCTCTCTCCCACAGGGGAATAGGAGAGATACATTCACGGAATTAGTTGGGGGATTGATACTGGGCTATGGGGAGAGGGCAGGACAGTGGGATTAGTTTGGGGAATGATACTGGGCTACGGAGAGAGAGCAGGACAGTGGGATTAGTTTGGGGATTGATACTGGGCTATGGGGAGAGAGCGGTGCAGTGGAATTACTTTGGGGATTGATACTGGGCTACGGGGAGGAAGCGGGGCAGTGGGATTAGTTTGGGGATTGATACTGGGCTATGGGGAAAGAGCAGGACAGTGGGATTAGTTTGGAGATTGATACTGGGCTATGGGGAGAGGGCGGGACAGTGGGATTAGTTCAGGGATTGATAGAGGGCTATGGGGAGAGAGCAGGAGAGTGGGATTAGTTTGGAGATTGATACTGGGCTATAGGGAGAGAGCGGGACAGTGGGATTAGTTTGGGGATTGCCACTGGCCTTTGGGGAGAGAGTGGGGCAGTGAGATTAGTTCGGGGATTGATAGTGGGCTATGGGGAGTGTGCTGGGCACTGGGACTAGTTTGGGCGTTCATACTGGCCTATGAGGAGAGAGTGGGGCAGTGGGATTAGTTTGGGGAATGATACTGGGCTATGGGGAGAGAGCAGGACAGAGGGTTTAGTTTGGGGATTGATACTGGGCTATGAGGAGAGAGCAGGACAGTGGGATTAGTTTGGGGATTGATAGTGGGCTATGGGGAGAGAGTGGGGCAGTGGGATTAGTTTGGGGATTGGTACTGGGCTATGGGGAGAGAGCAGGACAGTGAGAATAGTTTGGGGAATGATACTGGGCTATGGGGAGAGAGCGGGACAGTGGGATTAGTTTGGGGATTGATACTGGGCTATGGGGAGAGACCAGGGCAGTGGGATTAGTTTGGGGATTGATACTGGGCTATGGGGAGAGAGCGGGACAGTGGGATTAGTTTGGGGATTGATACTGGGCTATGGGGAGAGAGCGGGACAGTGGTATTAGAATCGGGATTGATACTGGGCTATGGGGAGGGAGCGGGGCAGTGGGATTAGTTTGTGGATTGATACTGGGCTATGGGGATAGAGCAGGGCAGTGGGATTAGTTTGGGGATTGATACTGGGCTATGGGGAGAGAGCGGGACAGTGGGATTAGTTTGGGGATTGATACTGGGCTATGGGGAGAGAGCGGGACAGTGGGATTAGTTTAGGGATTGATACTGTGCTATGGGGAGAGAGCGGGGCAGTGGGATTAGTTTCAGGATTGATACTGGGCTATGGGGAGAGAACGGGACAGTGGGAGTAGTTTGGGGATTGATACTGGGCTATGGGGGTTGAGCGGGACAGTGGGAATAGTTTGGGGATTGATACTGTGTTATGGGGAGAAAGCGGGACAGTGGGATTAGTTTGGGGATTGATACTGGGCTATGGGGAGAGAGCGGGACAGTTGGATCAGTTTGGGGATTGATACTGGGCTATGGGGGTTGAGCGGGACAGTGGGATTAGTTTGGGGATTGATACTGGGCTATGGGGAGAGAGCGGGACAGTTGGATCAGTTTGGGGATTGATACTGGGCTATGGGGGTTGAGCGGGACAGTGGGATTAGTTTGGGGATTGATACTGGGCTATGGGGAGAGAGCGGGACAGTGGGATTAGTTTGGGATTGATACTGGGCTATGGGGAGAGAGCAGGACAGTGGGAATAGTTTGGGGATTGATACTGGGCTATGGGGGGAGAGCGGGGCAGTGGGATTAGTTTGGAGATTGATACCGGGCTATGGGGAGAGTGTGGGGCAGTGGGATTAGTTTGGGGATTGATACTGGGCTATGGGGAGAGACCGGGGCAGTGGGATTAGTTTGGAGATTGATACTGGGCTATGAGGAGAGAGCGGGGCAGTGGGATGAGTTTGAAGATTGATACTGGGTTATGGGGAGAGAGCGGGACAGTGGGATTAGTTTGGAGATTGATACTGGGATATGGGGAGAGAGCGGGGCAGTGGGATTAGTTTGGGGATCGATACTGGGCTATGGGGAGAGAGCGGGACAGTGGGATTAGTTTGGGGATTGATACTGGGCTATGGGGAGAGAGCAGGACAGTGGGATTAGTTTGGGGATTGATACTGAACTATGGGGAGAGGGCGGGACAGTGGGATTAGTTTGGGGATTGATACTGGGCTATGGGGAGAGAGTGGGGCAGTGGGATTAGTTTGGGGATTGATACTGGGCTATGGGGAGAGAGCGGGACAGTGGGATTAGTTTGGGGATTGATACTGGGCTATGGGGAGAGAGCAGGACTGTGGGATTAGTTTGGGGATTGATACTGGGCTATGGGGAGAGAGCGGGAGAGTGGGATTAGTTTGGGGGTTGATACTGGGCTATGGGGAGAGAGCGGGACAGAGGGATTTGTTTGGGGGTTGATACTGGACTATGGGGAGAGAGCGGGGCAGTGGGATTAGTTTGGGGATTGATACTGGCCTTTGGGGAGAGAGTGGGGCAGTGAGATTAGTTTGGGGATTGATAGTAGGCTATGGGGAGTGAGCTGGGCAGTGGATTAAGTTTGGGGATTGATACTGGGCTACGGGGAGGGAGTGGGACAGTGGGATTAGTTTGGGGATTGATACTGGGCTATGGGGAGAGAGCAGGACAGTGGGATTAGTTTTGGGATTGACACTGGGCTATGGGGAGAGAGCGGGGCAGTGGGATTAGTTTGGTATTGATACTGGGCTATGGGGAGAGAGCGGGGCAGTTGGATTAGTCTGGGGATTGATACTGGGCTATGGGGAGAGAGCAGGACAGTGGGATTAGTTTGGGGATTGATACTGGGCTACGGGGAGAGAGCAGGACAGTGGGATTAGTTTGGGGATTGATACTGGGCTATGGAGAGAGAGCAGGACAGTGGGATTAGTTTGGGGATTGATCCTGGGCTATGGGGAGAGAGCAGGACAGTGGGATTAGTTTGGGGATTGATACTGGGCTGTGGGGAGAGAGGGGTCAGTGGGATTAGTTTGGGGATTGGTACTGGGCTATGGGGAGAGAGCGGGATAGTGGGATTAGTTTTGCGGTTCATACTGTCCTTTGGGGAGAGAGTGGGGCAGTGAGATTAGTTTAGGGATTGATACTGGGCTATGGGGAGAGAGCGGGGCAGTGGGATTAGTTTGGGGATTGATACTGGGCTATGGGGAGAGAGCGGGGCAGTGGGATTAGTTTGGGGATTGATATTGGGCTACGTGGAGAAGGCGGGACAGTGGGATTAGTTTCGGGATTGATACTGGGCTATGGGGAGAGAGCGGGGCAGTGGGATTAGTTTCAGGATTGATACTGGGCTATGGGGAGAGAGCGGGACTGTGGGATTAGTTTGGGGATTGATACTGGGCTATGGGGGTTGAGCGGGACAGTGGGATTAGTTTGGGGATTGATACTGGGCTATGGGGAGAGAGTGGGGCAGGTGGATTAGGTTCGGGATTGATGCTGGGCTATGGGGAGAGAGCGGGACAATGGGATTAGTTTGGGGATTGATACTGGGCTATGGGGAGAGAGCAGGACAGTGGGATTAGTTTGGGGATTGATACTGGGCTATGGGGAGAGAGCGGGACAGTGGGATTAGTTTGGGGATTGATACTGGGCTATGGGGGTTGAGCGGGACAGTGGGATTAGTTTGGGGATTGATACTGGGCTGTGGGGAGAGAGTGGGGCAGGTGGATTAGTTTCGGGATTGATACTGGGCTATGGGGAGAGAGCGGGACAATGGGATTTGTTTGGGGATTGATACTGGGCTATAGGGAGAGAGCAGGACAGTGGGATTAGTTTGGGGATCGATACTGGGCTATGGGGAGAGAGCGGGACAGTGGGATTAGTTTGGGGATTGATACTGGGCTATGGGGAGAGAGCAGGACAGTGGGATTAGTTTGGGGATTGATACTGGGCTATGGGGGGAGAGCGGGACAGTGGGATTAGTTTGGGGATTGATACTGGGCTATGGGGAGAGAGCAGGACTGTGGGATTAGTTTGGGGATTGATACTGGGCTATGGGGAGAGAGCGGGAGAGTGGGATTAGTTTGGGGATTGATCCTGGGCTATGGGGAGAGAGCAGGACAGTGGGATTACTTTGGGGATTGATACTGGGCTATGGGGAGAGATCGGGGCAGTGGGATTAGTTTGGGGATTGATAATGGGCTATGGAGAGAGAGCAGGACAGTGTGATTAGTTTGGGGATTGATACTGGGCTATGGGGAGAGAGCAGGGCAGTGGGATTAGTTTGGGGATTGATACTGGGCTATGGGGAGAGAGCAGGATTGTGGGATTAGTTTGGGGATTGATACTGCGCTATGGGGAGAGAGCGGGAGAGTGGGATTAGTTTGGGGGTTGTTACTGGCCTATGGGGAGAGAGCGGGACAGAGGGATTTGTTTGGGGGTTGATACTGGGCTATGGGGAGAGAGCGGGGCAGTGGGATTAGTTTGGGGATTGATACTGGGCTATGGGGAGAGAGCGGGACAGTGTGATTAGTTTTGGGATTGATACAGGGCTATGGGGAGAGATCGGGACAGTGGGATTAGTTTGGAGATTGAAACTGGGCTATGGGGAGGGAGCGGGACAGTGGGATTAGTTTGGGGATTGATACTGGGCTATGGGGAGAGAGCGGGGCAGTGGGATTAGTTTGGGGATTGATACTGGGCTATGGGGAGAGGACGGGAGAGTGGGATTAGATTGGAGATTGATACTGGGCTATAGGGAGAGAGCGGGACAGTGGGATTAGTTTGGGGATTGCCACTGGCCTTTGGGGAGAGAGTGGGGCAGTGAGATTAGTTCGGGGATTGATAGTGGGCTATGGGGAGTGTGCTGGGCACTGGGACTAGTTTGGGCGTTCATACTGGCCTATGAGGAGAGAGTGGGGCAGTGGGATTAGTTTGGGGAATGATACTGGGCTATGGGGAGAGAGCAGGACAGAGGGTTTAGTTTGGGGATTGATACTGGGCTATGAGGAGAGAGCAGGACAGTGGGATTAGTTTGGGGATTGATAGTGGGCTATGGGGAGAGAGTGGGGCAGTGGGATTAGTTTGGGGATTGGTACTGGGCTATGGGGAGAGAGCAGGACAGTGAGAATAGTTTGGGGAATGATACTGGGCTATGGGGAGAGAGCGGGACAGTGGGATTAGTTTGGGGATTGATACTGGGCTATGGGGAGAGACCAGGGCAGTGGGATTAGTTTGGGGATTGATACTGGGCTATGGGGAGAGAGCGGGACAGTGGGATTAGTTTGGGGATTGATACTGGGCTATGGGGAGAGAGCGGGACAGTGGTATTAGAATCGGGATTGATACTGGGCTATGGGGAGGGAGCGGGGCAGTGGGATTAGTTTGTGGATTGATACTGGGCTATGGGGATAGAGCAGGGCAGTGGGATTAGTTTGGGGATTGATACTGGGCTATGGGGAGAGAGCGGGACAGTGGGATTAGTTTGGGGATTGATACTGGGCTATGGGGAGAGAGCGGGACAGTGGGATTAGTTTAGGGATTGATACTGGGCTATGGGGAGAGAGCGGGGCAGTGGGATTAGTTTCAGGATTGATACTGTGTTATGGGGAGAAAGCGGGACAGTGGGATTAGTTTGGGGATTGATACTGGGCTATGGGGAGAGAGCGGGACAGTTGGATCAGTTTGGGGATTGATACTGGGCTATGGGGGTTGAGTGGGGCAGTGGGATTAGTTTGGGGATTGATACTGGGCTATGGGGAGAGAGCGGGACAGTTGGATCAGTTTGGGGATTGATACTGGGCTATGGGGGTTGAGCGGGACAGTGGGATTAGTTTGGGGATTGATACTGGGCTATGGGGAGAGAGCGGGACAGTGGGATTAGTTTGGGATTGATACTGGGCTATGGGGAGAGAGCAGGACAGTGGGAATAGTTTGGGGATTGATACTGGGCTATGGGGGGAGAGCGGGACAGTGGGATTAGTTTGGAGATTGATACCGGGCTATGGGGAGAGTGTGGGGCAGTGGGATTAGTTTGGGGATTGATACTGGGCTATGGGGAGAGACCGGGGCAGTGGGATTAGTTTGGAGATTGATACTGGGCTATGAGGAGAGAGCGGGGCAGTGGGATGAGTTTGAAGATTGATACTGGGTTATGGGGAGAGAGCGGGACAGTGGGATTAGTTTGGAGATTGATACTGGGATATGGGGAGAGAGCGGGGCAGTGGGATTAGTTTGGGGATCGATACTGGGCTATGGGGAGAGAGCGGGACAGTGGGATTAGTTTGGGGATTGATACTGGGCTATGGGGAGAGAGCAGGACAGTGGGATTAGTTTGGGGATTGATACTGAACTATGGGGAGAGGGCGGGACAGTGGGATTAGTTTGGGGATTGATACTGGGCTATGGGGAGAGAGTGGGGCAGTGGGATTAGTTTGGGGATTGATACTGGGCTATGGGGAGAGAGCGGGACAGTGGGATTAGTTTGGGGATTGATACTGGGCTATGGGGAGAGAGCAGGACTGTGGGATTAGTTTGGGGATTGATACTGGGCTATGGGGAGAGAGCGGGAGAGTGGGATTAGTTTGGGGGTTGATACTGGGCTATGGGGAGAGAGCGGGACAGAGGGATTTGTTTGGGGGTTGATACTGGACTATGGGGAGAGAGCGGGGCAGTGGGATTAGTTTGGGGATTGATACTGGCCTTTGGGGAGAGAGTGGGGCAGTGAGATTAGTTTGGGGATTGATAGTAGGCTATGGGGAGTGAGCTGGGCAGTGGATTAAGTTTGGGGATTGATACTGGGCTACGGGGAGGGAGTGGGACAGTGGGATTAGTTTGGGGATTGATACTGGGCTATGGGGAGAGAGCAGGACAGTGGGATTAGTTTTGGGATTGACACTGGGCTATGGGGAGAGAGCGGGGCAGTGGGATTAGTTTGGTATTGATACTGGGCTATGGGGAGAGAGCGGGGCAGTTGGATTAGTCTGGGGATTGATACTGGGCTATGGGGAGAGAGCAGGACAGTGGGATTAGTTTGGGGATTGATACTGGGCTACGGGGAGAGAGCAGGACAGTGGGATTAGTTTGGGGATTGATACTGGGCTATGGAGAGAGAGCAGGACAGTGGGATTAGTTTGGGGATTGATCCTGGGCTATGGGGAGAGAGCAGGACAGTGGGATTAGTTTGGGGATTGATACTGGGCTGTGGGGAGAGAGGGGTCAGTGGGATTAGTTTGGGGATTGGTACTGGGCTATGGGGAGAGAGCGGGATAGTGGGATTAGTTTTGCGGTTCATACTGTCCTTTGGGGAGAGAGTGGGGCAGTGAGATTAGTTTAGGGATTGATACTGGGCTATGGGGAGAGAGCGGGGCAGTGGGATTAGTTTGGGGATTGATACTGGGCTATGGGGAGAGAGCGGGGCAGTGGGATTAGTTTGGGGATTGATATTGGGCTACGTGGAGAAGGCGGGACAGTGGGATTAGTTTCGGGATTGATACTGGGCTATGGGGAGAGAGCGGGGCAGTGGGATTAGTTTCAGGATTGATACTGGGCTATGGGGAGAGAGCGGGACTGTGGGATTAGTTTGGGGATTGATACTGGGCTATGGGGGTTGAGCGGGACAGTGGGATTAGTTTGGGGATTGATACTGGGCTATGGGGAGAGAGTGGGGCAGGTGGATTAGGTTCGGGATTGATGCTGGGCTATGGGGAGAGAGCGGGACAATGGGATTAGTTTGGGGATTGATACTGGGCTATGGGGAGAGAGCAGGACAGTGGGATTAGTTTGGGGATTGATACTGGGCTATGGGGAGAGAGCGGGACAGTGGGATTAGTTTGGGGATTGATACTGGGCTATGGGGGTTGAGCGGGACAGTGGGATTAGTTTGGGGATTGATACTGGGCTATGGGGAGAGAGTGGGGCAGGTGGATTAGTTTCGGGATTGATACTGGGCTATGGGGAGAGAGCGGGACAATGGGATTTGTTTGGGGATTGATACTGGGCTATAGGGAGAGAGCAGGACAGTGGGATTAGTTTGGGGATTGATACTGGGCTATGGGGAGAGAGCGGGACAGTGGGATTAGTTTGGGGATTGATACTGGGCTATGGGGAGAGAGCAGGACAGTGGGATTAGTTTGGGGATTGATACTGGGCTATGGGGGGAGAGCGGGACAGTGGGATTAGTTTGGGGATTGATACTGGGCTATGGGGAGAGAGCAGGACTGTGGGATTAGTTTGGGGATTGATACTGGGCTATGGGGAGAGAGCGGGAGAGTGGGATTAGTTTGGGGATTGATCCTGGGCTATGGGGAGAGAGCAGGACAGTGGGATTACTTTGGGGATTGATACTGGGCTATGGGGAGAGATCGGGGCAGTGGGATTAGTTTGGGGATTGATAATGGGCTATGGAGAGAGAGCAGGACAGTGTGATTAGTTTGGGGATTGATACTGGGCTATGGGGAGAGAGCAGGGCAGTGGGATTAGTTTGGGGATTGATACTGGGCTATGGGGAGAGAGCAGGATTGTGGGATTAGTTTGGGGATTGATACTGCGCTATGGGGAGAGAGCGGGAGAGTGGGATTAGTTTGGGGGTTGTTACTGGCCTATGGGGAGAGAGCGGGACAGAGGGATTTGTTTGGGGGTTGATACTGGGCTATGGGGAGAGAGCGGGGCAGTGGGATTAGTTTGGGGATTGATACTGGGCTATGGGGAGAGAGCGGGACAGTGTGATTAGTTTTGGGATTGATACAGGGCTATGGGGAGAGATCGGGACAGTGGGATTAGTTTGGAGATTGAAACTGGGCTATGGGGAGGGAGCGGGACAGTGGGATTAGTTTGGGGATTGATACTGGGCTATGGGGAGAGAGCGGGGCAGTGGGATTAGTTTGGGGATTGATACTGGGCTATGGGGAGAGGACGGGAGAGTGGGATTTGATTGGCGATTGCCACCGGGCTGTGGGGAGAGAGGGGGACAGTGTGATTAGT
This sequence comes from Isurus oxyrinchus, assembly GCA_026770705.1. Lineage (NCBI taxonomy): Eukaryota > Metazoa > Chordata > Chondrichthyes > Lamniformes > Lamnidae > Isurus > Isurus oxyrinchus. The sequence goes on from JANJGN010000197.1 coordinate 87,743, forward strand.
TTGGGGATTGATACTGGGCTATGGGGAGAGAGCGGGACAGTGGGATTAGTTTGGGGATTGATACTGGGCTATGGGGAGAGAGCGGGACAGTTGGATCAGTTTGGGATTGAAACTGTGCTATGGGGAGAGAGCGGGACAGTGTGATTAGTTTGGGGATTGATACAGGGCTATGGGGAGAGAGCAGGGCAGTGGGACTAATTTGGGGATTGATACTGGGCTATGGGGAGGGAGTGGGACAGTAGGATTAGTTTGGGGATTGATACTGTGTTATGGGGAGAGAGTGGGACAGTGAGATTTGTTTGGGGATTGATGCTGGGCTGTGGGGAGAGAACGGAAGAGTGGGATTAGTTTGGGGATTGATACTGGGCTGTGGGGAGAGAGCGGGGCAGTGGGAATAGTTTGGGAATTGATACTGGGCTATGGGGAGAGAGCAGGACAATGGGATTAGTTTGGGGATTGATACTGTGTTATGGGGAGAGAGTGGGACATTGGGATTAGTTTGGGGATTGATACTGGGCTATGGGGAGAGAGCGGGGCAGTGGGATTAGTTTGGGGATTCGTACTGGGCTATGGGGAGTGAACGGGGCAGTAGGATTAGTTTGGGGATTGATACTGGGCTATGGGGAGAGAGCAAGGCCGTGGGATTAATTTGGGGATTGATACTGTGTTATGGGGAGGGAGCAGGGCAGTAGGATTTGTTTGGGGATTGATACTGGGCTACGGGGAGAGAGCAGTACAGTGGGATTAGTTTGGGGATTGATACAGGGCTATGGGGAGAGAGCAGGACAGTGGGATTAGTTTGGGGATTGATACTGGGCTATGGGGAGAGAGCAAGGCCGTGGGATTAATTTGGGGATTGATACTGTGTTATGGGGAGGGAGCAGGGCAGTAGGATTAGTTTGGGGATTGATACTGGGCTACGGGGAGAGAGCAGTACAGTGGGATTAGTTTGGGGATTGATACAGGGCTATGGGGAGAGAGCAGGACAGTGGGATTAGTTTGGGGATTGATACTGGGCTATGGGGAGAGAGCGGGACAGTGGGATTAGTTTGGGGATTGATACTGGGCTATGGGGAGAGAGCGGGATAGTGGGATTAGTTTGGGGATTGATACTGGGCTATGGGGAGAGAGCGGGGCAGTGGGATTAGTTTGGGATTGATACTGGGCTATGGGGAGAGAGCGGGGCAGTGGGATTAGTTTGGGGATTGATACTGGGCTGTGGGGAGAGAGCAGGTCAGTGGGATTAGTTTGGGGATTGGTACTGGGCTATGGGGAGTGAACGGGGCAGTAGGATTAGTTTGGGGATTGATACTGGGCTATGTGGAGAGAGCGGGAGAGTGGGATTAGTTTGGGGATTGATACTGGGCTATGGGGAGAGAGTGTGACAGTGGGATTAGTTTGGGGATTGATACTGGGCTATGGGGGAGAGCGGGACAGTGGGATTAGTTTGGGGATTGATACTGGGCTATGGGGAGAGAGTGGGGCAGGTGGATTAGTTTCGGGATTGATACTGGGCTATGGGGAGAGAGCGGGACAGTTGGATCAGTTTGGGATTGAAACTGTGCTATGGGGAGAGAGCGGGACAGTGTGATTAGTTTGGGGATTGATACAGGGCTATGGGGAGAGAGCAGGACAGTGGGACTAATTTGGGGATTGATACTGGGCTATGGGGAGGGAGTGGGACAGTAGGATTAGTTTGGGGATTGATACTGGGCTATGGGGAGAGGGCGGGACAGTGGGATTAGTTCAGGGATTGATAGAGGGCTATGGGGAGAGAGCAGGAGAGTGGGATTAGTTTGGAGATTGATACTGGGCTATAGGGAGAGAGCGGGACAGTGGGATTAGTTTGGGGATTGCCACTGGCCTTTGGGGAGAGAGTGGGGCAGTGAGATTAGTTCGGGGATTGATAGTGGGCTATGGGGAGTGTGCTGGGCACTGGGACTAGTTTGGGCGTTCATACTGGCCTATGAGGAGAGAGTGGGGCAGTGGGATTAGTTTGGGGAATGATACTGGGCTATGGGGAGAGAGCAGGACAGAGGGTTTAGTTTGGGGATTGATACTGGGCTATGAGGAGAGAGCAGGACAGTGGGATTAGTTTGGGGATTGATAGTGGGCTATGGGGAGAGAGTGGGGCAGTGGGATTAGTTTGGGGATTGGTACTGGGCTATGGGGAGAGAGCAGGACAGTGAGAATAGTTTGGGGAATGATACTGGGCTATGGGGAGAGAGCGGGACAGTGGGATTAGTTTGGGGATTGATACTGGGCTATGGGGAGAGACCAGGGCAGTGGGATTAGTTTGGGGATTGATACTGGGCTATGGGGAGAGAGCGGGACAGTGGGATTAGTTTGGGGATTGATACTGGGCTATGGGGAGAGAGCGGGACAGTGGTATTAGAATCGGGATTGATACTGGGCTATGGGGAGGGAGCGGGGCAGTGGGATTAGTTTGTGGATTGATACTGGGCTATGGGGATAGAGCAGGGCAGTGGGATTAGTTTGGGGATTGATACTGGGCTATGGGGAGAGAGCGGGACAGTGGGATTAGTTTGGGGATTGATACTGGGCTATGGGGAGAGAGCGGGACAGTGGGATTAGTTTAGGGATTGATACTGGGCTATGGGGAGAGAGCGGGGCAGTGGGATTAGTTTCAGGATTGATACTGGGCTATGGGGAGAGAACGGGACAGTGGGAGTAGTTTGGGGATTGATACTGGGCTATGGGGGTTGAGCGGGACAGTGGGAATAGTTTGGGGATTGATACTGTGTTATGGGGAGAAAGCGGGACAGTGGGATTAGTTTGGGGATTGATACTGGGCTATGGGGAGAGAGCGGGACAGTTGGATCAGTTTGGGGATTGATACTGGGCTATGGGGGTTGAGCGGGACAGTGGGATTAGTTTGGGGATTGATACTGGGCTATGGGGAGAGAGCGGGACAGTTGGATCAGTTTGGGGATTGATACTGGGCTATGGGGGTTGAGCGGGACAGTGGGATTAGTTTGGGGATTGATACTGGGCTATGGGGAGAGAGCGGGACAGTGGGATTAGTTTGGGATTGATACTGGGCTATGGGGAGAGAGCAGGACAGTGTGAATAGTTTGGGGATTGATACTGGGCTATGGGGAGAGTGTGGGGCAGTGGGATTAGTTTGGGGATTGATACTGGGCTATGGGGAGAGACCGGGGCAGTGGGATTAGTTTGGAGATTGATACTGGGCTATGAGGAGAGAGCGGGGCAGTGGGATGAGTTTGAAGATTGATACTGGGTTATGGGGAGAGAGCGGGACAGTGGGATTAGTTTGGAGATTGATACTGGGATATGGGGAGAGAGCGGGGCAGTGGGATTAGTTTGGGGATCGATACTGGGCTATGGGGAGAGAGCGGGACAGTGGGATTAGTTTGGGGATTGATACTGGGCTATGGGGAGAGAGCAGGACAGTGGGATTAGTTTGGGGATTGATACTGAACTATGGGGAGAGGGCGGGACAGTGGGATTAGTTTGGGGATTGATACTGGGCTATGGGGAGAGAGTGGGGCAGTGGGATTAGTTTGGGGATTGATACTGGGCTATGGGGAGAGAGCGGGACAGTGGGATTAGTTTGGGGATTGATACTGGGCTATGGGGAGAGAGCAGGACTGTGGGATTAGTTTGGGGATTGATACTGGGCTATGGGGAGAGAGCGGGAGAGTGGGATTAGTTTGGGGGTTGATACTGGGCTATGGGGAGAGAGCGGGACAGAGGGATTTGTTTGGGGGTTGATACTGGACTATGGGGATAGAGCGGGGCAGTGGGATTAGTTTGGGGATTGATACTGGCCTTTGGGGAGAGAGTGGGGCAGTGAGATTAGTTTGGGGATTGATAGTAGGCTATGGGGAGTGAGCTGGGCAGTGGATTAAGTTTGGGGATTGATACTGGGCTACGGGGAGGGAGTGGGACAGTGGGATTAGTTTGGGGATTGATACTGGGCTATGGGGAGAGAGCAGGACAGTGGGATTAGTTTTGGGATTGACACTGGGCTATGGGGAGAGAGCGGGGCAGTGGGATTAGTTTGGTATTGATACTGGGCTATGGGGAGAGAGCGGGGCAGTTGGATTAGTTTGGGGATTGATACTGGGCTACGGGGAGAGAGCAGGACAGTGGGATTAGTTTGGGGATTGATACTGGGCTATGGAGAGAGAGCAGGACAGTGGGATTAGTTTGGGGATTGATCCTGGGCTATGGGGAGAGAGCAGGACAGTGGGATTAGTTTGGGGATTGATACTGGGCTGTGGGGAGAGAGGGGTCAGTGGGATTAGTTTGGGGATTGATACTGGGCTATGGGGAGAGAGCGGGAGAGTGGGATTAGTTTGGGGGTTGATACTGGGCTATGGGGAGAGAGCGGGACAGAGGGATTTGTTTGGGGGTTGATACTGGACTATGGGGATAGAGCGGGGCAGTGGGATTAGTTTGGGGATTGATACTGGCCTTTGGGGAGAGAGTGGGGCAGTGAGATTAGTTTGGGGATTGATAGTAGGCTATGGGGAGTGAGCTGGGCAGTGGATTAAGTTTGGGGATTGATACTGGGCTACGGGGAGGGAGTGGGACAGTGGGATTAGTTTGGGGATTGATACTGGGCTATGGGGAGAGAGCAGGACAGTGGGATTAGTTTTGGGATTGACACTGGGCTATGGGGAGAGAGCGGGGCAGTGGGATTAGTTTGGTATTGATACTGGGCTATGGGGAGAGAGCGGGGCAGTTGGATTAGTTTGGGGATTGATACTGGGCTACGGGGAGAGAGCAGGACAGTGGGATTAGTTTGGGGATTGATACTGGGCTATGGAGAGAGAGCAGGACAGTGGGATTAGTTTGGGGATTGATCCTGGGCTATGGGGAGAGAGCAGGACAGTGGGATTAGTTTGGGGATTGATACTGGGCTGTGGGGAGAGAGGGGTCAGTGGGATTAGTTTGGGGATTGGTACTGGGCTATGGGGAGAGAGCGGGATAGTGGGATTAGTTTTGCGGTTCATACTGTCCTTTGGGGAGAGAGTGGGGCAGTGAGATTAGTTTAGGGATTGATACTGGGCTATGGGGAGAGAGCGGGGCAGTGGGATTAGTTTGGGGATTGATACTGGGCTATGGGGAGAGAGCGGGGCAGTGGGATTAGTTTGGGGATTGATATTGGGCTACGTGGAGAAGGCGGGACAGTGGGATTAGTTTCGGGATTGATACTGGGCTATGGGGAGAGAGCGGGGCAGTGGGATTAGTTTCAGGATTGATACTGGGCTATGGGGAGAGAGCGGGACTGTGGGATTAGTTTGGGGATTGATACTGGGCTATGGGGGTTGAGCGGGACAGTGGGATTAGTTTGGGGATTGATACTGGGCTATGGGGAGAGAGTGGGGCAGGTGGATTAGGTTCGGGATTGATGCTGGGCTATGGGGAGAGAGCGGGACAATGGGATTAGTTTGGGGATTGATACTGGGCTATGGGGAGAGAGCAGGACAGTGGGATTAGTTTGGGGATTGATACTGGGCTATGGGGAGAGAGCGGGACAGTGGGATTAGTTTGGGGATTGATACTGGGCTATGGGGGTTGCGCGGGACAGTGGGATTAGTTTGGGGATTGATACTGGGCTATGGGGAGAGAGTGGGGCAGGTGGATTAGTTTCGGGATTGATACTGGGCTATGGGGAGAGAGCGGGACAATGGGATTTGTTTGGGGATTGATACTGGGCTATAGGGAGAGAGCAGGACAGTGGGATTAGTTTGGGGATTGATACTGGGCTATGGGGAGAGAGCGGGACAGTGGGATTAGTTTGGGGATTGATACTGGGCTATGGGGAGAGAGCAGGACAGTGGGATTAGTTTGGGGATTGATACTGGGCTATGGGGGGAGAGCGGGACAGTGGGATTAGTTTGGGGATTGATACTGGGCTATGGGGAGAGAGCAGGACTGTGGGATTAGTTTGGGGATTGATACTGGGCTATGGGGAGAGAGCGGGCGAGTGGGATTAGTTTGGGGATTGATCCTGGGCTATGGGGAGAGAGCAGGACAGTGGGATTACTTTGAGGATTGATACTGGGCTATGGGGAGAGATCGGGGCAGTGGGATTAGTTTGGGGATTGATAATTGGCTATGGAGAGAGAGCAGGACAGTGTGATTAGTTTGGGGATTGATACTGGGCTATGGGGAGAGAGCAGGGCAGTGGGATTAGTTTGGGGTTTGATACTGGGCTATGGGGAGAGAGCAGGATTGTGGGATTAGTTTGGGGATTGATACTGCGCTATGGGGAGAGAGCGGGAGAGTGGGATTAGTTTGGGGGTTGTTACTGGCCTATGGGGAGAGAGCGGGACAGAGGGATTTGTTTGGGGGTTGATACTGGGCTATGGGGAGAGAGCGGGGCAGTGGGATTAGTTTGGGGATTGATACTGGGCTATGGGGAGAGAGCGGGACAGTGTGATTAGTTTTGGGATTGATACAGGGCTATGGGGAGAGATCGGGACAGTGGGATTAGTTTGGAGATTGAAACTGGGCTATGGGGAGGGAGCGGGACAGTGGGATTAGTTTGGGGATTGATACTGGGCTATGGGGAGAGAGCGGGGCAGTGGGATTAGTTTGGGGATTGATACTGGGCTATGGGGAGAGGACGGGAGAGTGGGATTAGATTGGCCATTGCCACCGGGCTGTGGGGAGAGAGGGGGACAGTGTGATTAGTTTGGGGATTGATACTGGGCTATGGGGAGAGAGCGGGACAGTGGGATTAGTTTGGGGATTGATACTGGGCTATGGGGAGAGAGCGGGACAGTTGGATCAGTTTGGGATTGAAACTGTGCTATGGGGAGAGAGCGGGACAGTGTGATTAGTTTGGGGATTGATACAGGGCTATGGGGAGAGAGCAGGGCAGTGGGACTAATTTGGGGATTGATACTGGGCTATGGGGAGGGAGTGGGACAGTAGGATTAGTTTGGGGATTGATACTGTGTTATGGGGAGAGAGTGGGACAGTGAGATTTGTTTGGGGATTGATGCTGGGCTGTGGGGAGAGAACGGAAGAGTGGGTTTAGTTTGGGGATTGATACTGGGCTGTGGGGAGAGAGCGGGGCAGTGGGAATAGTTTGGGAATTGATACTGGGCTATGGGGAGAGAGCAGGACAATGGGATTAGTTTGGGGATTGATACTGTGTTATGGGGAGAGAGTGGGACATTGGGATTAGTTTGGGGATTGATACTGGGCTATGGGGAGAGAGCGGGGCAGTGGGATTAGTTTGGGGATTCGTACTGGGCTATGGGGAGTGAACGGGGCAGTAGGATTAGTTTGGGGATTGATACTGGGCTATGGGGAGAGAGCAAGGCCGTGGGATTAATTTGGGGATTGATACTGTGTTATGGGGAGGGAGCAGGGCAGTAGGATTTGTTTGGGGATTGATACTGGGCTACGGGGAGAGAGCAGTACAGTGGGATTAGTTTGGGGATTGATACAGGGCTATGGGGAGAGAGCAGGACAGTGGGATTAGTTTGGGGATTGATACTGGGCTATGGGGAGAGAGCAAGGCCGTGGGATTAATTTGGGGATTGATACTGTGTTATGGGGAGGGAGCAGGGCAGTAGGATTAGTTTGGGGATTGATACTGGGCTACGGGGAGAGAGCAGTACAGTGGGATTAGTTTGGGGATTGATACAGGGCTATGGGGAGAGAGCAGGACAGTGGGATTAGTTTGGGGATTGATACTGGGCTATGGGGAGAGAGCGGGACAGTGGGATTAGTTTGGGGATTGATACTGGGCTATGGGGAGAGAGCGGGATAGTGGGATTAGTTTGGGGATTGATACTGGGCTATGGGGAGAGAGCGGGGCAGTGGGATTAGTTTGGGATTGATACTGGGCTATGGGGAGAGAGCGGGGCAGTGGGATTAGTTTGGGGATTGATACTGGGCTGTGGGGAGAGAGCAGGTCAGTGGGATTAGTTTGGGGATTGGTACTGGGCTATGGGGAGTGAACGGGGCAGTAGGATTAGTTTGGGGATTGATACTGGGCTATGTGGAGAGAGCGGGAGAGTGGGATTAGTTTGGGGATTGATACTGGGCTATGGGGAGAGAGTGTGACAGTGGGATTAGTTTGGGGATTGATACTGGGCTATGGGGGAGAGCGGGACAGTGGGATTAGTTTGGGGATTGATACTGGGCTATGGGGAGAGAGTGGGGCAGGTGGATTAGTTTCGGGATTGATACTGGGCTATGGGGAGAGAGCGGGACAGTTGGATCAGTTTGGGATTGAAACTGTGCTATGGGGAGAGAGCGGGACAGTGTGATTAGTTTGGGGATTGATACAGGGCTATGGGGAGAGAGCAGGACAGTGGGACTAATTTGGGGATTGATACTGGGCTATGGGGAGGGAGTGGGACAGTAGGATTAGTTTGGGGATTGATACTGTGTTATGGGGAGAGAGTGGGACAGTGAGATTAGTTTGGGGATTGATTCTGGGCTGTGGGGAGAGAACGGGAGAGTGGGATTAGTTTGGGGATTGATACTGGGCTGTGGGGAGAGAGCGGGGCAGTGGGAATAGTTTGGGAATTGATACTGGGCTATGGGGAGAGAGCAGGACAATGGGATTAGTTTGGGGATTGATACTGTGTTATGGGGAGAGAGTGGGACATTGGGATTAGTTTGGGGATGGATACTGGGCTATGGGGAGAGAGCCGGGCAGTGGGATTAGTTTGGGGATTCGTACTGGGCTATGGGGAGTGAACGGGGCAGTAGGATTAGTTTGGGGATTGATACTGGGCTTTGGGGAGAGAGCGGGATAGTGGGATAAGTTAGGGGGTTCATACTGGCCTATGAGGAGAGAGTGGGGCAGTGGGATTAGTTTGGGGATTGATACTGGGCTATGGGGAGAGAGCAAGGCCGTGGGATTAATTTGGGGATTGATACTGTGTTATGGGGAGGGAGCAGGGCAGTAGGATTAGTTTGGGGATTGATACTGGGCTACGGGGAGAGAGCAGGACAGTGGGATTAGTTTGGGGATTGATACAGGGCTATGGGGAGAGAGCAGGACAGTGGGATTAGTTTGGGGATTGATACTGGGCTATGGGGAGAGAGCGGGACAGTGGGATTAGTTTGGGGATTGATACTGTGCTATGGGGAGAGAGCGGGATAGTGGGATTAGTTTGGGGATTGATACTGGGCTATGGGGAGAGAGCGGGGCAGTGGGATTAGTTTGGGATTGATACTGGGCTATGGGGAGAGAGCGGGGCAGTGGGATTAGTTTGGGGATTGATACTGGGCTGTGGGGAGAGAGCAGGTCAGTGGGATTAGTTTGGGGATTGGTACTGGGCTATGGGGAGTGAACGGGGCAGTAGGATTAGTTTGGGGATTGATACTGGGCCATGGGGAGAGAGCGGGACTGTGGGATGAGTTTGGGTATTCATACAGGGCTATGGGGAGAGAGCGGGGCAGTGGGATTAGTTTGGGGATTTATACTGGGCCATGGGGAGAGAGCGGGACAGTGGGATTAGTTTGGGGATTGATACTGGGCTATGGGGAGAGAGCGGGGCAGTGGGATTAGTTTGGGGATTGATACTGGGCTATGGGGAGAGAGCGGGACAGTCGGATTAGTTTGGGGGTTCATACTGGCCTTTGGGGAGAGAGTGGGGCAGTGAGATTAGTTCGGGGATTGATAGTGGGCTATGGGGAGTGAGCTGGGCAGTGGGATAAATTTGGGGATTGATACTGGGCTACGGGGAGGGAGTGGGACAGTGGGATTAGTTTGGGGATTGATACTGGGCTATGGGCAGAGAGCAGGACAGTGGGATTAGTATGGGGATTGATACTGGGCTATGGGGAGAGAGCGGGGCAGTGGGATTAGTTTGGGGATTGATACTGGGCCATGGGGAGAGAGCGGGGCAGTGGGATTAGTTTGGGGATTGATACTGGGTTATGGGGAGAGAGCGGGGCAGTGGGATTAGTTTGGGTATTGATACTGGTCTATGGAGAGAGCAGGAGAGTGGGATTAGTTTGGGGATTGATACTGGGCTATGGGGGGAGAGCGGGGCAGTGGGATTAGTTTGGGGATTGATACTGGGCTAGGGGGAGTGAGCGGGACAGTGGGATTAGTTTGGGGATTGATACTGGGCTGTGGGGAGGGAGCGGGACAGTGGGATTAGTTTGGGGAATGATACTGGGCTATGGGGAGTGAGCGGGACAGTGGGATTAGTTCAGGGATTGATAGTGGGCTATGGATAGAGAGTGGGGCAGTGGGATTAGTTTGGGGATTGATACTGGGCTATGGGTAGAGGGCGGGACTGTGGGATTAGTTTGGGATTGATACTGGGCTATGGGAAGAGAACAGGACAGTGGGATTAGTTTGGGGATTCATACTGGGCTATGGGGAGAGAGCGAGACAGTGGGAATAGTTTGGAGATTGACACTGGGCTATGGGGAGAGAGCGGGACAGTGGGATTAGTTTGGGGATTGATACTGGGCTATGGGGAGAGAGCGGGACAGTGGGATTAGTTTGGGGATTGATACTGGGCTATGGGGAGAGAGCGGGACAGTGGGATTAGTTTGGGGAATGATACTGGGCTGTGGGGAGAGAGCAGGTCAGTGGGATTAGTTTGGGGATTGGTACTGGGCTATGGGGAGTGAACGGGGCAGTAGGATTAGTTTGGGGATTGATACTGGGCCATGGGGAGAGAGCGGGACTGTGGGATGAGTTTGGGTATTCATACAGGGCTATGGGGAGAGAGCGGGGCAGTGGGATTAGTTTGGGGATTTATACTGGGCCATGGGGAGAGTGCGGGGCAGTGGGATGAGTTTGGGTATTCATACTGGGCTATGGGGAGAGAGCGGGGCAGTGGGATTAGTTTGGGGATTGATACTGGGCTATGGGGAGAGAGCGGGACAGTCGGATTAGTTTGGGGGTTCATACTGGCCTTTGGGGAGAGAGTGGGGCAGTGAGATTAGTTCGGGGATTGATAGTGGGCTATGGGGAGTGAGCTGGGCAGTGGGATAAATTTGGGGATTGATACTGGGCTACGGGGAGGGAGTGGGACAGTGGGATTAGTTTGGGGATTGATACTGGGCTATGGGCAGAGAGCAGGACAGTGGGATTAGTATGGGGATTGATACTGGGCTATGGGGAGAGAGCGGGGCAGTGGGATTAGTTTGGGGATTGGTACTGGGCTATGGGGAGGGAACGGGGCAGTGGGATGAGTTTGGGGATTGATACTGGGCTATGGGGGGAGAGCGGGGCAGTGGGATTAGTTTGGGGATTGATACTGGGCTAGGGGGAGTGAGCGGGACAGTGGGATTAGTTTGGGGATTGATACTGGGCTGTGGGGAGGGAGCGGGACAGTGGGATTAGTTTGGGGAATGATACTGGGCTATGGGGAGTGAGCGGGACAGTGGGATTAGTTCAGGGATTGATAGTGGGTTATGGATAGAGAGTGGGGCAGTGGGATTAGTTTGGGGATTGATACTGGGCTATGGGTAGAGGGCGGGACTGTGGGATTAGTTTGGGATTGATACTGGGCTATGGGAAGAGAACAGGACAGTGGGATTAGTTTGGGGATTCATACTGGGCTATGGGGAGAGAGCGAGACAGTGGGAATAGTTTGGAGATTGACACTGGGCTATGGGGAGAGAGCGGGACAGTGGGATTAGTTTGGGGATTGATACTGGGCTATGGGGAGAGAGCGGGACAGTGGGATTAGTTTGGGGATTGATACTGGGCTATGTGGTGAGAGCGGGGCTGTCGGATTAGTTTAGGGATTGATACTGGGATATGGGGAGAGAGCGGGACAGTGGGATTAATTTGGGGATTGATACTGGGCTATGGGGAGAGAGTGGACAGTGTGATTAGTTTGGGGATTGATACTGGGCTATGGGGAGAGAGCGAGGCAGTGGGATTATATTCGGGATTGATACTGTGCTATGGGGAGGGTGCGGGAGAGTGCGATTAGTTTGGGGATTGATATTGGGCTATGTGGAGAGAGCGGGAAAGTGGGATTAGTTTCGGGACTGATACTGGGCTATGGGGAGAGAGCGGGACAGTTGGATCAGTTTGGGGATTGATACTGGGCTATGGGGAGAGAGCGGGACAGTGGGATTAGTTTGGGGATTGATACTGGGCTATGGGGAGAGAGCAGGACAGTGGGATTAGTTTGGGGATTGATACAGGGCGATGGGGAGAGAGCGGGACAGTGGGATTAGTTTGGGGATTGATACTGGGCTATGGGGAGAGAGCAGGACAGTGGGATTAGTTTGGGGATTGATAGTGGGCTATGGGGAGAGAGCGGGATAGTTGGATCAGTTTGGGGTATGATACTGGGCTATGGGGAGAGGGCGGGACAGTGGGATTAGTTTGGGATTGATACTGGGCTATGGGGAGAGAGCAGGACAGTGGGATTAGTTTGGGGATTGATACTGTGTTATGGGGAGAGAGCGGGACAGTGGGATTAGTTTGGGGATTCATACTGGGCTATGGGGAGTGAATGGGGCAGTAGGATTAGTTTGGGGATTGATACTGGGTCATGGGGAGAGAGCGGGACTGTGGGATGAGTTTGGGGATTCATACTGGCCTTTGGGGAGAGAATGGGGCAGTGAGATTAGTTCGGGGACTGATAGTGGGCTATGGGGACTGAGCTGGGCAGTGGGATAAGTTTGGGGATTGATACTGGGCTACGGGGAGGGAGTGGGACAGTGGGATTAGTTTGGGGATTGATACTGGGCTATGGGTAGAGAGCAGGACAGTGGGTTTAGTTTGGGGATTGATACAGGGCTATGGGGAGTGAACGGGGCTGTAGGATTAGTTTGGGGATTGATACTGGACTATGGAGAGAGCAGGACAGTGGGATTAGTTTGGGGATTGATACTGGGCTATGGGGAGTGAGCGGGACAGTGGGATTAGTTTGAGGATTGATACTGGGCTATGGGGAGGGAACGGGGCTGTGGGATGAGTTTGGGGTATGATACTAGGCCATGGGGAGAGAGCGGGGCAGTGGGATTAGTTTGGGGATTGATACTGGGCTACGGGGAGAGAGCAGGACAGTGGGATTAGTTTGGGTATTGATACTGGTCTATGGAGAGAGCAGGAGAGTGGGATTAGTTTGGGGATTGATACTGGGCTATGGGGGGAGAGCGGGGCATTGGGATTACTTTGGGGATTGACACTGGGCTATGGGGAGGGAGCAGGGCATTGGGATTAGTTTGGGGATTGATACTGTGTATGGGGGGAGTGAGCGGGACAGTGGGATTAGTTTGGGGATTGGTACTGGGCTATGGAGAGAGAGCGGGGCAGTGGGAATAGTTTGGGGATTGATACTGGGCTATGGGTAGAGGGCGGGACAGTGGGATTAGTTTGGGATTGATACTGGGCTATGGGGAGAGAGCGAGACAGTGGGATTAGTATGGGGATTGATACTGGGCTATGGGGAGAGAGCGGGGCAGTGGGATTAGTTTGGGGATTGATACTGGGCTATGGGGAGGGAACGGGGCAGTGGGATGAGTTTGGGGATTGATACTGGGCTATGGGGAGAGAGCGGGGCAGTGGGATTAGTTTGGGGATTGATACTGGGTTATGGGGAGAGAGCGGGGCAGTGGGATTAGTTTGGGTATTGATACTGGTCTATGGAGAGAGCAGGAGAGTGGGATGAGTTTGCGGATTCATACTGGGCTATGGGGAGAGAGCGGGGCAGTGGGATTAGTTTGGGGATTGATACTGGGCTATGGGGAGAGAGCAGGACAGTGGGATTAGTTTGGGGATTGATACTGGGCTATGGGGAGAGAGCGGGACAGTGGGATTAGTTTGGGGGTCCATACTGGCCTTTGGGGAGAGAGTGGGGCAGTGAGATTAGTTCGGGGACTGATAGTGGGCTATGGGGACTGAGCTGGGAAGTGGGATAAGTTTGGGGATTGATACTGGGCTACGGGGAGGGAGTGGGACAGTGGGATTAGTTTGGGGATTGATACTGGGCTATGGGTAGAGAGCAGGACAGTGGGTTTAGTTTGGGGATTGATACAGGACTATGGGGAGTGAACGGGGCTGTAGGATTAGTTTGGGGATTGATACAGGGCTATGGAGAGAGCAGGACAGTTGGATTAGTTTGGGGATTGATACTGGGCTATGGGGATAGAGCGGGGCAGTGGGATTAGTTTGGGGATTGATACTGGGCTATGGGGAGGGAGTGGGACAGTGGGATTAGTTTGGGGTATGATACTGGGCTATGGGGAGAGAGCGAGGCAGTGGGATTAGTTTGGGGATTGATACTGGGCTATGGGGGGAGAGCGGGGCATTGGGATTACTTTGGGGATTGATACTGGGCTATGGGAAGGGAGCGGGGCATTGGGATTAGTTTGGGGATTGATACTGGGCTAGGGGGAGTGAGCGGGACAGTGGGATTAGTTTGGGGATTGATACTGGGCTATGGGGAGTGAGCGGGACAGTGGGATTAGTTTGGGGATTGATACTGAGCTGTGGGGAGTGAGCGGGACAGTGGGATTAGTTCAGGGATTGATAGTGGGCTATGGAGAGAGAGCGGGGCAGTGGGATTAGTTTGGGGATTGATACTGGGCTATGGGTAGAGGGCGGGACAGTGGGATTAGTTTGGGATTGATACTGGGCTATGGGGAGAGAGCGAGACAGTGGGAATAGTTTGGGGATTGATACTGGGCTATGGGGAGAGAGCGGGACAGTGGGATTAGTTTGGGGAATGATACAGGGCTATGCGGAGAGAGCGGGGCAGTGGGATTAGTTTGGGGATTGATACTGGGCTATGGGGAGAGAGCGGGGCTCTCGGATTAGTTTAGGGATTGATACTGGGCTATGGGGAGAGAGCGGGACAGTGGGATTAGTTTTGGGACTGATACTGGGCTATGGGGAGAGAGCGGGACAGTGGGATTAGTTTGGGGATTGATACTGGGCTATGGGGAGAGAGCAGGACAGTGGGATTAGTTTGGGGATTGATACAGGGCGTTGGGGAGAGAGCGGGATAGTGGGATTAGTTTGGGGATTGATACTGGGCTATGGGGAGAGAGCAGGACAGTGGGATTAGTTTGGGGATTGATAGTGGGCTATGGGGAGAGAGCGGGATAGTTGGATCAGTTTGGGGTATGATACTGGGCTATGGGGAGAGGGCGGGACAGTGGGATTAGTTTGGGAATTGCTACTTGGCTATGGGGAGAGAGCGGGACAGTGGGATTAGTTTGGGGATTGATACTAGGCTATGGGGAGAGAGTGGGGCTGTGAGATTAGTTTGGGAATTGATGCTGGGCTATGGGGGTGAGCCGGGCTGTCGGATTAGATTGGGGATTGGTACTGGGCTATGGGGAGAGAGCAGGACAGTGGGATTAGTTTGGGGATTGATACTGGGCTATGGGACGAGAGCGGGGCATTGGGATTAGTTTGGGGATTGATACTGGGCTATGGGGAGAGAGCGGGACAGTGGGATTAGTTTGGGGATTGATACTGGGCTATGGGGAGAGAGCGGGACAGTGGGATTAGTTTGGGGATTGATACTGGGCTATGGGGAGAGAGTGGGACAGTGGGATTAGTTTGGGGATTGATACCGGGCTATGGGACGAGAGCGGGGCATTGGATTAGTTTGGGGATTGATACTGGGCTATGGGGAGAGAGCGGGATAGTGGGATTAGTTTGGGGGTTGATACTGGGCTATGGGGAGAGAGCGGGGCTGTCGGATTAGTTTAGGGATTGATACTGGGCTATGGGGAGAGAGCGGGACAGTGGGATTAATTTGGGGTTTGATACTGGGCTATGGGGAGAGAGTGGGGCAGTGTGATTAGTTTGGGGATTGATACTGGGCTATGGGGAGAGAGCGGGGCTGTCGGATTAGTTTAGGGATTGATACTGGGCTATGGGGAGAGAGCGGGACAGTGGGATTAATTTGGGGTTTGATACTGGGCTATGGGGACAGAGTGGGGCAGTGTGATTAGTTTGGGGATTGATACTGGGCTATGGGGTGAGAGTGAGGCAGTGGGATTATATTCGGGATTGATACTGTGCTGTGGGGAGGGTGCGGGAGAGTGCGATTAGTTTGGCGATTGATACTGGGCTATGTGGAGAGAGCGGGACAGTGGGATTAGTTTCGGGACTGATACTGGGCTATGGGGAGAGAGCGGGACAGTTGGATCAGTTTGGGGATTGATACTGGGCTATGGGGAGAGAGCGGGACAGTGGGATTAGTTTGGGGATTGATACTGGGCTATGGGGAGAGAGCAGGACAGTGGGATTAGTTTGGGGATTGATACAGGGCGATGGGGAGAGAGCGGGATAGTGGGATTAGTTTGGGGATTGATACTGGGCTATAGGGAGAGAGCAGGACAGTGGGATTAGTTTGGGGATTGATAGTGGGCTATGGGGAGAGAGCGGGTTATTTGGATCAGTTTGGGGTATGATACTGGGCTATGGGGAGAGGGCGGGACAGTGGGATTAGTTTGGGAACTGATACTTGGCTATGGGGAGAGAGCGGGACAGTGGGATTAGTTTGGGGATTGATACTAGGCTATGGGGAGAGAGTGGGGCAGTGAGATTAGTTTGGGAATTGATGCTGGGCTATGGGGGTGAGCCGGGCTGTCGGATTAGATTGGGGATTGGTACTGGGCTATGGGGAGAGAGCAGGACAGTGGGATTAGTTTGGGGATTGATACTGGGTTATGGGACGAGAGCGGGGCATTGGGATTAGTTTGGGGATTGATACTGGGCTATGGGGAGAGAGCGGGATAGTGGGATGAGTTTGGGGATTCATACTGGCCTTTGGGGAGAGAGTGGGGCAGTGAGATTAGTTCGGGGATTGATACTGGGCTATGTAGAGAGAGCGGGTCTGTGGGATTAGATTGGGAATTGATACTGGGCTATGGGGAGAGTGCGGCGGACAGTGGGATTAGTTCGGGGATTGATAGTGCGCTATGGGGAGAGAGCGGGGCAGTGGGATTAGTTTGGGGATTGATACTGGGCTATGGGGAGAGGGTGGGACAGTGGGATTAGTTTGGAGATTGATACTGGGCTACGGGGAGAGATCGGGGCAGTGGGATTATTTTGGGGATTGATACTGGGCTATGGGGAGAGAGCGGGACAGTGGGATTAGTTTGGGGATTGATACTGGGCTATGTGGAGAAAGCGGGAGTGTGGGATTAGTTTGAGGATTGATACTGCGCTATGGGGAGAGAGCGGGACAGTGGGATTAGTTTGGAGATTGATACTGGGCTATGGGGAGAGAGCAGGACAGTGGGATTAGTTTGGACATTGATACTGGGCTATGGGGAGCGAGCAGGACAGTGGGATTAGTTTGGAGATTGATACTGGGCTATGGGGAGAGAGCGGGACTGTGGGATTGGTTTGGAGATTGATACTGGGCTACGGGGAGAGAGAGGGGCACTGGGATTAGTTTGGGGATTGATACTGGGCTATGGGGAGGCAGCGGGACGGGGGGATTAGTTTGGGGATTGATACTGGGCTATGGGGAGAGAGCGGGACAGTGGGATTAGTTTGGGGATTGACACTGGGCTATGGGGAGAGAGCGGTCAGTGGGATTAGTTTGGGGATTGCCACTGGGCTGTGGGGAGAGAGCAGGGCAGTGGGATTAGTTCGGGTATTGATACTGGGGTTTTGGGGTTTAGCGGGGCTGTCGGATTAGATTGGGGATTGGTACTGGGCTATGGTGAGATGGCAGGACAGTGGGATTAGTTTGGGGATTGATACAGGGCTATGGGGAGAGTTGGGTAGTGAGATTAGTTCGGGGATTGATAGTGGGCTATGGGGAGAGAGCGGGGCAGTGGAATTTGTTTGGGGATTGATACTGGGCTATGGGAAGAGAGCGGGGCAGTGGGATTAGTTTGGGTGTTCATACTGGCCTTTGGGGAGAGAGTGGGGCAGTGAGATTACTTCGGGGATTGATGCTGGGTTATGGGGAGAGAGCGGGACAGTGGGATTAGTTTGGGGTTGATACTGGGCTATGTGGAGAAAGCGGGTGAGTGGGATTAGTTTGAGGATTGATACTGGGCTATGGGGGGGTGAGTGGGGCTGTCGGATTAGATTGTGGTTTGGTACTGGGCTATGGGGAGAGAGCGGGACAGTGGGATTAGTTTGGGGGTTGATACTGGGCTATGGGGAGAGAGCAGGACAGTGGTATTAGTTTGGGGATTGATACTGGGCTATGGGGAGGGAGCAGGACAGTGGGATTAGTTTGGGTATTGATACTGGGCTATGGGGAGGGAGCAGGACAGTGGGATTAGTTTGGGGATTGATACTGGGCTATGGGGAGAGACCGGGACAGTGGGATTATTTTGGGGATTGATACTGGGCTGTGGGGAGAGAGCGGGACAGTGGGATTAGTTTGGGGATTGATACTGGGCTATGGGGAGAGGGCGGGACAGTGGGATTAGTTTGGGGATTGATACTGGGCTATGTGGAGAGAGTGGGACAGTGGGATTAGTTTGGAGATTGATACTGGGCTACGGGGAGAGAGAGGGGCACTGGGATTAGTTTGGGGATTGATACTGGGCTTTGGGGAGAGAGCGGGACAGTGGGATTAGTTTGGGGATTGATACTGGGCTACGGGGAGAGAGAGGGGCACTGGGATTAGTTTGGGTATTGATACTGGGCTATGGGGATAGAGCGGGACAGTGGGATCAGTTTGGGGATTGATACTGGGCTATGGGGAAGAGCGGGGCAGTGGGATTAGTTTGGGGATTGATACTTGGCTGTAGAGAGAGAGCGGGACAGTGGGATTAGATTGGGGATTGTTACTGGGCTATGGGGAGAGAACAGGAGAGTGGGATTAGATTGGGGATTGGTTCTGGGCTATGGGGAGAGAGCAGGTCAGTGGGATTAGTTTGGGCATTGATACTGGGCTATGGGGAGGGAGCGGGGCAGTGGGATTAGTTTGGGGATTGATTCTGGGCTATGGGGCGAGAGCGGGGCAGTGGGATTAGTTTGGGCATTGATACTGGGCTATGGGGAGGGAGCGGGGCAGTGGGATTAGTTTGGGGATTGATACTGGGCTATGGGGAGAGAGCGGGACAGTGGTATTAGATTGGGATTATTACTGGGCTATGGGGAGGGAGCGGGGCAGTCGGATTAGTTTGTGGATTATACTGGGCTATGGGGAGAGAGCGGGGCAGTGGGATTAGTTTGGGGATTGATACTGGGCTATGGGGAGAGTGTGAGATAGTGGGATCAGTTTGGGGATTGATAGTGGTCTATGGGGAGAGAGCGGGACAGTGGGATTAGTTTGGGGATTGATAGTGGGCTATGGGGAGAGAGTGGGACAGTGGGATTAGTTTGGGGATTGATACTGGGCTATGGGGAGAGAGCGGGATAGTGGGATTACTTTGGGGGTTCATACTGGGCTATGGGGAGAGAGTGGGGCAGTGAAATTCGTTCGGGGATTGATACTGGGCTATGGGGAGAGAGCAGGACAGTGGGATTAGTTTGGAGATTGATACTGGGCTATGGTGAGAGAGCGGGACAGTGGGATTAGTTTGGGGATTGATACTGGGCTATGGGGAGAGAGCGGGTTAGTGGGATTAGTTTGGGAATTGATACTGGGCTATGGGGAGAGAGCGGGTTAGTGGGATTAGTTTGGGGTTTCATACTGGCCTATGGGGAGAGAGCGGGGCAGTGGGATTAGTTTGGGAATTGATACTGGGCTATGGGGAGGGAGTGGGACAGTGGGATTAGTTTGGGGTATGATACTGGGCTATGGGGAGAGAGCGAGGCAGTGGGATTAGTTTGGGGATTGATACTGGGCTATGGGGGGAGAGCGGGGCATTGGGATTACTTTGGGGATTGATACTGGGCTATGGGGAGAGAGCGGGACAGTGGGATTAGTTTGGGGACTGATACTGGGCTACGGGGAGAGATCGGGACAGTGGGATTAGTTTGGGGATTGATACTGGGCTATGGGGAGAGGGCGGGACAGTGGGATTAGTTTGGGAATTGATACTTGGCTATGGGGAGAGAGCGGGACAGTGGGATTAGTTTGGGAATTGATGCTGGGCTATGGGGGTGAGCCGGGCTGTCGGATTAGATTGGGGATTGGTACTGGGCTATGGGGAGAGAGCAGGACAGTGGGATTAGTTTGGGGAATGATAGTGGGCTATGGGGAGAGAGCGGGGCAGTGGGATTAGTTTGGGGATTGATACTGGGCTATGGGGAGTGGGTGGGACAGTGGGATTAGTTTGGAGATTGATACTGGGCTACGGGGAGAGATCGGGGCAGTGGGATTATTTTGGGGATTGATACTGGGCTATGGGGAGAGAGCGGGACAGTGGGATTAGTTTGGGGATTGATACTGGGCTATGTGGAGAAAGCGGGAGTGTGGGATTAGTTTGAGGATTGATACTGCGCTATGGGGAGAGAGCAGGACAGTGGGATTAGTTTGGAGATTGATACTGGGCTATGGGGAGAGAGCGGGACAGTGGGATTAGTTTGGACATTGATACTGGGCTATGGGGAGCGAGCAGGACAGTGGGATTAGTTTGGAGATTGATACTGGGCTATGGGGAGAGAGCGGGACTGTGGGATTAGTTTGGGGATTGATACTGGGCTATGGGGAGAGAGCGGGGCAGTGGGATTAGTTTGGGGATTGAGACTGGGCTATGTGGAGAAAGCGGGAGAGTGGGATTAGTTCGGGGATTGATACTGGGCTATGGGGGGGTGAGTGGGGCTGTCGGATTAGATTGTGGATTGGTACTGGGCTATGGGGAGAGAGCAGGACAGTGGGATTAGTTTGGGGATTGATACTGGGCTATGGGGAGAGAGCGGGACAGTGGGATTAGTTTGGGGATTGATACAGGGCGATGGGGAGAGAGCGGGACAGTGGGATTAGTTTGGGGATTGATACTGGGCTATGGAGAGAGAGCGGGACAGTGGGATTAGTTTGGAGATTGATACTGGGCTACGGGGAGAGAGAGGGGCACTGGGATTAGTTTGGGGATTGATACTGGGCTATGGGGAGGCAGCGGGACGGGGGGATTAGTTTGGGGATTGATACTGGGCTATGGGGAGAGAGCGGGACAGTGGGATTAGTTTGGGGATTGACACTGGGCTATGGGGAGAGAGCGGGTCAGTGGGATTAGTTTGGGGATTGCCACTGGGCTGTGGGGAGAGAGCAGGGCAGTGGGATTAGTTCGGGTATTGATACTGGGGTTTTGGGGTTTAGCGGGGCTGTCGGATTAGATTGGGGATTGGTACTGGGCTATGGTGAGATGGCAGGACAGTGGGATTAGTTTGGGGATTGATACAGGGCTATGGGGAGAGTTGGGTAGTGAGATTAGTTCGGGGATTGATAGTGGGCTATGGGGAGAGAGCGGGGCAGTGGGATTAGTTTGGGGATTGATACTGGGCTATGGGAAGGGAGCGGGGCATTGGGATTAGTTTGGGGATTGATACTGGGCTAGGGGGAGTGAGCGGGACAGTGGGATTAGTTTGGGGATTGATACTGGGCTATGGGGAGTGAGCGGGACAGTGGGATTAGTTTGGGGATTGATACTGAGCTGTGGGGAGTGAGCGGGACAGTGGGATTAGTTTGGGGAATGATACAGGGCTATGCGGAGAGAGCGGGGCAGTGGGATTAGTTTGGGGATTGATACTGGGCTATGGGGAGAGAGCGGGGCTCTCGGATTAGTTTAGGGATTGATACTGGGCTATGGGGAGAGAGCGGGACAGTGGGATTAGTTTTGGGACTGATACTGGGCTATGGGGAGAGAGCGGGACAGTTGGATCAGTTTGGGGATTGATACTGGGCTATGGGGAGAGAGCGGGACAGTGGGATTAGTTTGGGGATTGATACTGGGCTATGGGGAGAGAGCAGGACAGTGGGATTAGTTTGGGGATTGATACAGGGCGATGGGGAGAGAGCGGGATAGTGGGATTAGTTTGGGGATTGATACTGGGCTATGGGGAGAGAGCAGGACAGTGGGATTAGTTTGGGGATTGATAGTGGGCTATGGGGAGAGAGCGGGATAGTTGGATCAGTTTGGGGTATGATACTGGGCTATGGGGAGAGAGCAGGACAGTGGGATTAGTTTGGGAATTGATACTTGGCTATGGGGAGAGGGCGGGACAGTGGGATTAGTTTGGGAATTGATACTTGGCTATGGGGAGAGAGCGGGACAGTGGGATTAGTTTGGGAATTGATGCTGGGCTATGGGGGTGAGCCGGGCTGTCGGATTAGATTGGGGATTGGTACTGGGCTATGGGGAGAGAGCAGGACAGTGGGATTAGTTTGGGGATTGATAGTGGGCTATGGGGAGAGAGCAGGACAGTGGGATTAGTTTGGGGATTGATAGTGGGCTATGGGGAGAGAGCAGGACAGTGGGATTAGTTTGGGGAATGATAGTGGGCTATGGGGAGAGAGCAGGACAGTGGGATTAGTTTGGGGAATGATAGTGTGCTATGGGGAGAGAGCGGGATAGTGGGATTAGTTTGGGGGTTCATACTGGCCTTTGGGGAGAGAGTGGGGCAGTGAGATTAGTTCGGGGATTGATACTGGGCTATGTAGAGAGAGCGGGGCTGTGGGATTAGATTGGGAATTGATACTGGGCTATGGGGAGATTGCGGCGGACAGTGGGATTAGTTCGGGGATTGATAGTGCGCTATGGGGAGAGAGCGGGGCAGTGGGATTAGTTTGGGGATTGATACTGGGCTATGGGGAGAGAGCGGGACAGTGGGATTAGTTTGGGGATTGATACTGGGCTATGGGGAGAGAGCGGGACAGTGGGATTAGTTTGGGGATTGATACTGGGCTATGTGGAGAAAGCGGGAGTGTGGGATTAGTTTGAGGATTGATACTGCGCTATGGGGAGCGAGCAGGACAGTGGGATTAGTTTGGAGATTGATACTGGGCTATGGGGAGAGAGCGGGACTGTGGGATTAGTTTGGGGATTGATACTGGGCTATGGGGAGAGAGCGGGGCAGTGGGATTAGTTTGGGGATTGAGACTGGGCTATGTGGAGAAAGCGGGAGAGTGGGATTAGTTCGGGGATTGATACTGGGCTATGGGGGGGTGAGTGGGGCTGTCGGATTAGATTGTGGATTGGTACTGGGCTATGGGGAGAGAGCAGGACAGTGGGATTAGTTTGGGGATTGATACTGGGCTATGGGGAGAGAGCGGGACAGTGGGATTAGTTTGGGGATTGATACTGGGCTATGGAGAGAGAGCGGGACAGTGGGATTAGTTTGGAGATTGATACTGGGCTACGGGGAGAGAGAGGGGCACTGGGATTAGTTTGGGGATTGATACTGGGCTATGGGGAGGCAGCGGGACGGGGGGATTAGTTTGGGGATTGATACTGGGCTATGGGGAGAGAGCGGGACAGTGGGATTAGTTTGGGGATTGCCACTGGGCTGTGGGGAGAGAGCAGGGCAGTGGGATTAGTTCGGGTATTGATACTGGGGTTTTGGGGTTTAGCGGGGCTGTCGGATTAGATTGGGGATTGGTACTGGGCTATGGTGAGATGGCAGGACAGTGGGATTAGTTTGGGGATTGATACAGGGCTATGGGGAGAGTTGGGTAGTGAGATTAGTTCGGGGATTGATAGTGGGCTATGGGGAGAGAGCGGGGCAGTGGGATTAGTTTGGGGATTGATACTGGGCTATGGGAAGAGAGCGGGATAGTGGGATTAGTTTGGGTGTTCATACTGGCCTTTGGGGAGAGAGTGGGGCAGTGAGATTACTTCGGGGATTGATACTGGGCTATGGGGAGAGTGTGAGATAGTGGGATCAGTTTGGGGATTGATAGTGGGCTATGGGGAGAGAGCGGGACAGTGGGATTAGTTTGGGGATTGATAGTGGGCTATGGGGAGAGAGTGGGACAGTGGGATTAGTTTGGGGATTGATACTGGGCTATGGGGAGAGAGCGGGATAGTGGGATTAGTTTGGGGGTTCATACTGGGCTATGGGGAGAGAGTGGGGCAGTGAAATTCGTTCGGGGATTGATACTGGGCTATGGGGAGATAGCAGGACAGTGGGATTAGTTTGGAGATTGATACTGGGCTATGGTGAGAGAGCGGGACAGTGGGATTAGTTTGGGGATTGATACTGGGCTATGGGGAGAGAGCGGGTTAGTGGGATTAGTTTGGGGTTTCATACTGGCCTATGGGGAGAGAGCGGGGCAGTGGGATTAGTTTGGGAATTGATACTGGGCTATGGGGAGAGAGTGGCACAGTGGCATTAGTTTGGGGATTGATACTGGGCTATGGGGAGAGCGGGACTGTGGGTTTAGTTTGGGGATTGATACTGGGCTATGGGGAGTGAGTGGGACAGTTGTATTAGTTTGGGGATTGATACTGGGCTATGGGGAGAGAACGGGGCAGTGGGATTAGTTTGGGGATTGATACTGGGCTATGGGGAGAGAGAGGGACAGGGATTAGTTTGGGGATTGATACTGGGCTATGGGGAGAGAGCGGGACAGTTGGATTAGTTTGGCGATTGATACTGGGCTATGGGGGAGAGCGGGACAGTGGGATTAGTTTGGGGATTGATACTGGGCTATGGGGAGAGAGCAGGACAGTGGGATTAGTTTGGGGTTTGCTACTGGGCTATGGGGAGTGAGTAGGACAGTGGGATTAGTTTGGGGATTGCTACTGGGCTATGGGGAGAGAGCGGGACAGTGGGATTAGTTTGGGGATTGATACTGGGCTATGGGGAGGGAGCGGGAGAGTGGGATTAGTTTGGGGATTGATACTGGGCTATGGGGAGAGAGTGGGACAGTGGGATTAGTTTGGGGATTGATACTGGGCTATGGGGAGAGAGCGGGGCAGTGGGATTAGTTTGGGGATTGATACTGGGCTATGTGTAGAGAGCGGGACAGTGGGATTAGTTTGGGGATTGATACTGGGCTATGGGGAGAGAGCGGGACAGTGGGATTAGTTTGGGGATTGATACTGGGCTATGTGTAGAGAGCGGGACAGTGGGATTAGTTTGGGGATTGATACTGGGCTACGGGGAGGGAGCAGGGCAGTGGGATTAGTTTGGGGATTGATACTGGGCTATGGGGAGAGAGCAGGACATTGGGATTAGTTTGGGGATTGATACTGGGCTATGTGGAGACAGCGGGGCAGTGGGATTAGTTTGGGGATTGATACTGGGCTATGGGGAGAGAGCGGGACAGTGGGATTAGTTTGGGGATTGATACTGGGCTATGGGGAGAGAGCAGGACAGTGGGATTAGTTTGGGGATTGATACTGGGCTATTGGGAGAGAGTGGGACAGTGGGATTAGTTTGGGGATTGATACTGGGCTATGGGGAGAGAGTGGGACAGTGGGATTAGTTTGCGGATTGATACTGGGCTATGGGGAGAGAGTGGGACAGTGTGATTAGTTTGGGGATTGATACTGGGCCATGGGGAGAGAGCGAAGCATTTGGATTAGTTTGTGGATTGATACTGGGCTATGGGGAGAGAGCGGGGCAGTGTGATTTGTTTGGGGATTGATACTGGGCTATGGGGAGAGTGTGGGGCAGTGGGATTAGTTTGGGGATTAAGGTTAGGGGCTAGGGAAAGGGCATTAGGATTAGGGTTATGTGTTTGGGTTAGGTCATTAGGGATAGGAGTTATGCTCAGGTTTGAAGCGAGTTCATGTCAGAGGGTGAAGGAGGTTTAGGGTTATGGCTCAGGGCGTTTGTCATAGTTAGAGGTTAGGGGTTAGGCTTGGTGATTAGCGTTAGGGGCTAAATTTAGGGCTTTCTGTTTAGGGTTAGGGCATTATGGTTAAGGTTAGGGTTCAGTGATAGGGCTAGGCTTGGTGCTTATGTTTAGGCGTTAGGTGTTAGGGTTAGGGTTAGGCGTTAGGGTTTAGGGCTATGGTTAGGCGTTAGGTGTTAGGGTTAGGGTTAGGCGTTAGGGGTTAGGGCTATGGTTAGGGGTTAGGGGTTAGGGTTAGGGTTAGGCGTTAGGGTTTAGGGCTATGGTTAGGGGTTAGGGGTTAGGGTTAGGGTTAGGCGTTAGGGGTTAGGGCTATGGTTAGGGGTTAGGGGTTAGGGTTAGGGTTTGGCGTTAGGGGTTAGGGCTATGGTTAGGGGTTAGGGCTTAGGGTTAGAATTAGAACAAAGAACAAAGGAAAGTACAGCACAGGAACAGGCCCTTCGGCCCTCCAAGCCTGCACTGATCCTATTGACCGTCTAACTAAAACATTTTGCACTTCCGGGGTCCGTATCCTTCTATTCCCATCCTGTTCATGTATCCGTCAAGCTGCCTCTTAAACATCACTATCGTATCTGCTTCCACCACCTCCTCTGGCAGCCAATTCCAGACACTCACTACCCTCTGCGTAAAAAACTTGCCCAGCACATCTCCTCTATAGTTTTCTCCTCTCACCTTAAATCTATGTCCCCCTAGTCACTGACTCTTCCACTCTGGGGAAAAGCTTCTGACTATCTACTCCGTCCACGCCACTCATAATGTTGCAAACTTCTATCAAGTCTCCGTGGCTCTAGTGAGAACAATCCGAGTTTCTCCGACCTCTCCTCATCGCTAACAACCTCCAGACCAGGCAGCATCCTGGTAAACCTCCTCTGCACCCTCTCCAACACCTCCATATCCTTCTGGTAATGTGGCGACCAGAACTGCACCCAATATTCCAAGTGTGGCCTAAACCAACAGCTGCAGCATGACTTCCCAGCTTTTATACTCAATATCCCTGCCGTTGAAGGCAAGCATGGCATATGCCTTCCTGACCCACCTTATCCACCTGCGTTGCCACTTTCAGTGACCTGTGAAGCTGTACAGCCAGATCCCTCTGCCCGTCGATGCACTTAAGGGTTCTGCCATTTACTGTATAATTCCTGCCTGTATTAGACCTTCCAAAATGCATTACCTCCCATTTGTCCGGATTAAACTCCATCCGCCATTTCTCCGCCCAAGTCTCCAACCGATCTATATCCCGTTGTATCCTTTGACAATCCTCTTCACTATCTGCAATTCCTCCAACCTTAGTGTGGTCTGTAAACTTACTAATTAGCCCAGTTACATTTTCCTCCAAATCATTTATGTAAACTCTGTAGGAGTTAGGGTTAGGGTTAGGCGTTAGGGGTTAGGGTTAGGTGTTTGGGATTAGGGGTTAGGGCTAGGGTTTGGGGTTAGGGGGTAGGAGCTAAGGTTAGGAGTTAGGGGTTAGGGTTAGGAGTTGGGGTTAGGTGTTTGGGATTAGTGGTTAGGGTTGGGGTTAGGGGTTAGGAGTAAAGGTAGGGGTTAGGAGTTAGGGTTAGGAATTAGGCGTTAGGGGTAAGGTTACGGGTTAGTGGATAGGGTTAGTGTTAGGAGTTTGGGGTAAGGTTAGGGGATAGGGGTTAGGGTTAGGGTTAAGGTTAGGAGTTGGGGTGAGGGGTTAGGGTTAGGGGTTAGGGTTAGGGGTAAGGTTAGGGGTTAGGGGTAGGAGTTGGGGTTGGGGTTGGGGTTAGAGGTTAGGGGTAAGGTTAGGGATTAGGGGTTAGGGTTAGGGGTAAGGTTAGGGGACAGGGGTTAGGGGTTAGGGTTAGGGCTTAAGGTTAGGGTATAGGGTTTAAGGGTTAGGGGTTAAGGTTAGGGGTTAGGGTTATGGTTAGGGGTTTGGGGTGAGGGTTTAGGGTTTAGGGGTTAGGGTTACAGTTAGGGGTTAGGGTTTACGGGTGAGGGGTTAGGGTTACGGTTTAGGGGTTAGGGTTACGGTTAGGGGTTAGGGTTGAGGGGTTAGGGTTAGGGGTTAAGGTTAGGGTTTAGGGTTTAGGGGTAGGAGTTAAGGTTAGGGGTTAGGGTTACGGTGAGGGGTTAAGGGTGAGGGGTTAGGGTTAGGGTTTAGGAGTTAGGGTTATGGTTAGGGGTTAGGGGTGAGGGGTTAGGGTTATGGTTAGGGGTTAGGGGTGAGGGGTTAGCGTTAGGGGTTAGGGGTTAGGGGTGAGGGTTTAGGGTTAGGGTTTAGGGGTTAGGGTTACGGTTAGGGGTTAGGGGTGAGGGGTTAGGGTTAGGGTTTAGGGGTTAGGGGTTAAGGTTAGGAGTTAGGGTTTAGGGGTTAGGGGTTAGAGGTCAGGGTTAGAGGTCACACTCAGGTTTCAAGCCAGCTTGTGTAAGAGGGAGGAGGAGGAGGATTCCCTGAGGATCCGGGGGGCTTGGTTTGTATCTGACTTGGCCCCCGGCGGGACCTCCTGGTTCGGCACGTCTGCCCCCTCCTTCAGGGCCGGGGGCTTCGAGTCCGGGCCGAGAACCCAGCGGAGCTTGAGGTACCGCACCACGTCCCCGACCGGCGACCGGTCCTTGGCCGCGAGGGCCAGGAAGCCCCTGAGCATGAGGGTGGCCGCTCGGGTGAAGCTCCTCCAGGGGGCGGGGACCTCCTCCTCCTCCTCCACCTTCTCCTCCACCAGCCCCTGCCACCGGGCGAAGGAGCGGTAGAGGCCGTCGTC
This sequence comes from Isurus oxyrinchus, assembly GCA_026770705.1. Taxonomy (NCBI): domain Eukaryota; kingdom Metazoa; phylum Chordata; class Chondrichthyes; order Lamniformes; family Lamnidae; genus Isurus; species Isurus oxyrinchus. The sequence continues at coordinate 116,100 of JANJGN010000197.1, forward strand.
GGCCGAGCTGCGCTCCCAGGGGAAGTTGCCGGTGAGGAGGCTGTAGAGCAGCACCCCGTAGGCCCAGACATCCTCGCTGCAGCGCACCCTCGCCCCCAGCCGCTGAGCCGCCTCGTCGCACAGCTCGGGCGCCATGTAGGGCACGGAGCTGGGCGTGTGCCAGACGTTGAGGCCGGTCCTCCTCACCAGGCCGAAGTCGGCCAGCTTGACGCAGCGGCACTCCCGGTCGAAGAGCAGGATGTTCTCGGGCTTGACGTCCCGGTGCACCAGCCCCTGCCCGTGGAGGTGCTCCAGGGCCAAGGCCACCTGGAGGGCGCAGCGCTTGGCAGCGGGTTCCGGGATGCCAACCTGCAGAGAGAGAGAGAGAGAGAGAGAGAGGGGGTGACTCGTGACTCCCGTCCGCTCCAAATACCAGGGGGAGGGGAGGCCAAAAGTGGGGGGGGGGGGAATCGCCCGGGGCCAGCGGCGAGGCCTTTGTCTTTGACGGAGTCACATCCCCCGAGACCCCTTCACCGGAGCCGTGACCCCAACACAGTCTGACTAATCCTCCCAACACAACCCCAACACAGTCTGACTAACCCCCTCAACGTGACCCCAACACAGTCTGACTACCCCCCAACACGACCCCAACACAGTCTGACTACTCCCCAACACGACCCCAACACAGTCTGACTACCCCCCAACGTGACCCCAACACAGTCTGACTACCCCCCAACACGACCCCAACACAGTCTGACTACTCCCCAACACGACCCCAACACAGTCTGACTACCCCCCAATGCGACCCCAACACAGTCTGACTAACCCCAACATGACCCCAACACAGTCTGACTAACCCCCCAACACAGTCTGACTAACCCCCAACGCAACCCCAACACAGTCTGACTACCCCCTCAACGTGACTCCAACACAGTCTGACTATCCCCCAACGAACCCCAACACAGTCTGACTATGCCCAATGCAACCCAACACAGTCTAACTAACCCCCCAACACAATCTGACTAACCCCCCAATGTGCCCCCAACACAGTCTAACTAACCCCCCAACACGGTCTAACTAACCCCCCAACATGCCCCCAACACAGTCTGACTACCCCCCCAACACCACCCCAACACAGTCTGACTACCCCCCAACACGACCTCAACACAGTCTGACTAACCCCCCAATGCAACCCCAACACAGTCTGACTACCCCCCAGCGCACCCCCAACACAGTCTGACTACCCCCCAACATGACCCCAACACAGTCTGACTACCCCCCAACGAACCCCAACACAGTCTGACTAACACTCCCAATGCAACCCCAACACAGTCTGACTACCCCCCAACGCGACCCCAACACAGTCTGACTACCCCCCAACACGACCCCAACACAGTCTGACTAACGCCCCAACACGACCCCAACACAGTCTGACTAACGCCCCAACACGACCCCAACACAGTCTGACTAACGCCCCAACGCGACCCCAACACACTCTGACTGACCCCCAACGCAACGCCTCCCACCGAGCCCCTTGTGGAGTATTAGGGACTGGACACCCAAAAAGGTCGGTCAGAAAGGGAGGTTAAGGCAGCGTCTGAAAGGAGAGGGAGAGATGGAGAGGGACAGAGAGAGAGGGAGATAAAGAGAGAGAGAGGGAGAGAGGGGAGAGGAGAGAAAGAGAGAGATAGAGAGGGACAGAGAGAGAGAGAGGGAGATAAAGAGAGACGGGGTGAGAGAGAGAGAGAGAGATAGAGAGGGACAGAGGGAGGGAGATAGGGGTAGAGAGAGAGAGCAAGAAAGAGAGGCAGAGAGAGGGACCGAAGGAGAGAGAGAGAAGGAAAGAAAGAAAGAGAGAGAGACATGGAGAGGGAGAGAGAGAGAGGGACGCAGAGAGAGAGATAGACATGGACAGAGGGAGGGAGAGATGGGTAGGGGGAGAGAGGGAGAGAAAGGGAGAGAGAGAGGGGCAGAGAGAGAGAGAGTTTTAGGGGGAATTTCAGAGTTTGGGGCCCCCTCCCCCAGGCAGCTGAAGGCCCGGCCGCCAATGGTGGAGCGATGGGAATCGGGGGGATGCTCGAGAGGCCGGAATCGGAGGAGCGGAGAGATCTCGGAGGGTTGTAGGAGGTTCCAGAGATAGGGAGGGAGGGATTTGAACAGGAGGATGAGAATTGTAGGGGCTGGAGGAGGTTACAGAGATAGGGAGGGAGGGAGTGAGGGAGGGATTTGAACAGGAGGATTAGAATTGTAGGGGCTGGAGGAGGTTACAGAGATAGGGAGGGAGGGGGTGAGAGGGGGATTTGAACAGGAGGATGAGAATTGTAGGGGCTGGAGGAGTTTACAGAGATAGGGAGGGAGGGGATGAGGGAGGATTTGAACAGGAGATGAGAATTGTAGGGGCTGGAGGAGGTTACAGAGATAGGGAGGGAGGGGGTGAGGGAGGGATTTGAATAAGAGGATGAGAATTGTAGAGGCTGGAGGAGGTTACAGAGATAGGGAGGGAAGGGGTGAAGGAGGGATTTGAACAGGAGGATGAGAATTGTAGAGGCTGGAGGAGGTTACAGAGATAGGGAGGGAGGGATTTGAACAGGAGGATGAGAATTGTAGGGGCTGGAGGAGGTTACAGAGATAGTGAGGGAGGGGGTGAGGGAGGGACATGAACAGGAGGATGAGAATTGTAGGGGCTGGAGGAGGTTACAGAGATAGAGAGGGAGGGGGTGAGGGAGGGATTTGAACAGGAGGATGAGAATTGTAGGGGCTGGAGGAGGATACAGAGATAGGGAGGGAGGGGGAGAGAGAGGGATTTGAACAGGAGGATGAGAATTGTAGGGGCTGGAGGAGGTTACAGAGATAGGGAGGGAGGGGGTGAGAGAGGGATTTGAACAGGAGGATGAGAATTGTAGGGGCTGGAGGAGGTTACAGAGATAGGGAGGGAGGGGGTGAGGGAGGGATTTGAACAGGAGGATGAGAATTGTAGCGACTGGAGGAGGTTACAGAGATAGGGAGGGAGGGAGTGAGGGAGGGATTTGAACAGGAGGATGAGAATTGTAGGGGCTGGAGGAGGTTACAGAGATAGGGAGGGAGGGGGTGATGGAGGGATTTGAACAGGAGGATGAGAATTGTAGGGGCTGGAGGAGGTTACAGAGATACGGAGGGAGGGGGTGAGGGAGGGATTTGAACAAGAGGATGAGAATTTGAAAATCGAGGCATTGTCGGACCGGGAGGTGGTGTGGGGAGGGGACCGGGGAGTGGGCGGGTGGGGGGGGGCGGTGAACTGAACTTGGCATCGCCGATCTCGACTTGGGGGAAACCACTCAGCCCCTCATCCCACGCAAACCATAGCGTCCGTCTGTCTACCTGAGGCTGAATGAGGTCAAAGAGGTCACCGACGGGAGCGTACTCCTGCACAAAGACATAGTGGTCGTTGGACTCGAAGGCAATCCCGAAGGCGGTGGTGATGAAGGGGTGGGTGGAGAGGTAGAGCGAGACGCTGTATTCCCTCAGGAAACACCTGATCTTGGTTTTGTGTTTGTCCATGAGCTTCAGGGCCATCAGCGTACCTGGTGGGGGGGAGGTCGGTGGATGTGGGAGGACGGAGAGAGAGAGGGAGAGAGAATTCCAAAGTTTCACAACCCTTCGAGTGAAGACATTTCTCCTCATCTCAGCCCCAACTGATCAGCCCCCTTATCATGAGATTTTGACCCCCCACCCCCCGCGGGTTTTAGATTCCCCCAACCAGCGGGAACGAACGCTCAGCGTCCACCCTATCGAGTCCCTTCAGAACCTTCTAGGTTTTCATGAGACAAACCCCACCCTCCACCCCCCTCTCATTCTTCCAACCTCCAGAGATCATGAACCCAAAGTATCTCTCATCTGAGGACAAGCCCCTCATCCCAGGGACGCAACCGAGTGAGCCATCGGTGTACAGCCCCCAACTGCAAGGGTATCCTTCCTTAAACGTGGGGGCTGATACAGTCCCCGGCTTTCCAGATGTGGTCTGGCCGAAACCCTGCCCAATCTTTTTTACTCATTCACGGGGATGTGGGTGTCGCTGGTCGGGCCCAGTGTTTATTGCCCATTCCTAATTGCCCCTTGGGAAGGTGAGGGTGAGCAGCCTTCTTGAACCGCTGTGGTGTAGGTTAGGCGCTGTTAGGGAGGGAGTTCCAGGATTTTGTCCGTGTGGTGTAGGTACACCCATGGCGCTGTTAGGGAGGGAGTTCCAGGATTTTGTCCCCTGTGGTGTAAGTACACCCACGATGCTGTTAGGGAGGGAGTTCCAGGATTTTGTCTGTGTGCTGTAGGTACACTTACGGCGCTGTTAGGGAGGGAGTTCCAGGATTTTGTCCCTGTGGTGTAGGTACACCCACAGTGCTGTTAGGGAGGGAGTTCCAGGATTTTGTCCCTGTGGTGTAGGTACACCCACGGTGCTGTTAGGGAGGGAGTTCCAGGATTTTGTCCCTGTGGTGTAGGTACACCCACGGCGCTGTTAGGGAGGGAGTTCCAGGATTTTGTCCGTGTGGTGTAGGTACACCCACAGTGCTGTTAGGGAGGGAGTTCCAGGATTTTGTCCCTGTGGTGTAGGTACACCCACGGCGCTGTTAGGGAGGGAGTTCCAGGATTTTGTCCGTGTGGTGTAGGTACACCCACAGTGCTGTTAGGGAGGGAGTTCCAGGATTTTGTCCGTGTGGTGTAGGTACACCCACGGTGCTGTTAGGGAGGGAGTTCCAGGATTTTGTCCATGTGGTGTAGGTACACCCACGGCGCTGTTAGGGAGGGAGTTCCAGGATTTTGTCCGTGTGGTGTAGGTACACCCACGGCGCTGTTAGGGAGGGAGTTCCAGGATTTTGTCTGTGTGGTGTAGGTACACCCACGGCGCTGTTAGGGAGGGAGATCCAGGATTTTGTCCGTGTTGTGTAGGTACACCCACGGCGCTGTTAGGGAGGGAGTTCCAGGATTTTGTCCGTGTGGTGTAGGTACACCCACGGCGCTGTTAGGGAGGGAGTTCCAGGATTTTGTCCCGTGTGGTGTAGGTACACCCACGCTGCTGTTAGGGAGGGAGTTCCAGGATTTTGTCTGTGTGGTGTAGGTACACCCATGGTGCTGTTAGGGAGGGAGTTCCAGGATTTTGTCCGTGTGGTGTAGGTACACCCATGGTGCTGTTAGGGAGGGAGTTCCAGGATTTTGTCCCGTGTGATGTAGGTACACCCATGGTGCTGTTAGGAAGGGAGTTCCAGGATTTTGTCCGTGTGGTGTAGGTACACCCACGGCACTGTTAGGGAGGGAGTTCCAGGATTTTGTCTGTGTCGTGTTGGTACACCCACGGTGCTGTTAGGGAGGGAGTTCCAGGATTTTGTCCGTGTGGTGTAGGTACGCCCACAGTGCTGTTAGGGTGGGAGTTCCAGGATTTTGTCCGTGTGGTGTAGGTACACCCACGGCGCTGTTAGGGAGGGAGTTCCAGGATTTTGTCCCTGTGGTTTAGGTACACCCACGGTGCTGTTAGGGAGGGAGTTCCAGGAATTTGTCTGTGTGGTGTAGGTACACCCACGGCGCTGTTAGGGAGGGAGTTCCAGGATTTTGTCCATGTGGTGTAGGTACACCCACGGCGCTGTTAGGGAGGGAGTTCCAGGATTTTGTCAGTGTGGTGTAGGTACACTCACGGCGCTGTTAGGGAGGGAGTTCCAGGATTTTGTCCGTGTGATGTAGGTACACCCACGGCGCTGTTAGGGAGGGAGTTCCAGGATTTTGTCCGTGTGATGTAGGTACACCCACGGCGCTGTTAGGGAGGGAGTTCCAGGATTTTGTCCGTGTGGTGGAGGTACACCCACGGCGCTGTTAGGGAGGGAGTTCCAGGATTTTGTCCGTGTGGTGTAGGTACACCCACGGCGCTGTTAGGGAGGGAGTTCCAGGATTTTGACGCAGCGACAGTGAAGGAACGGCCGATATATTTCCAAGTCAGGATGCTGAGGCGCTTGGAGGGGAACTTCCAGGTGGGGGTGTTCCCATGTGTCTGCTGCCCTTGTCCTTCTAGAGTAGTGGTCGTGGGTTTGGAAGGTGCTGTCGAAGGAGCCTTGGTGAGTTGCTGCAGTGCATCTTGTAGATGGTACACACGCTGCTGCTACTGTGCGTCGGTGGTGGAGGGAGTGAATGTTTGTGGATGGGGTACCGATCAAGCGGGGCTGCTTTGTCCTGGACGGTGTCGAGCTTCTTGAGTGTTGTGGGAGCTGCAACTCATCCAGGCAAGTGGGGAGTATCCCATCACACTCCTGGACTTGTGCCTTGTAGATGGTGGACAGGCTTTGGGGGGAGTCAGGAGGTGAGTGACTCTCCGCAGGATTCCCAGCCTCTGACCTGCTCTAGCAGAAGAGCGGATTAGTCCTGTACACCAAACCCCTGGCCACCTGCTAGCCAGCACTCCCAGGGGGCGAGCTACCTGCACGCTCGAGCGGATGTGATTCGGGACGGCCATTTTGGAGCTCGTCAACTTGGCTAACTGGTCGCGGGTGGGGGGGGGGGGGGCGGGTGGGGAAAAGGAGAGGGTGGATGAGGGAGGCGCAGCGGATGCCGGCGCCGGGAGTTCGGGACCCTCGAAGGCTAAAGGCGATGGCGGTCGGACCGGCTGCTCTGCTTCGCCCCGCCCCCACCCCCTACGCAGCGCCCGGCGGAAGACAGGAGAGGGCGTGGCGGCCCCGGCTCACCTCGGAAGCGGTGTTTGCCAAGCTGCACCTTGCCAAAGCTGCCGCAGCCCAGCTCCTTGATGACCTCATAGTGGTCGGTGACTTCCATGCGGGCAAGCGACTGCGACAGCAGCAGCATCATCTCCTCGATGAAGAGGTCCGGACCCAGAGCAGACCCTCCCTCCATCGCCAAAGGGGGCCGCGTGCAGGGGGGGCAGCAGCCGCTCCGGGCGCACGTCAGGGAACTGCCAAGGAACGAGAGGCACAATGACACAGAGCAGCAATCCTGGCACCGAGCGGCTCCGCCAAGGGGCATCGCTTATTCAGCAGGGAATGGATCACTCACAACGTAACTATACAGAGTCACTGTTTATTCAGCAGGGTAAGGATCACTCACTGTGTAACTATACAGAGTCACTGTTTATTCAGTGTAAGGATCACTCACTGTGTAACTGTACAGAGTCACTGTTTATTCAGCAGGGTAAGGATCAATCACTGTGTAACTGTACAGAGTCACTGTTTATTCAGGGTAAGAATCACTCACTGTGTAACTGTACAGAGTCACTGTTTATTCAGTGTAAGGATCACTCACTGTGTAACTGTACAGAGTCACTGTTTATTCAGCAGGGTAAGGATCAATCACTGTGTAACTGTACAGAGTCACTGTTTATTCAGGGTAAGAATCACTCACTGTGTAACTGTACAGAGTCACTGTTTATTCAGGGTAAGAATCACTCACTGTGTAACTGTACAGAGTCACTGTTTATTCAGGGTAAGGATCATTCACTGTGTAACTATACAGAGTCACTGTTTATTCAGCAGGGTAAGGATCATTCACTGTGTAACTGTACAGAGTCACTGTTTATTCAGGGTAAGGATCACTCACTGTGTAACTGTACAGAGTCACTGTTTATTCAGCAGGGTAAGGGTCACTCACTGTATAACTGTACAGAGTCACTGTTTATTCAGCGTAAGGATCACTCACTATGTAACTGTACAGAGTCACTGTTTATTCAGGGTAAGGATCACTCACTGTGTAACTGTACAGAGTCACTGTTTATTCAGCGTAAGAATCACTCACTGTGTAACTGTACAGAGTCACTGTTTATTCATGGTAAGGATCACTCACTGTGTAACTGTACAGAGTCACTGTTTATTCAGGGTAAGGATCATTCACTGTGTAACTATACAGAGTCACTGTTTATTCAGCAGGGTAAGGATCATTCACTGTGTAAATGTACAGAGTCACTGTTTATTCAGCAGGGTAAGGATCATTCACTGTGTAACTGTACAGAGTCACTGTTTATTCAGGGTAAGGATCATTCACTGTGTAACTATACAGAGTCACTGTTTATTCAGCAGGGTAAGGATCATTCACTGTGTAACTATACAGAGTCACTGTTTATTCAGGGTAAGGATCATTCACTGTGTAAATGTACAGAGTCACTGTTTATTCAGCAGGGTAAGGATCATTCACTGTGTAACTGTACAGAGTCACTGTTTATTCAGGGTAAGGATCATTCACTGTGTAACTATACAGAGTCACTGTTTATTCAGGGTAAGGATCATTCACTGTGTAACTATACAGAGTCACTGTTTATTCAGCAGGGTAAGTATCATTCACTGTGTAACTGTACAGAGTCACTGTTTATTCAGTAGGGTAAGGGTCAGTCACTGTGTAACTGTACAGAGTCACTGTTTATTCAGCAGGGTAAGAATCACTCACTGTGTAACGATACAGAGTCACTGTTTATTCAGCAGGGTTAGGATCACTCACTGTGTAACTGTACAGAGTCAGTGTTTATTCAGCAGGGTTCGGATCACTCACTGTGTAACTGTACAGAGTCACTGTTTATTCAGGGTAAGGATCAGGCACTGTGTAACTGTACAGAGTCACTGTTCATTCAGCAGCGTAAGGAGCACTCACTGTGTAACTGTACTGAGTCACTGTTTATTCAGCAGGTTAAGGATAACTCACTGCGTAACTGTACAGAGTCACTGTTTATTCAGCAGGGTAAGAATCACTCACTGTGTAACTATACAGAGTCACTGTTTATTCAGCAGGGTTAGGATCACTCACTGTGTAACTGTACAGAGTCAGTGTTTATTCAGCAGGGTTAGGATCACTCACTGTGTAACTGTACAGAGTCACTGTTTATTCAGGGTAAGGATCAGGCACTGTGTAACTGTACAGAGTCACTGTTCATTCAGCAGCGTAAGGAGCACTCACTGTGTAACTGTACAGAGTCACTGTTTATTCTGATTAAGGATCACTCACTGTGTAACTGTACAGAGTCACTGTTTATTCAGCAGGGTAAGGATCACACACTGGTTAACTGTACAGAGTCACTGTTTATTCAGGTTAAGGATCATTCACTGTGTAACTGTAGAGTTACTGTTTATTCAGCACGGTAATGATCACTCAGTGTGTAACTGTACAGAGTCACTGTTTATTCAGGGTAAGGATCAGTCACTGTGTAACTGTACAGAGTCACTGTTTATTCAGGGTAAGGATCACTCACTGAGTAACTGTACAGAGTCACTGTTTATTCAGGCTAAGGATCATTCACTCTGTAACTGTACAGAGTCACCTTTTATTCAGGGTAAGGATCACTCACTGTGTAACTGTACAGAGTCACTGTTTATTCAGCAGGGTAAGGATCACTCACTGTGTGATTGTACAGAGTCACTGTCTATTCAGCAGGGTAAGGATCACTCACTGTGTAACTGAACAGAGTCACTGTTTATTCAGCAGGGTAAGGATCACTCACTGTGTAACTGTACAGAGTCACTGTCTATTCAGCAGGGTAAGGATCACTCACTGCATAACTGTACAGAGTCACTGTTTATTCAAAGTAAGGATCACTCACTGTGTAACTGTACAGAGTCACTGTTTATTCAGCAGGGTAAGGAACACTAACTGTGTAACTGTACAGAGTCACTGTTTATTCAGGTAAGGATCACTCACTGTGTAACTGTACAGAGTCACTGTTTATTCAGCAGGGTAAGGATCACTCACTGTGTAACTGTACAGCGTCACTGCTTATTCAGGGTAAGGATCACTCACTGTGTAACTGTACAGAGTCACTGTTTATTCAGGGTAAGGATCACTCACTGTGTAACTGTACAGAGTCACTGTTTATTCAGCAGGGCAGGGATCAGTCACTGTGTAACTGTACAGAGTCACTGCTTATTCAGGGTAAGTATCAATCACTGTGTAACTGTAAAGAGTCACTGTTTATTCAGGGTAAGGATCACTCACTGTGTAACTGTACAGACTCTGTTTATTCAGCAGGGTAAGGATCACTCACTGTGTAACTGTACAGAGTCACTGCTTATTCAGGGTAAGGATCAGTCACTGTGTAACTGTACAGAGTCACTGTTCATTCAGCAGCGTAAGGAGCACTCACTGTGTAACTGTACAGAGTCACTGTTTATTCAGCAGTGTAAGGATAACTCACTGCGTAAATGTACAGAGTCACTGTTTATTCTGATTAAGGATCACTCACTGTGTAACTGTACAGAGTCACTGTTTATTCAGCAGGGTAAGGATCACACACTGGTTAACTGTACAGAGTCACTGTTTATTCAGGTTAAGGATCATTCACTGTGTAACTGTAGAGTTACTGTTTATTCAGCAGGGTAATGATCACTCAGTGTGTAACTGTACAGAGTCATTTTTTATTCAGTGTAAGGATCACTCATGTGTATCTGTACAGAGTCACTGTTTATTCAGGCTTAGGATCATTCACTCTGTAACTGTACAGAGTTACAGTTTATTCAGGGTAATTTTCACTCACTGCGTAACTGTACAGAGTCAATGTTTAATCAGCAGGGTTTCGGATCACTCAGTGTGTAACTGTACAGAGTCACTGTTTATTCAGCAGGGTAAGGATCACTCACTGTGTAACTGTACAGAGTCAGTGTTTATACAGGGTAAGGATCACTCACTGTGTAACTGTACAGTGTCACTGTTTACTCAGGGTAAGGATCACTCACTGTGTAATTGTACAGAGTCACTGTTTATTCAGCAGGGTAAGGGTCACTCACGTTGGAAATGTACAGAGTCACTGTTTTTTCAGGGTAAGGATTGCTCAATTTGTAACTGTACAGAGTCACTGTTTATTCAGCAGGGTAATGGTCACTCACGTTGGAAATGTACAGAGTCACTGTTTTTTCAGGGTAAGGATTGCTCAATTTGTAACTGTACAGAGTCACTGTTTATTCAGGGTAAGGATCACTCACTGTGTAACTGTACAGAGTCACTGTTTATTCAGCAGGGTAAGGATCACTCACTGTGTAAATGTACAGAGTCACTGTTTATTCAAGGTAAGGATCACTCACCGTGTAACTGTACGGAGTCACTGTTTATTCAGGGTAAGCATCACTCACTCTGTAACTGTACACAATCACTGTTTATTCAGCAGGATTAGGATCACTTACTGTGTAACTGTACAGAGTCACTGTTTATTCGGGGTAAGGATCACTCAATGTGTAACTGTACAGAGTCACTGTTTATTCAGGGTAAGGATCACTCACTATGTAACTGTACAGAGTCACTGTTTATTCAGCAGGGTAAGGGTCACTCACTGTGTAACTGTACAGAGTCATTGTTTATTCAGGGTAAGGATCACTCACTGTGTAACTGTACAGAGTCACTGTTTATTCAGGGTTAGGATTACTCACTGTGTAACTGTGCAGAGTCACTGTTTATTCAGCAGGGTTAGGATCACTCAGTGTGTAACTGTACAGAGTCACTGGTTATTCAGCAGGGTTAGGATCACTCACTGTGTAACTGTACAGAGTCACTGTTTATTCAGGGTAAGGATCACTCACTGTGTAACTGTACAGAGTCACTGTTTATTCAGGGTAAGGATCGTTCACTGTGTAACAGTACAGAGTCACTGTGTATTCAGAGTAAGGATCACTCACTGTGTAATTGTACAGAGTCACTGTTTATTCAGCAGGGCAAGTGTCACTCACTGTGTAACTGTACTGAGTCACTGTTTATTCAGCAGGGTAAGGATAACTCACTGCGTAACTGTACAGAGTCACTGTTTATTCAGTAGGGTAAGGGTCAGTCACTGTGTAACTGTACAGAGTCACTGTATATTCAGCAGGGTAAGAATCACTCACTGTGTAACTATACAGAGTCACTGTTTATTCAGCAGGGTTAGGATCACTCACTGTGTAACTGTACAGAGTCACTGTTTATTCAGGGTAAGGATCGTTCACTGTGTAACAGTACAGAGTCACTGTGTATTCAGAGTAAGGATCACTCACTGTGTAATTGTACAGAGTCACTGTTTATTCAGCAGGGCAAGTGTCACTCACTGTGTAACTGTACTGAGTCACTGTTTATTCAGCAGGGTAAGGATAACTCACTGCGTAACTGTACAGAGTCACTGTTTATTCAGTAGGGTAAGGGTCAGTCACTGTGTAACTGTACAGAGTCACTGTTTATTCAGCAGGGTAACAATCACTCACTGTGTAACTATACAGAGTCACTGTTTATTCAGCAGGGTTAGGATCACTCACTGTGTAACTGTACAGAGTCAGTGTTTATTCAGCAGGGTAAGGATCACTCACTGTGTAACTGTACAGAGTCACTGTTTATTCAGGGTAAGGATCAGGCACTGTGTAACTGTACAGAGTCACTGTTCATTCAGCAGCGTAAGGAGCACTCACTGTGTAACTGTACAGAGTCACTGTTTATTCAGCAGGGTAAGGATAACTCACTGCGTAACTGTACAGAGTCACTGTTTATTCTGATTAAGGATCACTCACTGTGTAACTGTACAGAGTCACTGTTTATTCAGCAGGGTAAGGATCACACACTGGTTAACTGTACAGAGTCACTGTTTATTCAGGTTAAGGATCATTCACCGTGTAACTGTAGAGTTACTGTTTATTCAGCAGGGTAATGATCACTCAGTGTGTAACTGTACAGAGTCATTTTTTATTCAGGGTAAGGATCACTCATGTGGATCTGTACAGAGTCACTGTTTATTCAGGCTAAGGATCATTCACTCTGTAACTGTACAGAGTCACTGTTTATTCAGGGTAAGGATCACTCACTGTGTAACTGTACAGAGTCACTGTTTATTCAGGGTAAGGATCACTCACTGTGTAACTGTACAGAGTCACTGTTTATTCAGCAGGGTAAGGATCACTCACTGTGTGATTGTACAGAGTCACTGTCTATTCAGCAGGGTAAGGATCACTCACTGCATAACTGTACAGAGTCACTGTTTATTCAAAGTAAGGATCACTCACTGTGTAACTGTACAGAGTCACTGTTTATTCAGCAGGGTAAGGAACACTAACTGTGTAACTGTACAGAGTCACTGTTTATTCAGGGTAAGGATCACTCACTGTGTAACTGTACAGAGTCACTGTTTATTCAGCAGGGCAGGGATCAGTCACTGTGTAACTGTACAGAGTCACTGCTTATTCAGGGTAAGTATCACTCACTGTGTAACTGTAAAGAGTCACTGTTTATTCAGGGTAAGGATCACTCACTGTGTAACTGTACAGACTCTGTTTATTCAGCAGGGTAAGGATCACTCACTGTGTAACTGTACAGAGTCACTGCTTATTCAGGGTAAGGATCAGTCACTGTGTAACTGTACAGAGTCACTGTTCATTCAGCAGCGTAAGGAGCACTCACTGTGTAACTGTACAGAGTCACTGTTTATTCAGCAGCGTAAGGATAACTCACTGCGTAAATGTACAGAGTCACTGTTTATTCTGATTAAGGATCACTCACTGTGTAACTGTACAGAGTCACTGTTTATTCAGCAGGGTAAGGATCACACACTGGTTAACTGTACAGAGTCACTGTTTATTCAGGTTAAGGATCATTCACTGTGTAACTGTAGAGTTACTGTTTATTCAGCAGGGTAATGATCACTCAGTGTGTAACTGTACAGAGTCATTTTTTATTCAGGGTAAGGATCACTCATGTGTATCTGTACAGAGTCACTGTTTATTCAGGCTAAGGATCATTCACTCTGTAACTGTACAGAGTTACAGTTTATTCAGGGTAATTTTCACTCACTGCGTAACTGTACAGAGTCAATGTTTAATCAGCAGGGTTTCGGATCATTCAGTGTGTAACTGTACAGAGTCACTGTTTATTCAGCAGGGTAAGGATCACTCACTGTGTAACTGTACAGAGTCACTGTTTATACAGGGTAAGGATCACTCACTGTGTAACTGTACAGTGTCACTGTTTACTCAGGGTAAGGATCACTCACTGTGTAATTGTACAGAGTCACTGTTTATTCAGCAGGGTAAGGGTCACTCACGTTGGAAATGTACAGAGTCACTGTTTTTTCAGGGTAAGGATTGCTCAATTTGTAACTGTACAGAGTCACTGTTTATTCAGCAGGTTAATGGTCACTCACGTTGGAAATGTGCAGAGTCACTGTTTTTTCAGGGTAAGGATTGCTCAATTTGTAACTGTACAGAGTCACTGTTTATTCAGCAGGGTAATGGTCACTCACGTTGGAAATGTACAGAGTCACTGTTTTTTCAGGGTAAGGATTGCTCAATTTGTAACTGTACAGAGTCACTGTTTATTCAGGGTAAGGATCACTCACTGTGTAACTGTACAGAGTCACTGTTTATTCAGCAGGGTAAGGATCACTCACTGTGTAAATGTACAGAGTCACTGTTTATTCAAGGTAAGGATCACTCACCGTGTAACTGTACGGAGTCACTGTTTATTCAGGGTAAGCATCACTCACTCTGTAACTGTACACAATCACTGTTTATTCAGCAGGATTAGGATCACTTACTGTGTAACTGTACAGAGTCACTGTTTATTCGGGGTAAGGATCACTCAATGTGTAACTGTACAGAGTCACTGTTTATTCAGGGTAAGGATCACTCACTATGTAACTGTACAGAGTCACTGTTTATTCAGCAGGGTAAGGGTCACTCACTGTGTAACTGTACAGAGTCATTGTTTATTCAGGGTAAGGATCACTCACTGTGTAACTGTACAGAGTCACTGTTTATTCAGCAGGGTACGGATCACACACTGTGCAACTGTACAGGGTTCCTGTTTATTCAGGGTAAGGATCACTCACTGTGTAACTGTACAGAGTCACTGTTTATTCAGGGTTTGGATCACTCACTGTGTAACTGTGCAGAGTCACTGTTTATTCAGCAGGGTTAGGATCACTCACAGTGTAACTGTACCTAGTCACTGTGTATTCAGAGTAAGGATCACTCACTGTGTAATTGTACAGAGTCACTGTTTATTCAGCAGGGCAAGGGTCACTCACTGTGTAACTGTACAGAGTCACTGTTTATTCATGGTAAGGATCGCTCACTGTGTATCTGTACAGAGTCACTGTTTATTCAGCAGGGTAAAGATCACTCACTGTGTAACTGTACAGAGCCACTGTTTATTCAGCAGGGTAAGGATCACTCACTGTGTAACTCTAGAGAGTCAGTGTTTATTCAGCAGGGTAAGGGTCCCTCACTGTGTAGCTGCACAGAGTCACTGTTTATTCAGGGTAAGGATCGCTCACTGTGTAACTGTACAGAGTCACTGTTTATTCAGCAGGGTAAGGGTCACTCTCTGTAACTGTACAGGGTTACTCTTTATTCAGGGTAAGAATCACTCACTGTGTAACTGTACAGAATCACTGTTTATTCAAGGTTAAGGATCACTCAGTGTGTAACTGTGCAGAGTCACTGTTTATTCAGGGTAAGGATCACTCACTGTGTAACTGTACAGTGTCACTGTGTATTCAGAGTAAGGATCACTCACTGTGTAATTGTACAGAGTCACTGTTTATTCAGCAGGGTAAGGGTCACTCACTGTGGTTACTGTACAGAGTCCCTGTTTATTCATGGTAAGGATCACTCACTGTGTAACTGGACAGAGTCACTGTTTATTCAGCAGGGTAAAGATCACTCACTGTGTAACTGTACAGAGCCACTGTTTATTCAGCAGGGTAAGGATCACTCACTGTGTAACTGTAGAGAGTCACTGTTGATTCAGCAGGGTAAGGGTCACTCACTGTGTAACTGTACAGAGTCACTGTTTATTCAGGGTAAGGGTCACTCACTGTGTAACTGTACAGAGTCACTGTTTATTCAGCAGGGTAAGGATCACTCACTGTGTAACTGTACATAGTCACTGTTTATTCAGGGTAAGGGTCACTCACTGTGTAACTGTACAGAGTCACTGTTTATTCAGCAGGGTAAGGGTCACTCACTGTGTAACTGTACAGAGTCACTGTTTATTCAGGGTAAGGATCACTCACTGTGTAACTGTACAGAGTCACTGTTTATTCAGGGTAAGGATCACTCACTGTGTAACTGTACAGAATCACTGTTTATTTAGGGTTAAGGATCACTCACTGTGTTACTGTGCTGAGTCACTGTTTATTCAGGGTACGGATCACTCACTGTACCTGTACAGAGTCACTGTTTATTCCGCAGGTTAAGGGTCACTCACTGTGTAACTGTACAGTGTCACTGTTTATTCAGGGTAAGGGTCACTCACTGTAACTGTACAGAGTCACTGTTTATTCAGAGTAAGGGTCACTCACTGTAACTGTACAGAGTCACTGTTTATTCAGCAGGTTCAGGGTCACTCACTGTGTAACTGTACAGAGTCACTGTTTATTCAGGGTAAGGGTCACTCACTGTAACTGTACAGAGTCACTGTTTAATCAGAGTAAGGTTCACTCACTGTAACTTTACAGAGTCACTGTTTATTCAGCAGGTTAAGGGTCACTCACTGTGTAACTGTACAGAGTCACTGTTTATTCAGGGTAAGGAGCACTCACTGTGTAACTGTACAGAGTCACTGTTTATTCAGCAGGGTAAGGGTCACTCACTGTGTAACTGTACAGAGTCACTGTTTATTCAGGGTAAGGGTCACTCACTGTGTAACTGTACAGAGTCACTGTTTATTCAGCAGGGTAAGGGTCACTCACTGTAACTTTGCAGAGTCACTGTTTATTCAGCAGGGTAATGATCACTCACTGTATAACTGTACAGAGTCACTGTTTATTCAGTGTAAGTATCACTCACTGTGTAACTGTACAGAATCACTGTTTATTCAGGGTAAGGATCACTCACTGTGTAACTGTACAGAATCACTGTCTATTCAGGGTAAGGATCACTCCCTGTGTAACTGTACAGAATCACTGTTTATTCAGGGTACGGATCACTCCCTGTGTAACTACAGAATCACTGTTTATTCAGGGTACGGATCACTCCCTGTGTAACTACAGAATCACTGTTTATTCAGGGTAAGGATCACTCCCTGTTTAACTTTACACAGTTTATTCAGCAGGATCAGGATCACTCACTGTTTAGCTATACGGATTGTCATTATTCACTGGAGATCGTGCGCTGTAATATCAGCCCCACTGTTCCCTGAGCTATGACCTATGTTTTGCCAAACCACCAGTTTGGCCCAATTCTGGCTCGCTGTTTAATTTATGCTAACACTATATCAGCACTAGGTTTGTAAACTTCGCAAGCTGGTAAGTATTTACTGAACAAACTGTCATTAACACGTTGGCTAAATAAAGACACATGAACTGCTAATTTCTGACTCTCTATAACCTAATCTCTACAGCTTCTTGAATCCCTATACACACAAATAGAAGACACACAAAAACATGGATTGTTAGCATGGGTAAAACTGTTCAATAACTGCATTTCCAGAGTGCAGGGATAAAAGCAAGGTACTGCGGATGCTGGAAATCCAAAACAAAAACAGAAACAGAAATACTTGGAAAAACTCGGTGGAGAAGAGCACTGTTGATGTTTCGAGCGCTCATGACCCTTCCACAGAAGTATGTAAAAATAGGAAAGCGGTGACATGTCAGCTGGTTTATGGGAGTGGGTGGGTTGGGACAAGAAGAGCTGGATGGAGGGCCAGTGATAGGTGGAGATAACCAAAAGATGTCACAGACAAAAGGACAAAGAGGTGTTGAAGGTAGGGATATTATCTACAGAAATGTGCTAATTAAGGGTAGAAAGCAGGACAAGCAAGGTACAGATAGCCCTAGTGGGCGGGTGTGGGGTGGGGGTGGGGTAGGGGTAGGGATCGAAATAGGCTAAACAGTATTTGCTGGATTGATTTTCATGAATTTCTTCCAAATTCCTTTCAGTTCTTGTTGATGACATGATGTGATCTTCCAGCACTTGCAGTATTTAGTTCATTGGTTGAGCACTTGCCTTTCCAAGTCTCTAACAGTGATTTTCCCCTTTTCCTCTTGACAGGAGTTTCCAGAGAGAGAGAGAGCAGGTAATAGAGATAAGGGAAGAATAAGTCAGCTAACTATTATTGTAGGGTTACTGGAGTCTTACACGCACAGGAGAGAGAGGTTTTAGATCTTTTTCCTTCCAGCCTAGGAGTTAGTCCGGTGCACTGCTCTCACCCAGAACCTGGTCACCTGGGGACGAGCCAATTAAAACGTTATTGCCAGGCAGTGCCCCCTGAAACCGGACTCCTCCTCAGCACCATCCTGCCTTTCATGTTGCATTCTGTTCCAGGACAGCAACATTGTAGATATCCCTCCCACTGTTCCAGTGGGCATGTCTTTCATCCTGCAGCCACTGTAATTTTAATCCCAAGTCCAACAGAAAAGAAGAAAAGATCTCTCCCTTACATACCTTCACCCTTAAAAGAGATGAAACGCTGTTTCAAAAATACGTTTCATCACAAGGTATGTGACACGTGGACAACAAAGCACCAGACTGACTTCCATTCATCCTTCCGCCTCCTTATTTAATCTTATACAATCTTCAGCATTTCTTTTCCCTTTAACTTATTCCAGTATTTCACACCCGGGACAATGCATTCGCGATCGCTTTATCTTTGCCGGTAATATGAAACATCTTTACATTGCATGTTTAAAACAAACTCCATCTAAACAGCCTTGCATTTCGAGTTTTAAACTTTTCGATGAACGCCAGCGGGTTATGGTCAGTGTAGATTAGTGTTTCTTTGTTAGCGTATCGGACAGAACCTTCAAAGTGTTGAAGAGACAAGGACAATGCTAGAGTTTCTTTTTCTGCCTCCTCTGATGTTGATTAATTTTATTGTTTTGCCCCATATGTTCTCTATCTCTCATTGATCATCTTGCAATGGGACTGCTCCTACCCCCCAAGTCGCTCCTGCAGCGATACCTTTACGTTGAGCCCCCTCCAAGATGGTGTAGCCCTCCTGGTGATGTATTTTTTTTCCGGCCAGGTGCACGGCCTGAATTATGACGTGCAGCTCCTGTTTATAGACCTGAGGGGCCTTCGTGGCTCCTTGCAGGCGTTGCCCGTCTTTTACCAAGACCTGATCAAAGTCTGTAACGTGGTCGCCTCGTGACGCAGCTCTCCCCCGTCAGGAGTAGCGACGATCGTCAGAGAGCCGCTGCTCAGGAATCCGCCCCTTCGTCCCTTTCAGTGGCTGGCGGAGAGGAGGGCCGTGGCTGCCGGGGTTGACCAGGATCGGGGACGTGCTGGGTGGCGGAGGAGTCGGCTGGAGGTTTCCGTGGGAGTTGGCGCGTTGTGGATGTCCAGCTTGCGGCCGTTGCCATTCAAGACCTCAGGACGGTCCTGCTCGGACCCGATGTTATACTGGGCCTCGAGGTAGCCCAGGTTCATCCTGAGCGTTCCCCAGTTCAGACGGAATTCCACATTGGCCCCCAAGGCCCGAGCCCTCCCTCGGGTACTGGTGCCCCCACAATATGAGCTGCCTTGGGGACATGCCCTCCCTGCCCTTTAATGTGTCGGTTCCCTGGACTCCCGGGACACTCGCCCCTTTTTGTGGTCTTGTGGAGTCCGTGGACCAAGTCGGTGTTAATTGTTGTAGGCTGCGCTCCCTTTTCAGTTACTTAACAAACCTTTTACCACTGCTTTGTTTGCACTTCAGCTCCTGATTTACGGGCACCCGGTGCACGGGGTGGGGGGGGGGGGGGGGTCGCCAGGGAGGGAGGAGGACCTCCTCGTGAACCTGCTCCTGGGCCTGGCCAAGGTGGGCATTAAACAGGCTCAGCTAGCGGACGATCGAGGGGGGGGGGGGGAGGGGGTTGTCCGCCCCTCTTCCGCGGCTATGATCGCGGCCGGGTGTCCCTGGAGAGGGGGCACACGGTGTCCATTGGCACCGCCGAGGCCTTGCGTGCCCAGTGGGCACCAGGCGGACTGGGGCGCTTTATCAACCCTCTTAACCACATAGAGAGTCTACAGCACAGAAAAAGGCCATTCGGCCCATCGAGTCTGCACCAGGCAAACAAGTATCTAACTGTTCTAATCCCATTTTCCCAGCACTAGGCCCATAGCCTTGTCTGCCAGGTGGCATTGCAAGGGCCCATCCAAATACTTCTTAAATGTTATGAGGGTTTCTGCCTCTACCACCCTTTCAGGCAGCGAGTTCCTGATTCCCACCACCCTCTGGGTGAAACAATTCTTCCTCACATCCCCTCTAAAGCTCCTGCCCCTTACCTTGAATCTATGCCCCCCTGGTTATTGATTCCTCCACCAAGGGGAAACGTTCCTTCCTGTCCACCCTATCTATGGCCCTCATAATTTTATACACCTCAATCATGTCCCCCCTCAATCTCCTCTGCTGCAGGGAAAATAACCCCAGTCTATCCAATCTCTCCTCATAACTAACACTCTCCAGCCCAGGCAACATCCTGGTAAATCTCCGCTGCTCTCTCTTTAGTGCAATCACATCCTTCCTATAATGCGGATTCCAGAACTGCACACAATACTCTAGCTGTGGCCTATCCAGCGTTTTATACAGTTCCAGCATAACCTTCCTGCTCTTATATTCTAGGCCTCGGCTAATAGAGGCAAGTATCCCATATGCCTTCTTAACCACCTTACCTACCTGTCCCGCTACCTTAAGGGACCGGTGGACATGCACACCAAGGTCCCTCTGATCCTCGGATTGATGTTTGTAAGTTGCCTTTAAATTTGGTCTTTGGTTTTGCAGTGACCCTAACTTCGGGGCTGTGTTTCACTTATACCTCGTTTGGTTAATTTAGTTCAATTGTTTGCCTCCAGAAGAGGGTACCCCCCCCCCCCACCCCCACCCCCAAGCCGTAAGCATCAGTTGCCATTTTAAAAGGGTTGGTAAAGTCAAGGGGCAGCCAACGCTGGCTCATTTATTAAGATTGCTTTCAGCTTTTCAAAGGCCGATTGGCATTCTGCTAGCCATACCGCTATTGCCTGTTAACACATCGGTGAGCGGTACAGCTATTGTGCCAAGATTAGGCACAAACTTTCTATGAAACCCACCATTCATTCCCAAAAACATCAGGATTTACATCGAAACTAGGAGCAGGAGGAGGCCATTCAGCCCCTCGAGCCTGCTCCCCCATTCTTTATGGTCATGGCTGATCATCCAACTCAATAGCCTGCTCCTGCTTTCTCCCCCATACCCTTTGATCCCTTTTGCCACCAAGAGCTATATCCAACTCCGTCTTGGAAACACACAATGCTTTGGCCTCAACTACTTTCTGTGGTAGTGAATTCCACAGACTCACCACTCTCCGGGCGAAGACATTTCTCCTCATCTCAGTCCTCAATGGTCTATCCCATATCCTCAGACTGTGACCCCCCCCCCCACCCCCCTCTGGTTCTGGACTCCCCCCACCATCGGGAACATCCTTCCTGCATCTACCCTGTCCAGTCCTGTTAGACAGAACTCACTTAGTTTTGGGAATGGAGAAATTCTATCAAAGTGTTTTCTTTTGCTGCTCTTTGCAACATGTTCCCTTGTCCCCACGAATTTCGCAAACTTGCTTTTGATCAGATTTATCACTAAGCCAGCCGACTGCAATTGCTTAAGCAGGTCCTCTAATTGCATCACATGTTCTTTCCATGTGTTACTGTATATTGCAGCATCATCTAAATAAACCACACAGCTAGACACCTCCGCTATGAGTTGATTCATAAGTCTCTGGATTGTAGCTGGGGCATTTTTAAACCCAGAAGGCAAGGTGGCTAGGCATTGATACAATCCACTGGGTGTAACAGTGGCGGATATTTCTTTAGCCTTTGATGTTAATGTAACCCCCTAATGTAACCCCCCTGTTTAAGATGGGAGTGAGGGAAATTACAGGCCGATTAGCCTGACCTCGGTCGTTGGTAAGATTTTAGAGTCCATTATTAAGGATGAGATTTCAGAATACTTGGAAGTGCATGGTAAAATCGGGCAAAGTCAGCATGGTTTCATCAAGGGGAGGTCATGCCTGACAAATCTGTTAGAATTCTTTGAGGAGGTAATGAGTAGGTTAGACAAAGGAGAGCCAATGGATGTTATCTACTTGCACTTCCAGAAGGCCTTTGACAAGGTGCCGCACAGGAGGATGCTCAGTAAGGTAAGAGCCCATGGTGTTAGAGGCAAGGTACTAGCATGGATAGAAGATTGGCTGTCTGGCAGGAGGCAGAGAGTGGGGATAAGGAAGTCCTTCTCAGGATGGCGGCCGGTGACTAGTGGAGTTCCGCAGGGGTCAGTGTTGGGACCACAACTTTTCACTTTATACATTAATGATCTAGATGAAGGAACTGAGGGCATCCTGGCTAAGTTTGCAGATGATACAAAGATAGGTGGCGGGACAGGTATTATTGAGGAAGCGGGGAGGCTGCAGAAGGATTTGGACAGGTTAGGAGAATGGGCAAAGAAGTGGCAGATGGAATACAACGTGGGGAAGTGTGAGGTCATGTACTTTGGTAGGAAGAATAGAGGCATAGACTATTTTCTAAATGGGGAGAGAATTCAGAAATCTGGAGTGCAAAGGGACTTGGGAGTCCTAGTCCAGGATTCTCTTAAGGTTAACTAGCAGGTTGAGTCGGTAGTTAGGAAGGCGAGTGCAATGTTGTCATTTATTTCGAGAGGACTAGAATATAAAAGCAGGGATGTGCTGCTGAGGCTTTATAAGGCTCTGGTCAGACCACATTTAGAATATTGTGAGCAATTTTGGGCCCCGTATCTCAGGAAGGATGTGCTGGCCCTGGAGATGGTCCAGAGGAGGTTCACGAGAACAATCCCAGGAATGAAAGGCTTAACATATGAGAAACGTTTGAGGACTCTGGGTCTATACTCGATGGAGTTTAGAAGGATGAGGGGGGGATCTGATTGAAACTTACAGAATACTGAAAGGCCTGGATAGAGTGGACGTGGGGAAGATGTTTCCATTAGTAGGAGAGACTAGGACCCGAGGGCACAGCCTCAGAGTAAAGGGAAGACCTTTTAGAACAGAGATGAGGAGAAACTTCTTTAGCCAGAGAGTGGTGAATCTATGGAATTCATTGCCACAGAAGGCTGTGGAGGCCGGGTCATTGAGTGTATTTAAGACCGAGATAGATAGGTTCTTGCTTGGTAAGGGGGTCAAAGGTTACAGGGGGAAGGCGGGAGAATGGGGTTGAGAAACTTATCAGCCACGATTGAATGGCGGAGCAGACTCGATGGGCCGATTGGCCTAATTTCTGCTCCACTGTCTGATGGTCTTATAGTCTTAATGGCACTTGCCTGTACCCCTTCAATAGATCAATTTTGGAAAGAAATGAGGCACTACCAACTCTATCGATGCAATCTTCTAACCGAGGAATTGGGTACGAATCTGTCGTCGTTACTGCATTCACTTCCCTGTAGTCTATGTAAGATCTAGTGGATCCCTCCAGCGTAGGAACCAATACTACCGCTGAGCTTCAGCCACTTTGGTTCAGCTCAATCAATTGATTCTCCGGCATATACTGGGTTTCTGTTTCTAACCGAGCTTGTTTCTCTGGGCTCGACCAATAACGATATTGTTTTATCAGCACTGAGTCTCCCATGTCCAAATCATGTTTAGCTAACATACTACATCCAGCTGTATCCCTGCGAATCCCCTTATACTTCCCAAGTAACTTTACTGGATCTTAGACCATAAGACCATAAGACATAGGAGCAGAAATTAGGCCATTCGGCCCATCGAGTCTGCTCCGCCATTCAATCATGGCTGATAAATTTCTGAACCCCATTCTCCCGCCTTCTCCCCGTAACCTTTGACCCCCTCACCAGTCCAGAACCTATCTATCTCGGTCTGAAATACACTCAATGACCTGGCCTCCACAGCCTTCTGTGGCAATGATCTCCCCTTGGTCCTCCCTCTAAATATGAGAGCACAGCATCTAACTGTCCCAGTATTGTCGTATTGATAGCCGAATTGTAGGAGATTCACTATGGGCACTGTCTAACTTACCCTTACTGTCCCTACCATCCTCCTCGACTCCTACCACCTGGCACACTTGCTCTGCCTTATCACCTTCTCTGCGATGGTATTGCTTCAACGTGTTTATGTGACATAGCCGTTTCTTCTTCCCACGCTCAGGAGTTTCTATCAGGTAAGTCGCTTTACTGACCCTCCTCACTCCTTCACACGGGCCGCCGAATTTCACTTTCAAGGGGTTCATCCTTCATAGGCAACAATGCGAATACTTCATCTCCTGCTTGATTTTCAATCATAACGAGTGAAAAACTGAGTTACCGTTTCCACTACCACCTTGGCTGTGATTGTCCTTAAAGGAATAGCTTCTGGAAATGGGGTTGTCGTATCCATGATTGTAAGGATATACCGACGTCCTGCTTTCGTTTTGGGTAATGGTCCTACATGATCCACTAATGCCCGACGGAATGGCTCTTCACAAACTGGTATGGGCAATAAAGGTGCTGGTTGGATTGCATGTCGAGGTTTACCTACTACCTGACATGTATGACACGTTTTACAAAACTGCGCTACATTTTTCTTTGAATTATCCTCATCCTTAAAAGAAAGTTTAGGCCACTCTGACATCTGCTTGTGGTATGACTTTTGACCTCTGGCGATGGACTTTTGGCCATTGCTCTGGTCACCCACACACAATGGGAACTTGTTCAGTAACTGTCCTGTCTCTTTAACCTCTCTCGGACTTTCTGTAATTATGGGCGAAGCTATAACCTTCTCTCCTGCCAAATCATTCCCAGGAGTAAATCAACTCCATCCACGGGTAATTTCTTAACCACTGCTACAACCACCGATCCAGACAACAATTGCACTCCAATTGCGCTTTGTACAATGGAATTGGGATATACACTCCGCTTATCCCGTGTACCAACACTTTAACTTTCACTGAACTCCCTGGAAGGAAAACTAGGCCCTTCCCCAGCAGAAGTAGCTCTTGTGTCCTTTAAAACAGTTATGGGTTTAGCTGCATCATTTGATGAAAGAGGGGATGTCTTTCCTTTAGACAAAAACCCTTTACATCTCTCATCTACAGAATCAGAATCACAGAATCTCACAGTGCAGAAGAGGCCCTTCGGCCCATCGAGTCTGCGCTGACCCTGTGAGAAACACCTGACCTACCTCCCTAATCCCATTGACCAGCACTTGGCCCCATCGCCTTGAATGTTTATGAGGTGCCAAGTGCTCATCCAGGTGCTTTTTAAAGGATGTGAGGCTAACCCACCTCCACCCCCCTCCCAGGCAGCGCATTCCAGACCCTCCCCACCCTCTGGGTAAAAAAGCTTCTCCTCACATCCCCACCTAAACCTCCTGCCCCCCTCACCTTGAACTTATGCCCCCTCGTGACTGATCCTTCAACTAAGGGGGGAACAGCTGCTCCCTATCCACCCTGTCCATGCCCCTCATAATCTTGTACCCCTCGATCATGTCGCCCCTCAGTCTTCTCTGCTCCAACGAAAACAACCCAAGTCCATCCGACCTCTCTTCATAACTTAAATGTTTCATCCCAGGCAACATCCTGGTGAATCTCCTCTGCACCTCCTCCAGTACAATCACATCCTTCCTATAATGTGGTGACCAGAACTGCACCCAGTGCTCCAGCTGTGGCCTCACCAAGGGTCTATACAACTCCGACATGACCTCCCTACTTTTGTAATCTATGCCTCTACACCTTACTCACTTCACCTACATTCACAGCAGTGGTTACCTCCAGACTCTTATTTGTAGTTCAAGCTACAATTTGGTCCACGGCACTGAGTTCCCTTTTCGGACTCACTCTTACAAACTCCAATAAGTCCCATGGGCTTCCCTCGCAACTTCCAGCATTCTGAACGAGCATTTTATTGCAACGGAAACCCTTGGGCCTCTACCTCCACCCTTAGCACCTTCCTTCCTGATCTGGGGACGAGACCTCAAGGTATTCCCAGCTATCCATAAGTTACCCTGGCTGCTTCCCTTCCTTTCGCTCCCCCACTTTCTACCCTTTTCAGATTGATGGGGGGAGGGGCGATGGAAAAAAGGTTTAGTTTTATGGATCAGCTCATAATCGCCAGCCAAAACTGCTGCGTGCCTGGCAGTTGCAACCCTTTGGTCTTCAACATGGGTTCCTATTACAGAAGGTAAGGAGTTTTTACATTCTTCCAAGAATCTCTGAGAACCTCCAAAGGTAGCTTCAACTCCTAATGCCCGTATCCACCTGCTAAAACTACATGGCTTAATCCTTTCGAATTCAACGCCAATCTGCCCAGGCTGTTTCCTTACATTTTGAAACCAGCCCATATCCACTCAAAATGGCCCTTTTCACTGCGTCATAATCCCTCGAAGCCTCCTCTGACAGTGAAGCATAAACTTCCTGCGCTCTAGCTGCCAATTTGCTCTTCATGGGCAATGCCCAGCTTTCCTTTGGCCAGTTCATCTGCTTAGCCACCTTCTCAAATGAAATGTAAGAATGCATCAGCATCCCCCATCCCTTTCCTCAACATTCGGAAGTGCTTGGACAAATTGAAACGCTTCCCCATCGGGTTCTGATCTCCTGTCTCACCTGCTGGTGTCTCTTTTTTTAGCGCTCAGCATTTTAGTCTGGAATTCTCGCCTTCCCTTTTCTCTGTTTCCAACGTCGCCATTTCGAATTGCCTTTGAAATATCCTCTCTCTTTCCTCTGCTGCCTGCTCCATTTGGAAAGCTCTCTCTCTCTCTCTTTGCTTTTCTGCCTGTTCCCTTTGGAATGCCCTTCTCTGCCTGTTCCCTTTGGAATGCTCTCTCTCTTTCCTTTTCTGCCTGTTCCCTTTGGAAAGCCCTTTTCTGCCTGTTCCCTTTGGAATGCTCTCTCTCTTTCCTTTTCAGCCTGTTCCCTTTGGAAAGCCCTTTTCTGCCTGTTCCCTTTGGAATGCTCTCTCTCTTTCCTTTTCAGCCTGTTCCCTTTGGAATGCTCTCTCTCTTTCCTTTTCAGCCTGTTCCCTTTGGAATGCTCTCTCTCTTTCCTTTTCTGCCTGTTCACTTTGGAATGCCCTTTTCTGCCTGTTCCCTTTGGAAAGCCCTTTTCTGCCTGTTCCCTTTGGAATGCTCTCTCTCTTTCCTTTTCAGCCTGTTCCCTTTGGAATGCTCTCTCTCTTTCCTTTTCAGCCTGTTCCCTTTGGAATGCTCTCTCTCTTTCCTTTTCTGCCTGTTCACTTTGGAATGCCCTTTTCTGCCTGTTCCCTTTGGAATGTTCTTTTCTGCCTGTTCCTTTTGGAATGCCCTTTCCTGCCTGTTCCCTTTGGAATGTTCTTTTCTGCCTGTTCCTTTTGGAATGCCCTTCTCTGTCTGTTCCCTTTGGGATGCTCACTCTCTTTCCTTTTCTGCCTGTTCCCTTTGGAACGCCCTTTTCAGCCTGTTCCCTTTGGAATGCATTTTTCAGCCTGTTCCCTTTGGAATGATTTCTCTCTTTCCTTTTCTGCCTGCTCCCTTTGGAATGCCCTTCTCTGCCTGTTCCCTTTGGGATGCTCTCTCTCTTTCATTTTCTGCCTGCTCCCTTTGGAATGCCCTTCTCTGCCTGTTCCCTTTGGGATGCTCTCTCTCTTTCCTTTTCAGCCTGTTCCCTTTGGAACGCCCTTTTCAGCCTGTTCCCTTTGGAACGCCCTTTTCTGCCTGTTCCCTTTGGAACGCCCTTTTCAGCCTGTTCCCTTTGGAACACATTTTTCAACCTGCTCCCTTTGGGATGCTCTCTCTCTTTCCTTTTCTGCCTGTTCCCTTTGGAATGTCCTTTCTGCCTGTTCCCTTTGGGATGCTCTCTCTCTTTCCTTTTCTGCCTGCTCCCTTTGGAATGCCCTTCTCTGCCTGTTCCCTTTGGGATGCTCTCTCTCTTTCCTTTTCAGCCTGTTCCCTTTGGAACGCCCTTTTCTGCCTGTTCCCTTTGGAATGCCCTTTTCTGCCTGTTCCCTTTGGAATGCTTTCTCTCTTTCCTTTTCTGCCTGTTCCCTTTGGAATGCCCTTTTCTGCCTGTTCCCTTTGAAATGCCCTTTTCTGCCTGTTCCCTTTGAAATGCTCTCTCTCTCTCTTTCCTTTCCTGCTGGCTCTTGTTCCGACTTTCTAAAAATTTGCAACTGAATTTGAGCCCATTCCAATGAAACCCCCCCTCCCCCCAACCCACCCCCCTCCCCCCAACCCACCACCCACCCCCCTCCCCCCAACGCACCACCTTGGAAGACTCAGTCTCTTGGGTATTCCTTTCAATTTCAAAAGCTGTGGCATCTCTTTGATGATCTCTGCCTTCCTGGCTTTGACAGCCCTTCTATCTCTCGCCAACTTGATGAACCTGGCTTTTGGGAACCCTTGCGAAATCGTCAGGGAGATCTCTTCTTCCACTTGCAGTGAATCCTCAGGATTTCCCAGAGCCATCTTATTTTTGACGGTACAAACCTGATGTTACCTAGCTTTTATCACCTGCGAAATTGACAGCCCACATCGTCGCTGACCTTTGTTCCAAATAATCCCAGACGAGCCCCCAAACTTTGTCACGACTCACTGGGGATAGTGCGCTGTAATATCAAGCCCCACTGTTCCTTGAAATGTGAAAATCTTTGACCAAGCCACACGATTACTCCAACTCTACCGCACTGTTTTATTCAGGTTAACAGAATTTGAGCACCAGGTTTGTGAAGGAAAGAATTAAATAACTGTTTATCGAACAAATTGCCTTGAACTAGTGGCAAAAGAAAGGAACATGAATGCTAATTTCTAATCCGAGAACTTAAAATCCACATCCTTCTTAAATCCCAATATGCTAGTGGGAGGCAGTGGTGCCGTGGCATTGGCTGGTAATCTAGGAACCCAGAGCTAATACTCTTGGGACCCGGGTTCAAATCACACCAGGTCAGACAGTGGGATTTAAATCCAATAAAAATCAGGAGTTGAAAGTCTAATGTTAACTGTTAAACCATTGCCAATGGTCTAAAAATATCCATCTGGCTCACTAAAGTCCATTAGAGATGGAAATCTCCCTGGTGACCCTTAAATACACCCAGAACAAGGTAAATTAGGGATAGGCAATAAATGGCCCACATCCCATGAATGAATTAAAAAAAAACACACACAAAATATGGATGTTAAGGGTGGGATGACATGAGGTGGTCCTATATTATTTAGTTCACTGGTTGAGAACATGTCTCGAGCAGGGATTTCGCCCTTTGCCCTATGACAGAGAGCGGGTTAGCTATAATTACTGGAATCTTATGCAAACATGAGAAATAGGGAATAGGTCTTATTCCCCTCAAGGCTCGGGGCTATTCAGCTGCACTGCCCTCACACAAAGCAGTGATCATGAGGCCTGGAGCCAATTAAAATGCTGTTGTCAGTCAGCACACTTGGTCTGGACTTCTTTCTGCAACCATCCAGTCTTTCCCAGCACACTCTGTACCAGGAAAGGAACATTATATCTATCACTCGTCCTGTTCCAGGTGACATGTCTTTCAAACTGCAGCCACTGTAAATACAATCCACAGCCCAACAAAAACTAAAAAGCTATTTCAGCTGTTGTTTACAACAGACCAATTGAAATAGAAGATATGTTCCTTACACAAGAGAGTCCCTGTTTATTCAGCAGGGTAAGGGTCACTCACTTTGTAACTGTACAGAGTCACTGTTTATTCAGCAAGGTAAGGATCACTGTGAAACTGTACAGAGTCACTGTTTATTCAGCAGGGTAAGGGTCACTCACTTTGTAACTGTACAGAGTCACTGTTTATTCAGCAAGGTAAGGATCACTGTGAAACTGTACAGAGTCACTGTTTATTCAGCAGGGTAAGGATCACACACTGTGTAACTGTACAGAGTCACTGTTTGTTCAGGGTAAGGATCACTCACCGCGTAACTGTACAGAGTCACTGTTTATTCAGCAGGGTAAGGATCACTCACAGTGTCACTGTACAGAGTCACTGTTTATTCAGCAGGGTAAGGATCACTCACTGTGTAACTGTACAGAGTCACTGTTTATTCAGGAGGGTAAGGATCAATCACTGTGTAACTGTACAGTGTCAGTACTAATACAGCAGGGTAATGATCACTCACGGTGTAACTCTACAGAATCACTGTTTATTCAGGGTAAGGATCACTCAATGTGTAAGTGTACAGAGTCACTGTTTATTCAGGGTAAGGAGCACTCACTGTGTAACTGTACAGAGTCACTGTTTATTCAGCAGGGTAAGGGTCACTCACTGTGTAACTGTACAGACTCACTGTTTATTCAGGGTAAGGATCACTCACTGTGTAACTGTACAGAGTCACTGTTTATTCAGCAGGGTAAGGATCATTCACTGTGTAACTGTACAGACTCACTGTTTATTCAGGGTAAGGATCACTCACTGTGTAACTGTACAGAGTCACTGTATATTCAGGTAAGGAGCACTCACTGTGTAACTGTACAGAGTCACTGTTTATTCAGCAAAGTAAGGATCACTCACTGGGTAACTGTAAAGAGTCACTGTTTATTCAGTCGGGTAAGGATCACTCACTGTGTAACTGTACAGAGTCACTGTTTATTCAGCAGGGTAAGGATCACTCACTGTGTAACTGTACAGAGTCACTGTTTATTCAGGATATGGATCACTCACTGTGTAACTGTACAGAGTCACTGTTTATTCAGCAGGGTAAGGATTACTCACTGTGTAACTGTACAGAATCACTGTTTATTCAGGGTAAGGGTCACTCACTGTGTAACTGTACAGAGTCACTGTTTATTCAGGGTAAGGATCGCTCACTGTGTAACTGTACAGAGTCACTGTTTATTCAGGGTAAGGATCACTCACTGTGTAACTGTACAGAGTCACTGTTTATTCAGGGTAAGGATCACTCTCTGTGTAACTGTACAGAGTGAGTGTTTATTCAGCAGGGTAAGGGTCAGTCACTGTGTAACTGTACAGAGTCACTGTTTGTTCAGCAGGGTAAGGATCACTCACTGTGTAACTGTACAGAGTCACTGTTTATTCAGGGTAAGGATCACTCACTGTGTAAATGTACAGACTCACTGTTTATTCAGGGTAAGGAGCACTCACTGTGTAACTGTACAGAGTCACTGTATATTCAGGTAAGGAGCACTCACTGTGTAACTGTACAGAGTCACTGTTTATTCAGCAAAGTAAGGATCACTCACTGTGTAACTGTAAAGAGTCACTGTTTATTCAGTCGGGTAAGGATCACTCACTGTGTAACTGTACAGAGTCACTGTTTATTCAGCAGGGTAAGGATCACTCACTGTGTAACTGTAGAGTCACTGTTTATTCAGGATATGGATCACTCACTGTGTAACTGTACAGAGTCACTGTTTATTCAGCAGGGTAAGGATTACTCACTGTGTAACTGTACAGAATCACTGTTTATTCAGGGTAAGGGTCACTCACTGTGTAACTGTACAGAGTCACTGTTTATTCAGGGTAAGGATCGCTCACTGTGTAACTGTACAGAGTCACTGTTTATTCAGGGTAAGGATCACTCACTGTGTAACTGTACAGAGTCACTGTTTATTCAGGGTAAGGATCACTCTCTGTGTAACTGTACAGAGTGAGTGTTTATTCAGCAGGGTAAGGGTCAGTCACTGTGTAACTGTACAGAGTCACTGTTTGTTCAGCAGGGTAAGGATCATTCACTGTGTAACTGTACAGAGCCACTGTTTATTCAGCAGGGTAAGGATCACTCAATTTGTAACTGTACAGAGTCACTGTTTAATCAGGGTAAGGATCACTCACTGTGTAACTGTACAGATTCACTTTTTGTTCAGGGTAAGGATCACTCACTGTGTAACTGTACACAGTCACTGTTTATTCAGCAGGGTAAGAATGACTCACTGTGTAACTGTACAGAGTCACTGTTTATTCAGGATAAGGATCACTCACTGTGTAACTGTACAGAATTACTGTTTATTCAGGGTAAGGATCACTCACTGTGTAACTCTACAGAGTCACTGTTTATTCAACAGGGTAAGGATCACTCACAGTGTAACTACAGAATCACTGTTTATTCAGCAGGGTAAGGATCACTCACTGTGTAACTGTACAGAGTCACTGTTTATTCAGCAGGGTAAGGATCACACACTGTGTAACTGTACAGAGTCACTGTTTATTCAGTGTAAGGATCACTCACTGTGTAAATGTACAGAGTCACTGTTTATTCAGCAGAGTAAGAATCAATCACTGTGTCACTGTACAGAGTCACTGTTTATTCAGCAGTGTAGGGGTCACTCACTGTGTAACTGTACAGAGTCACTGTTTATTCAACAGGGTCAGGATCACACACTGTGTGACTGTACAGAGTCACTGTTTATTCAGCAGGGTAAAGATCACTCACTGTGTAACTGCACAGAGACACTGTTTATTAAGGGTAAGGATCACTCACTTTCTAATTGTACAGAAACACTGTTTATTCAGCAGGGAAAGAATCAATCACTGGGTAACTGCACAGAGTCACTGTTTATTCAGCAGTGTAAGGATCACTCACTGTGTAACTGTACAGAGTCACTGTTTATTCAGCAGGGTAAGAATCACTCACTGTGTAACTGTACAGAGTCACTGTTTATTCAGCGTAAGGATCACTCACTATGTAAATGTACAGAGTCACTGTTTATTCAGCAGGGTAAGGATCGCTCACTGTGTAACTGTACAGAGTCACTGTTTATTCAGGGTGAGGATCACTCACTGTGTAACTGTACAGAATCACTGTTTATTCAGGATAAGGTTCACTCACTGTGTAACTGTACAAAGTCTCTGTTTATTCAGGGTAAGGATCGCTCACTGTGTAAATGTACAGAGTCACTGTTTATTCTGGGTAAGGATCACTCACTGTGTAAATGTACAGAGTCACTGTTTATTCAGCAGAGTAAGAATCAATCACTGTGTCACTGTACAGAGTCACTGTTTATTCAGCAGTGTAGGGGTCACTCACTGTGTAACTGTACAGAGTCACTGTTTATTCAACAGGGTCAGGATCACACACTGTGTGACTGTACAGAGTCACTGTTTATTCAGCAGGGTAAAGATCACTCACTGTGTAACTGTACAGAGTCATTGTTTATTCAGGGTAAGAATCACTCACTGTGTAACTGTACAGAGTCTCTGTTTATTCAGGGTAAGGATCACTCACTGTGTAACTGTACAGATTCACTGTTTATTCAGCAGGGTAAGGATCACTCAATATGTAACTGTACAGAGTCACTGTTTATTCAGCAGGGTAAGGATCACTCAGTGTAACTGTACAGAGTCACTGTTTTTTCAGGGTAAGGATCATTCACTGTGTAACTGTAGAGAGTCACTGTTTATTCAGCAGGGTAAGGATCACTCACTTTGTAACTGTACATAGTCACTGCTTATTCAGGGTAAGGATCGCTCACTGTGTAAATGTACAGAGTCACTGTTTATTCTGGGTAAGGATCACTCACTGTGTAAATGTACAGAGTCACTGTTTATTCAGCGTAAGTATCACTCTCTGTGTAACTGTACAGAGTCACTGTTTATTCAGCAGGGTAAGGATCATTCACTGTGTAACTGTACACAGTCAGTGTTTATTCAGCAGGGTAAGAATGATTCACTGTGTAACTGTACAGAGTCATTGTTTATTCAGGGTAAGAATCACTCACTGTGTAACTGTACAGAGTCTCTGTTTATTCAGGGTAAGGATCACTCACTGTGTAACTGTACAGATTCACTGTTTATTCAGCAGGGTAAGGATCACTCAATATGTAACTGTACAGAGTCACTGTTTATTCAGCAGGTTAACGATCACACACTGTGTAACTGTACAGAGTCACTGTTTATTCAGCAGGGTAAGAACCACACACTGTCTATCTGTACAGGGTCACTGTTTATTCACCAGGTTATGGATCACTCAATGTGTAACTGTACAGAGTCACTGTTTATTCAGGGTAAGGGTCACTCAATGTGTAACTGTACAGAGTCACTGTTTATTCAGGGTAATTATCACTCTCTGTGTAACTGTACAGAGTCACTGTTTATTCAGCAGGGTAAGGATCACTCAGTGTAACTGTACAGAGTCACTGTTTTTTCAGGGTAAGGATCATTCACTGTGTAACTGTAGAGAGTCACTGTTTATTCAGCAGGGTAAGGATCATTCACTATGTAACTGTACAGAATCACTGTTTATTGAGCAGGGTAAGGATCACTCACTTTGTAACTGTACATAGTCACTGCTTATTCAGGGTAAGGATCGCTCACTGTGTAAATGTACAGAGTCACTGTTTATTCTGGGTAAGGATCACTCACTGTGTAAATGTACAGAGTCACTGTTTATTCAGCGTAAGTATCACTCTCTGTGTAACTGTACAGAGTCACTGTTTATTCAGCAGGGTAAGGATCACTCAGTGTAACTGTACAGAGTCACTGTTTATTCAGCAGGGTAAGGATCATTCACTGTGTAACTGTACACAGTCAGTGTTTATTCAGCAGGGTAAGAATGACTCACTGTGTAACTGTACAGAGTCATTGTTTATTCAGGGTAAGAATCACTCACTGTGTAACTGTACAGAATTACTGTTTATTCAGGGTAAGGATCACTCACTGTGTAACTGTACAGAGTCTCTGTTTATTCAGGGTAAGGATCACTCACTGTGTAACTGTACAGATTTACTGTTTATTCAGCAGGGTAAGGATCACTCAATATGTAACTGTACAGAGTCACTGTTTATTCAGCAGGTTAACGATCACACACTGTGTAACTGTACAGAGTCACTGTTTATTCAGCAGGATAAGGATCACACACTGTGTAACTGTACAGTGTCACTGTTTATTCAGCAGGGTAAGAACCACACACTGTCTATCTGTACAGGGTCACTGTTTATTCACCAGGTTATGGATCACTCAATGTGTAACTGTACAGAGTCACTGTTTATTCAGGGTAAGGGTACTCAATGTGTAACTGTACAGAGTCACTGTTTATTCAGCAGGGTAAGGATCACTCACTGTGTAACTGTACAGAGTCACTGTTTATTCAGCAGGGTAAGGATCACTCACTGTGTAACTGTACAGAGTCACTGTTTATTCAGCAGGGTAAGGATCACTCACTGTGTAACTGTACAGAGTCACTGTTTATTCAGCAGGGTAAGGATCACTCACTGTGTAACTGTACAGAGTCACTGTTTATTCAGGGTAAGGATCACTCACTGTGTAAATGTACAGAGTCACTGTTTATTCAGCAGGGTAAGGATCACACACTGTGTAACTGTACAGAGTCACTTTTTATTCAGGGTAAGGATCACTCACTGTGTAACTGTACAGAGTCACTGTTTATTCAGCAGGGTAAGGATCACTCAATGTGTAACTGTACAGAGTCACTGTTTATTCAGGGTAAGGATCACTCACTGTGTAACTGTACAGAGTCACTGTTTATTCAGCAGGGTAAGGATCGCTCACTGTGTAACTGTACAGAGTCACTGTTTATTCAGGGTAAGGATCACTCACTGTGTAACTGTACAGAGTCACTGTTTATTCAGCAGGGTAAGGATCGCTCACTGTGTCACTGTACAGAATCACTGTTTATTCAGGGTAAGGATCACTCACTGAGTAACTGTACAGAGTCACTGTTTATTCAGGGTAAGGATCACACACTGTGTAACTGTACAGAGTCACTGTTTATTCAGCAGGGTAAGGATCACTCACTGTGTAACTGTACAGAGTCACTTTTTATTCAGGGTAAGGATCACTCAATGTGTAACTGTACAGAGTCACTGTTTATTCAGCAGGGTAAGGGTCACTCACTGTGTAACTGTACAGAGTCACTTTTTATTCAGGGTAAGGATCACTCAATGTGTAACTGTACAGAGTCACTGTTTATTCAGCAGTGTAAGGATCACACACTGTGTAACTGTATAGAGTCACTGTTTATTCAGCAGGGTAAGGGTCACTCACTGTGTAACTGTACCAAGTCACTGTCTACTCAGCAGTGTGAGGGTCTTTCACTGTGTAATTTTAGTAATTTTCGCTTTATTTAACATGTAATGTACCTTGAAGAACAATACTTGTTAGGCAGGATGAAATGAGCTGTAGGAACCAATGGGAGAGTAGTCTAAACTACCTGAATTTTTAGTGTTGAGTTAGAGTTGGATTTAAAAGCACAAGTCTATTTGCTGCTGATTATATTCTTAATAAGCTTGATCTTTCCACCCAAGAAGTGTCTGCAGATGAACTCTATCATTAACAGCACAATCTGGCCACCCTGCATCAAACTGGCGATGAGTTTAAAACAGGATTGAACAGAAGAAAACAAGTTAGAAAAAAATTGACACTGCTCCGCAGCCAGTGATTTAAGTAACAAGCTCCGTTAGAATTAAAGAAGCTATCCCCTCTCAAAATACCACAATTTGGGAGAACTGATCCTTTTTAACCAGCCACAGATGATTGGCCTGAACACATCAAACACTTTTTTCAAGCCAATGAGGTTACGGGGGAAGAGAAGAGGCGAGCGATCCTCTTGAGTACTTGTGAAAGAGGACGCCATTCAGATAAGATTATTGTCCGAAATGAATCTGGATTTCAAGAAGGCGCTAGAGAGAGCGCCGGCCGTGGAAAGCACAGTAAGAGATCCGAAAGCAACACAGGGTGCGCAAAATGGTGCCGTGCTCCACATCGGGTGAGAAACCTCAGCCGAAAGAGAAGTCAAAAGCGAGACTCCACCGAGAAGTGGGAAACAGCCTCCGGCTAGCCAAAGAATAAAGAGATAACTTAGCAGCAAAATCGAAGGATAATTTCAACAGAGGCGGAAACAATCAGCGATTGGCAGCTTAAGAAAATCGAATGCTGCTATTGTCACAGAAATGGACATATGACGAGGCAGTGCAGGGGAAAATTCAGGCCGGCTTAGAAACAAAAGACGAAGACCAATGAAATCTACAACGTAGACGAGGCTGAAACAACAAAGTCAGACATTTACTCGTTGTTCACTCTGAAAGTTGGAAGGACAGGACCGATATTTGTCACGGAGAACGTAAATGGCAGCCCTGTCAAAATGGAAGTGGACGCGGGATCTTCCTCTACAGTAATTGGGGGACAGACCTTCGGATATTTGAATAACGGTGAACATCAATTAAGTTTGGAAGGAACAGCCACCAAGCTAAAAACAGATA
The DNA here is from genome assembly GCA_026770705.1 of Isurus oxyrinchus. Classification (NCBI taxonomy): domain Eukaryota; kingdom Metazoa; phylum Chordata; class Chondrichthyes; order Lamniformes; family Lamnidae; genus Isurus; species Isurus oxyrinchus. The sequence goes on from JANJGN010000197.1 coordinate 153,095, forward strand.
CGGGGTGAAGACATTCCAGTGACAGGCATACGCAGAGTAATTGTCCGTTATGGAAGCCATTCGGCAGAGCTGCCCTTGATAGTGGGAGCAGGTGAAGGGTCAAGCCTCCTAGGGTGAAATTGGTTAAAGGGGATTAAGTAGGAATGGGCTGAAATTTTCCGGCTGAGAGCACGGATCTACTACGAAAGCACGCCACCATCTTTCGGGACGAACTGGGGAAAATCCAGGGCCCACAGGCCAAGGGTCAGGTGGATCTGGAAGCAGCCCCTCGCTTCATGAAGGTGAGACCTGTGCCTTGCGAGAAAAAAAACCGACATTGGACTGAACAGGCTGGAGGAACTGGGGCGTTAGACACCCTGTTCGGTTCTCGGAAAGGGCGACGCCCAGAGACCCCGTCCTCAGAGCCGGCCAAAGCCTTCCGAATTTGCGGAGACTGCTAACTGATGGTTAATAAAGTAGCTGAGCTGGATAGGCTCCCCATTCCAAAAATCAAAGAGCTGTATGCCAAACTGGCAGGAGGGACAACGTAAACAAAGCTTGACATGAGTCATCCCATCAACAACTAGAGTCGGATAACGCCTCCCAGGACCTTGTCACTATTAATACCCACAAAGGGCTGAGCTGGTACACACAATGTTTCCGCTCCTTGTGCCATCTCTCAGGGAATAATAGAAAGCTCGCTGCAGGAATTGCCCCAGGTCTGTGGTCTATTTAGACGATGTGGTTGGTGACAGGGTTCACTGAGAAAACAACATTTGGCAAGCTCAGAAGTCTTAAAATGTTCCTTGAGGGCCGGAACGCGTCTAAAAAATATGATAAGCGCGCGTTCCAAGCGAGGGAGGTAATCTACAGGGGTCACCCGAGTAGATTCACAGGGCCTCCACCCGGTTCGGGAGAAAGTGAGAGCCATAAGAGAGGCACCTAGAACTATAGAACACTACAGCACAGAAAACAGACCATTCGGCCCTTCTAGTCTGCGCCGAAATATTATTCCGTTAGTCCCATTGACCTGCATTCAATCCATAACCCTCCAGACCTCTCCCATCCATGTATCTATCTAATTTATTCTTAACACTTAAGAGTGAGCCCGCAGTTACCACGTCAGATGCTAGCTCGTTCCACACTCTCACCGCTCTCTGAGTGAAGAAGTTCCCCCTAATGTGCCCCCTAAACCTTTCCTCTTTCACCCTAAAGCCATGTCCTCTCCTGTTTATCTCTCCTAATCTAAGTGGAAAGAGTCTACTCACATTTACTCCGTCTATACCCCTCATAATTTTGTAACCTTCTATCAAATCTCCTCTCATCCCTCCTAAGCTCCAAGGAATAAAGTCCTAACCTGTTCAATCTTTCCCTGTAACTCAACTCCTTAAGACCTGTGCCAAACAACACCTCAGATCTCAAACCATTCCTAGGAAGGATCAACTACTACGGGCCGTTCTTACCCAGTTTGTATACAGTGGTCCCCACCCCCCCTCCCCCTGCATTCTCTACTCAAAAAGAACCAATGTTGCTCTTGAGAGGTGCCGCAGAGAGAAACTTTCATGAAGGTGAAACGATTGGTGCCCTTGTCCAATCTATTGGTGCATTATGACCAGACGAAAGAATTGGTGTTGACATGTGACACATCTCCCTATGGAGTGGGAGCTTTCCCATCGGAGGGACGATGGCATGGAGTAACCTATAGGCTACACATCAAGAGCGCTCACCACACAGCGGAAAAGGGATAGTCACAGATAGGGAACGAAGGCCTGACCGTCATCTTTGGTGTCAAGAAATTTCACCAATACGCACATGGCCGCCATTTTACAATCGTGTCAGACCACAAACCATTGTTAGGTTGATTAGTGAGGGTAAGACTACACCACCCGTTGCCTTGGCAAGAATACAACGAAGGGCCTTAATTCTG
>JANJGN010000197.1:160000-162500 GCA_026770705.1 Isurus oxyrinchus
GAAGGCGGCTCACCACCAGCTTCTCAAGGGGCAATTAGAGATGGGCAAGAAATGCAGGGCACAGCCGGCGATCCCCGCATCCTGTGAAAGAATTGACTCTGCTGCAATATGGTGAGACATTGAAATAAGACAAAGGTCCAGAGATTGTCAAACGGCGATGCAGACCAGACAAGATGAATCCTGCCGACACTGAGGAGGTTGGTGACCTGACACATACACGAACGGGTATTTACCCTCTTCTCATACAGTGGAATGCCTGGCTTGAGTTTTGGGGAGGTAGCGAGAGGGAGAGAGAGAGACAGAGAGAGAGAGACAGAGGGAGAGAGAGGCAGAGAGAGAGTGAGACAGGGGAGAGAGAGAGACAGAGAGGGACAGAGACAGGGAGAGCCAGAGAGAGAGAGAGAGACAGGGAGACAGGTTGAGAGGGAGAGACAGGGAGGGACAAGGACAGGGAGAAAGGGAGAGACAGAGAGAGAGAGAGAGACAGAAAAATAGAGAGAGGGAGAGAGAGAGGGAGAGAGAAACAGAGAGACACAAGGAGAGAGACAGAGAGCGAGACAGAGAGAGACAGAGAGAGAGAGACAGAGAGAGAGACAGGGGAGAGAGAGAGAGGGAGACAGAGAGAGAGACAGAGAGACAGAGAGAGAGAGACAGAGAGAGACAGAGAGAGAGACAGAGAGACAGAGAGAGAGAGACAGAGACAGAGAGAGAGACAGAGAGAGAGAGAGACAGAGAGAGAGACAGAGAGAGACAGAGAGAGAGAGAGACAGAGAGAGAGAAACAGAGAGAGAGACAGAGAGAGAGAGAGACAGAGAGAGAGGCAGAGAGAGAGACAGAGACAGGGAGAGGGAGAGACAGAGAGGGACAGAGACAGAGAAAGAGGGAGAGACAGAGAAAGAGAGAGACAGAGAGACAGGATGAGAGGGAGAGACAGAGACGGGGAGAGAGGGAGAGACAGAGATGGACAGAGACGGGGAGAGAGGGAGAGACAGAGATGGACAGAGACAGGGAGAGAGGGAGAGACAGAGAAAGAGGGAGAGACAGAGAGAGAGAGAGACAGCGTGCAAGGGAGAGACAGAGACGGGGAGAGAGGGAGAATCAGGAAGAGAGGTTAGGAGCTCAGTCCCGTTCCTACCTGTGTGGAGATGTCCTGCGCTCTGTCCGAGTCTGAAGTTTGCTGCTGTTCTCTGAGCTGTACCTTTCACTCTGTGTGTGTGTGTGTCTGAGAGAGAAAGAGAGAGGGAGAGTGAGTGACAGAGAAAGAGGAAGAGATGGAGAGAAAGCTGGAAGGAGAGAGAGGAAGAGACTGAGACAGAGAGAAAAAGAGAGAGACTGTGGGAGAGAGAGAGAGACAGAGAGAGACAGACAGAGAGAGACAGAGCGGGAGAGACAGAGAGAGAGACAGAGAGAAAGAGAGAGCGACTGTGGGAGAGAGAGAGAGAGACAGAGAGAGACAAAGAGAGAGACAGGGAGAGACAGAGAGAGACAAAGAGAGAGACAGAGCGGGAGAGACAGAGAGAGGCAGAGAGGCAGCAAGAGAGAGAGATAGACAGAGAGAGATAAAGAAAGAGAAAGAGAGAGAGAGAAAGAGATAGAGAGTGAGACCAAAAAAGAGAGAGACACCGAAACACAGGGAGATAGACAGAGGCAGAGAGCGACAGAGAGACCGAGTGAGATAGAGAGAGAAAAAGGGAGAGAGAAAGAGACAGAAACAGAGAGAGAGAGAGAGAGACAGAGAGGGAGAAAGAGAGGGAGAGAGAAGAAAAGAGATAGAGAGAAAGAGAGGGAGACAGAGAATTAGACTGACAGAGAGAAAGAGAGAGACAGAGAGCAGGAGACAGAGAGACAAAACGGAGGAGACTGAGTGAGAGCGCGAGAGAGAGAGAACCAGAGAGACAGTGAGAGTTAAGGGGAGAGAAAGAAAGAGAGAGAGGCAAAGAGACAGAGAGGGAAAGACAGAGAGGCAGAGAGAGCGAGACAGACAGAGAGCGATAGAGAAAGATAGTGAGAGAGGGAGCGATGGTGATGGAGAGAGAGTGAGAGAGAAAGAGAGTGAGACAGAGAGAGTGTGTGAGAGAGAGACAGAGAGACAGACGGAGAGATAGAGACAGAGAGAGAGAGAGACAGAGAGACAGACGGAGAGATAGAGACAGAGAGAGAGAGAGACAGAGAGACAGACGGAGAGATAGAGACAGAGAGAGAGAGACAGAGAGACAGACAGAGAGATAGAGACAGAGAGAGAGAGAGGGAGAGGCAGAGAGCGAGTGAGAGAAAGAGAGAGAGACAGAGCAAGAGACAGAAGGAGAGAGAGAGAAAAACAGAGAGAGACTGAGAGACAGGAAGAGAGACAAAAAGAGAGAGTAAAAGAGAGAGAGACAGCAAGAGAGAGAGAGAGAGAGAGAACCAGAGAGACAGACAGTTAAGGAAAGAGAAAGAAAGAGAGAGAGACAGGCACAGAGAGAGAGAGAGAGAGAGAGAGAGACAAAGAGAGAGGGACAGA
>JANJGN010000197.1:167500-172500 GCA_026770705.1 Isurus oxyrinchus
GGGGAGAGAGGGGAGAGACAGAGAGAGAGGAGAGAGAGGGAGAGAGGGAGAGGCAAAAAGGGACAGAGACAGGGTGAGAGGGAGAGACAGAAAGGGACGGAGATGGGGAGAGAGGGAGAGACAGAGAGGAACAGAGACTGGGAGAGAGGGAGAGGCAGAGGGAGAGACAGAGAGAGGACGGAGAGAGGAACAGAGACAGAGAGGGACAGAGACAGGGAGAGAGGGAGAGACAGAGAGGGACAGAGACAGGGAGAGAGGGAGAGACAGAGAGGAACAGAGACTGGGAGAGAGGGAGAGGCAGAGGGAGAGAGATAGAGGGAGAGAGGAACAGAGACAGAGAGGGACAGAGACTGGGAGAGAGGGAGAGGCAGAGGGAGAGAGAGAGGGAGAGAGGGACAGAGACAGAGAGGGACAGAGACAGGGAGAGAGGGACAGACAGAGAGGGACAGAGACGGGGAGAGAGGGAGAGTCAGGAAGAGAGATTAGGAGCTCAGTCCCGTTCCTACCTGTGTGGAGATGTCCTGCGCTCTGTCCGAGTCTGGAGTTTGCTGCTGTTGTCTGAGCTGTACCTTTCACTGTGTGTGTGTGTCTGAGAGAGAGAGAGGGAGAGAGTGAGTGACAGAGAAAGAGGAAGAGATGCAGAGAAAGCTGGAAGGAGAGAGAGGGAGAGACTGAGACAGAGACAGAGAGAAAGAGAGAGAGTGAGAGAGAGAGAGAGATAGGGAGAGAGGGAGAGAGGGAGACAGTGGGAGAGAGAGAGAGAGAGATACAGGGAGAGAGGGAAAGAGAGACAGGGAGAGAGAGAGAGAAAGAGAGACATTGGGAGAGAGAGAGAGAGACAGGATGAGAGGGAGAGATAGACAGAGAGAGAGAGACAGGGAGAGAGAGAGAGAGACATTGGGAGAGAGAGAGAGGATGAGAGGGAAAGACAGAGACAGGGAGAGAGAGAGAGACAGGATGAGAGGGAGAGACAGACAGAGAGAGAGAGACAGGGAGAGAGAGAGAGACAGGATGAGAGGGAGAGACAGACAGAGAGAGAGACAGGGAGAGAGAGAGAGACAGGATGAGAGGGAGAGACAGACACAGAGAGAGAGACAGGGAGAGAGAGAGAGAAAGAGAGACAGTGGGAGAGAGAGAGACAGGATGAGAGGGAGAGACAGAGACAGGGAGAGAGAGAGAGAGACAGGGAGAGAGGGAGAGACAGAAAGGGATGGAGACGGGGAGAGAGGGAGAGTCAGGAAGAGAGATTAGGAGCTCAGTCCCGTTCCTACCTGTGTGGAGATGTCCTGCGCTCTGTCCGAGTCTGGAGTTTGCTGCTGTTGTCTGAGCTGTACCTTTCACTGTGTGTGTGTGTGTGTGTGTCTGAGAGAGAGAGAGAGAGGGAGGGAGGGAGAGAGGGAGGGACAGAGAGTGGCTGCTCTGCTGACTCACACAACCCAGAGAAGCGTGCGAGCGAGGAAGCTGTGTGTCCCTGTGTGTATCCCTACACCAGATGCCACCTGCCAGTCCTGCTAAGTGGTCTTAAAGTCCCCTCGTACTGCGCTCAGCACATCGAGCGAGCATCAGCGGGTGGGGGAGAACATGGGAGGGCAGGAGCAGGTCGACTGGCAAAGGATCAGAGGCTATTAAAAGCCTGCTGAAGAATGTGCATTCATTGGCAAACTTTAGCAAGACCCCAACAAGACAGCCTGTGGTGACCTGACCCTGTGACATTTTGCACCACACTTCCCCCCACACCCCAAGACCGCTGCCCTCGCCCTCTGGCTCGTCCGCTTCCCCCTCTTGCGCCAGAGGCGATACCCAAGGTGCGCAGAGCTCACCCTCGGAGAATTGCCCGTCCCACGCACCCGGCCGACCCCCAGGAACTGGGGTACAACGCTGGGACCCCCAGGCGGACAGGGGTGCTCAACTTGCTGCCGTGTGGGGAGAGTGGGGGAGGGACAGACGGAGAGAGGTAGAGGGGGAGAGAGACCGAGAGAGAGAGACAGGGAGAGAGACAGAGAAAGACAGTGAGAGAGACAGGGTGAGACACAGAGAGAGAGAGAGAGAGACAGAGAGAGATGGACAGAGTGAGACAGAGAGAGAGAGAAAGAAAGAGAGAGAGAGACAGAGAGAGAGACAGCGGGAGAAAGACAGAGAGGGAGGCAGAGTGAGGCAAAGGCAGAAAAAGAGAGAGGGGGAGACACAGAGAGAGAGAGAGAGATAGAGAGACAGAGACAGAGAGAGAGAGAGTGAGAGACAGAGAGAGAGAGGCAGAGAGAGAGGGAGATAGAGAGACAGAGACAGAGAGAGAGAGAGTGAGAGACAGAGAGAGAGAGGCAGAGAGAGAAAGACAGAGAGAGAGACAGAGAGAGAGAGAGAGAGAGAGTGAGAGACAGAGAGAGAGAGAGGCAGAGAGAGAAAGACAGAGAGAGAGAGAGACAGAGAGAGAGAGAGGCGGACAGAGTGAGACAGAGAGAAAGAAAGAGAGAAAGAAAGAGAGAGAGATAGGGAGAGACAGCGGGAGAAAGACAGAGAGGGAGGCAGAGTGAGACAGACAAAGGCAGAAAAAGAGAGGGGGAGACCCAGAGAGAGAGAGATAGAGAGAGAGAGACAGAGACAGAGAGAGAGAGAGAGTGAGAGACAGAGAGAGAGAGGCAAAGAGAGAAAGACAGAGAGAGAGACAGAAAGAGGGGAGAGAGAGACAACGAGAGAGACAGAGAGACAGAGAGAGAGACAACGAGAGAGACAGACAGACAGAGAGAGAGACAGAGAGAGAGAGAGACAGAGAGAAAGACAGAGAGATAGAGAGAGAGAGAGACGGAGAGAGAGACAGAGAGAGAGAGAGAGACAGAGAGAGAGAGAGAGTGAGAGACAGAGAGAGAGAGGCAAAGAGAGAAAGACAGAGAGAGAGACAGAAAGAGGGAGAGAGAGACAACGAGAGAGACAGAGAGACAGAGTGAGAGACAGAGAGACAGAGAGACAGAGAGAGAGAGAGAGACAGAGAGACAGAGAGAGAGACAGAGAGAGAGAGAGAGACAGAGAGAGAGAGAGAGTGAGAGACAGAGAGAGACAGAGAGAGAGACAGAGAGAGAGAGAGAGAGACAGAGAGACAGAGAGAGAGACAGAGAGAGAGAGAGAGACAGAGAGAGAGAGAGAGTGAGAGACAGAGAGAGAGAGGCAAAGAGGAGAGAGAGACAGAGAGAGAGACAGAAAGAGGGAGAGAGAGACAACGAGAGAGGACAGAGAGACAGAGAGAGAGACAGAGAGAGAGAGAGAGACAGAGGGAGAGAGACAGAGAGGGAAAGAGACAAAATGAGACAGGGGCAGAGAGAGACAAAGACATAGAGAGGCAGAGAAAGAGACAGGCAGAGAGAGAGAGATAGAGAGAGAGAAAGACAGAGACAGAGATACAGTGAAAGAGAGACAGGGATAGAGCAAGAGATACAGTGGGAGAGGTAGATAGGGGTAGACAGAGTGGCAAAGAGGAGAGAGACAGAGATACAGAGAGACGGAGAAGAGAGACAGAGAGAGACAGAGAGAGAGACAGACAGAGAGATCGAGAAAGAATTAGACAAAGACACAGGCAGAAACAGACTGAAAGATTAACAGGGGAGAGGCAAACAGACAAAGACATAGACAGAGAGGAGTAGGAAGAGAGGGGTAGGAACAGGGACAGAGAGAGAGAGAGAGAGACAAGCAAGAGAGTTCAAGAGCAATTAGGGATCGGTAACAAATGCTGGCTTTGCGTGTGACACATATATTCCTTGAAAAAGTAAAAACTACCTACCACTGACAGTGCAGCACTCCCTCAGTACTGGCACCGGGGGGGAGTGTCGGCCTGGATTATGGAGCTCAAATCCTAGAGTATATACATCTCTCACCGACAGTGCAGCACTCCCTCAGTACTGGCACCGGGGGGGAGTGTCGGCCTGGATTATGGAGCTGAAATCCTAGAGTATATACATCTCCCTCTGACAGTGCAGCACTCCCTCAGTACTGGCACCGGGGGGGAGTGTCGGCCTGGATTATGGAGCTCAAATCCTAGAGTATATACATCTCCCTCCGATAGTGCAGCACTCCCTCAGTACTGGCACCGGGGGGAGTGTCGGCCTGGATTATGGAGCTCAAATCCTAGAGTATATACATCTCCCTCCGACAGTGCAGCACTCCCTCAGTACTGGCACCGGGTTTGGGGGGGGGGGGGTGGGGCGGGAGTGTCAGCCTGGATTATGGGCCTTGGTTAAATGGTGGAGTTGGTCAAGGTGGATGTGTCTGACCGTGGAGGGTGGGCGTTTGACGGCCAGGGGTTTTTAAGCAAGGTACCCTTGTTAATCTGCAGGGAACATTGCAGCCAGATGGTTTTGGCATTTGGAAAACTGGACTCGTTCCCAGGAAAGTGAGCTCTGAAAGAGAGGCCAGCCGTGTATGCGGAAATTGGTGCAAAATTCTTGGACATATACAGAATTCCTCGTGCATGTTCTAAGAGCTTTCCTGTTCTTTGCTGCCTTGGAAACCATTCGCTGTTTTGTCAACATTTCAACCCTTTGGGGGTGCCCCTCCCTCTCCCAGCCCGCTCATACCCCCACTCCCCCAACCCCCACCGCCGTCCCCTCGCCTGTTCTCTCCCTGGCCCGCTACTCGCTACAAGGGCACCGCCCCCCCCACCACCCCCCACCCCCGACCCCTCCCACTCCCCATGTGTGTGCCCCTCCTGCTCACTCCGCTGATTGGACTGCCACCTGCGCAGCCCCCCGCAGGCAAATAGCCAGATCTTAGGCTGCCCCCCCCGTCACGGACTCAAGGGCAGGCAGGGCAGGGCGTTTGGTGAGGGTGTGGGGGTAGGTGGGAGGGTGTGGGGCCCTGCGAGAGGGAGGGGGAGGCAGAGACACAGAGAGAGGCAGATAGAGAGAGAGAGAGAGAATGAGACAGAGAGAGGCAGAGAGAGAGAGAGAGTGAGTGAGAAAAGGGGATAAACGGAGAGAAGCGAGACAAAGAGAGAAACAGGGAGTGAAAGAGAA
>JANJGN010000197.1:175000-185000 GCA_026770705.1 Isurus oxyrinchus
AGAGACAGGGATAGAGAGAGTGAAAGAGAGAGACAGAGAGAGAGACAGGGACAGAGAGAGTGAGTGAGAGAGACAGAGAGGCAAAGAGAGAGAGACAGGGACAGAGAGAGTGAATGAGAGAGACAGGGACAGAGAGAGTGAATGAGAGAGACAGGGACAGAGAGTGAAATAGAGAGACCGGGACAGAGAGAGAGAGACAGAGAGAGAGAGAGAGATAGAGAGACAGAGAGGCAGAGAGAGAGAGACAGCGACAGAGAGAGTGAGAGAGAGAGAGAGAGACAGAGAGAGTGAGATAGAGAGACAGGGACAGAGAGAGTGAGTGAGAGAGAGAGACAGAGAGAGAGATATAGAGAGACAGAGAAGCAGAGAGAGAGAGACAGGGACAAAGAGAGTGAAAGAGAGAGACAGCGACAGAGAGAGTGAGAGAGAGAGAGAGAGGCAGAGAGAGTGAGATAGAGAGACAGGGACAGAGAGAGTGAGTGAGAGAGAGACAGAGAGAGAGCTATAGAGAGACAGAGAAGCAGAGAGAGAGAGACAGGGACAAAGAGAGTGAATGAGAGAGACAGGGACAGGGAGAGTGAAATAGAGAGACCGGGACAGAGAGAGAGAGATATAGAGAGACAGAGAGGCAGAGACAGGGACAGAGAGAGTGAGTGAGAGAGACAGCGACAGAGAGAGTGAGATAGAGAGACAGAGAGGCAGAGAGAGAGAGACAGGAACAGAGAGAGAGAGTGAGAGAGAGACAGAGAGGCAAAGAGAGAGAGACAGGGACAGAGAGAGAGATAGAGAGAGACAGAGAGAGAGACAGGAACAGAGAGAGTGAGTGAGAGAGACAGGGACAGAGAGAGTGAGATAGAGAGACCGGGACAGAGAGAGTGAGAGAGAGAGAGAGACAGGACAGAGAGAGTGAGAGTGAGAGAGAGACAGGGACAGAGAGAGAGAGATAGAGAGACAGAGAGAGAGAAAGACAGGGAGAGAGAGTGAGAGTGAGAGAGAATCAGGGATAGAGAGAGTGAGAGAGAGAGACAGAGAGAGAGATATAGAGAGACAGAGAAGCAGAGAGAGAGACAGGGACAGAGAGAGTGAGTGAGAGAGACAGCGACAGAGAGAGTGAGATAGAGAGACAGGGACAGATAGAGAGAGATATAGAGAGACAGAGAGAGAGAGACAGGGACAGAGAGAGTGAGTGAGAGAGACAGCGACAGAGAGAGTGAGATAGAGAGACAGAGAGGCAGAGAGAGAGAGAGACAGGGACAGAGAGAGAGAGATAGAGAGACAGAGAGGCAGAGAGAGAGAGACAGGAACAGAGAGAGTGAGTGAGAGAGACAGGGACAGAGAGAGTGAGATAGAGAGACTGGGACAGAGAGAGTGAGTGAGAGAGACAGAGAGAGAGACAGGGACAGAGAGAGAGATAGAGAGACAGAGAGGCAGAGAGAGACAGGGACAGAGAAAGTGAGAGTGAGAGAGAGACAGGGACAGAGAGAGAGATAGAGAGGCAGAGAGACAGAGAGTCAGGGACAGAGAGAATGAGTGAGAGAGAGAGAAACAGGGATAGAGAGAGTGAGAGAGAGAGACAGAGAGAGATATAGAGAGACAGAGAAGCAGAGAGAGAGAGACAGGGACAGAGAGAGTGAGTGAGAGAGACAGCGACAGAGAGAGTGAGATAGAGAGACAGGGACAGAGAGAGAGAGATATAGAGAGACAGAGAGACAGAGACAGGGACAGAGAGAGTGAGTGAGAGAGACAGCGACAGAGAGAGTGAGATAGAGAGACAGAGAGGCAGAGAGAGAGAGAGAGACAGGGACAGAGAGAGAGAGATAGAGAGACAGAGAGGCAGAGAGAGAGAGACAGGAACAGAGAGAGTGAGTGAGAGAGACAGGGACAGAGAGAGTGAGATAGAGAGACCGGGACAGAGAGAGTGAGTGAGAGAGACAGAGAGAGAGACAGGGACAGAGAGAGTGAGAGTGAGAGAGAGACAGGGACAGAGAGAGAGAGATAGAGAGATAGAGAGACAGAGAGGCAGAGAGAGAGACAGGGACAGAGAAAGTGAGAGTGAGAGAGAGACAGGGACAGAGAGAGAGATAGAGAGGCAGAGAGAGAGAGAGACAGGGACAGAGAGAATGAGTGAGAGAGAGAGAGACAGGGACAGAGAGAGTGAGAGAGAGAGACAGAGAGAGCGACAGGGACAGAGAGAGTGAGAGACAGAGACAGAGAGAGAGAGACAGGGACAGAGAGTGAGTGAGAGAGAGAGACAGGGATAGAGAGAGAGACAGGGACAGAGAGAGTGAGTGAGAGAGAGAGAGAGGCAAAGAGACAGAGACAGGGACAGAGAGAGTGAATGAGAGAGACAGGGACAGAGAGAGTGAAATAGAGAGACCGGGACAGAGAGAGAGAGATAGAGAGACAGAGAGGCAGAGAGAGAGAGACAGGGACAGAGATATTGAGAGAGACAGACAGGGACAGGGAGAGTGAGATAGAGAGACAGAGAGGCAGAGAGAGAGAGACAGGGACAGAGAGAGAGAGATAGAGAGACAAAGAGGCAGAGAGAGAGACAAGGACAGAGAGAGAGACAGAGAGGCAGAGAGAGAGAGAGACAGGGACAGAGAGAGAGAGAGAGAGACAGGGACAGAGAGAGTGAGATAGAGAGACAGGGACAGAGAGAGTGAGAGAGACAGAGAGAGAGAGACAGGGACAGAGGGAGTGAGAGTGAGAGAGAGACAGGGACAGAGAGAGAGAGATAGAGAGACAAAGAGGCAGAGAGAGAGACAAGGACAGAGAGTGAGAGTGAGAGAGAAACAGGGATAGAGAGAGTGAGAGAGAGAGACAGGGACAGAGAGAGTGAGTTAGAGAGACAGGGACAGAGAGAGAGAGAGAGACAGAGAGGTAAAGAGAGAGAGACAGGGACAGAGAGAGTGAGAGAGAGAGACAGGGACAGAGAGTGAGTGAGAGAGACAGGGACAGACAGAGAGAGATAGAGAGATAGAGAGGCAGAGAGAGAGACAGGGACAGAGAGAGTGGGTGAGAGAGAGGGACAGAGAGAGAGATATAGAGAGACAGAGAGGCAGAGACAGGGACAGAGAGAGTGAGTGAGAGAGACAGCGACAGAGAGAGTGAGATAGAGAGACAGGGACAGAGAGAGAGATATAGAGAGACAGAGAGGCAGAGACTGAGAGAGACAGGGACAAAGAGAGAGAGAGAAAGACAGGGACAGAGAGAGTGAGATAGAGAGACAGAGAGGCAGAGAGAGAGAGACAGGAACAGAGAGAGTGAAAAAGAGAGACCGAGACAGAGAGAGAGAGACAGGGACAGAGAGAGAGAGACAGGGACAAAGAGTGAGATAGAGAGACAGAGAGGCAGAGAGAGAGAGGGACAGAGAGAGAGAGGTAGAGAGACAAGAGAGGCAGAGAGAGAGAGACAGGGACAGAGAGAGTGAGATAGAGAGACCAGGACAGAGAGAGTGAGTGAGAGAGAAAGACAGGACAGAGAGAGAGAGATAGAGAAACAGAGAGGCAGAGAGAGAGACAGGGACAGAGAGAGAGATAGAGAGGCAGAGAGAGAGAGAGAAAGGGACAGAGAGAATGAGTGAGAGAGAGAGACAGGGATAGAGAGTGAGAGAGAGAGACAGAGAGAGCGACAGGGACAGAGAGAGAGAGAGAGAGAGAGACAGAGAGAGAGAGAGAGAGGGGGACAGAGAGAATGAATGAGAGAGAGAGACAGGGATAGAGAGTGAGTGAGAGAGACAGAGACAGAGAGAGAGAGACAGGGACAGAGAGAGAGAGATAGAGAGACAGAGAGAGAGAGATAGAGAGACAAGAGAGGCAGAGAGAGAGAGACAGGGACAGAGAGAGTGAGATAGAGAGACAGAGAGAGAGAGATAGAGAGACAAGAGAGGCAGAGAGAGAGAGACAGGGACAGAGAGAGTGAGATAGAGAGACCAGGACAGAGAGAGTGAGTGAGAGAGAAAGACAGGACAGAGAGAGTGAGATAGAGAGACCAGGTCAGAGAGAGTGAGTGAGAGAGAAAGACAGGACAGAGAGAGTGAGATAGAGAGACCAGGACAGAGAGAGTGAGTGAGAGAGAAAGACAGGACAGAGAGAGAGAGATAGAGAGACAGAGAGGCAGAGAGAGAGACAGGGACAGAGAGAGAGATAGAGAGGCAGAGAGAGAGAGAGAAAGGGACAGAGAGAATGAGTGAGAGAGAGAGACAGGGATAGAGAGTGAGAGAGAGAGATAGAGAGAGCGACAGGGACAGAGAGAGAGAGAGAGAGAGAGAGACAGAGAGAGAGAGAGAGAGGGGGACAGAGAGAATGAGTGAGAGAGAGAGACAGGGATAGAGAGTGAGAGAGAGAGACAGAGAGAGCGACAGGGACAGAGAGAGTGAGAGAGAGAGACAGAGAGAGAGAGAGAGAGGGGGACAGAGAGTGAGTGAGAGAGACAGAGAGAGAGACAGGGACAGAGAGAGAAAGATAGAGAAACAGAGAGAGAGAGAGACAGGGACAGAGAGAGTGAGTGAGAGAGACGGACAGAGAGAGTGAGAGAGAGGGAGATATAGAGAGAGAGGGAGGCAGAGAGAGAGCGACAGGGACAGAGAGAGTGAGTGAGAGAGACAGGGACAGGGAGAGTGAGATAGAGAGACAGAGAGGCAAAGAGAGAGAGACAAGGACAGAGAGAGAGAGATAGAGAGACAGAGAGGCAGAGAGAGAGAGACAGGAACAGAGAGAGAGAGATAGAGAGACAGAGAGAGAGAGATAGAGAGACAAGAGAGGCAGAGAGAGAGAGACAGGGACAGAGAGAGTGAGATAGAGAGACCAGGACAGAGAGAGTGAGTGAGAGAGAAAGACAGGACAGAGAGAGAGAGATAGAGAAACAGAGAGGCAGAGAGAGAGACAGGAACAGAGAGAGTGAAAAAGAGAGACCGAGACAGAGAGAGAGAGACAGGGACAGAGAGAGAGAGACAGGGACAAAGAGTGAGATAGAGAGACAGAGAGGCAGAGAGAGAGAGGGACAGAGAGAGAGAGGTAGAGAGACAAGAGAGGCAGAGAGAGAGAGACAGGGACAGAGAGAGTGAGATAGAGAGACCAGGACAGAGAGAGTGAGTGAGAGAGAAAGACAGGACAGAGAGAGAGAGATAGAGAGACAGAGAGGCAGAGAGAGAGACAGGGACAGAGAGAGAGATAGAGAGGCAGAGAGAGAGAGAGAAAGGGACGGAGAGAATGAGTGAGAGAGAGAGACAGGGATAGAGAGTGAGAGAGAGAGACAGAGAGAGCGACAGGGACAGAGAGAGAGAGAGACAGAGACAGAGAGAGAGAGAGAGAGAGAGACAGAGAGAGAGAGAGAGAGGGGGACAGAGAGAATGAGTGAGAGAGAGAGACAGGGATAGAGAGTGAGAGAGAGAGAGCGACAGGGACAGAGAGAGTGAGAGAGAGAGACAGAGACAGAGAGAGAGAGAGAGAGGGGGACAGAGAGAATGAGTGAGAGAGAGAGGACAGGGACAGAGAGAGTGAGAGAGAGAGAGAGACAGGGATAGAGAGTGAGAGAGAGAGACAGAGAGAGCGACAGGGACAGAGAGAGTGAGAGAGAGACAGAGAGAGAGAGAGAGAGAGGGGGACAGAGAGTGAGTGAGAGAGACAGAGAGAGAGACAGGGACAGAGAGAGAAAGATAGAGAAACAGAGAGAGAGAGAGACAGGGACAGAGAGAGTGAGTGAGAGAGAGACAGAGAGGCAAAGAGAGAGAGACAGGGACAGAGAGAGTGAGTGAGAGAGAGACAGAGAGGCAAAGAGAGAGAGACAGGGACAGAGAGAGTGAGTGAGAGAGACGGACAGAGAGAGTGAGAGAGAGGGAGATATAGAGAGAGAGGGAGGCAGAGACAGAGCGACAGGGACAGAGAGAGTGAGTGAGAGAGACAGGGACAGGGAGAGTGAGATAGAGAGACAGAGAGGCAAAGAGAGAGAGACAAGGACAGAGAGAGAGAGATAGAGAGACAGAGAGGCAGAGAGAGAGAGACAGGAACAGAGAGAGAGAGATAGAGAGACAGAGAGGCAGGGAGAGAGAGACAGCGACAGATTGAGATAGAGAGACCGGGACAGAGAGAGTGAGTGAGAGAGACAGAGAGAGAGACAGGGACAGAGAGAGTGAGAGTGAGAGAGAGAGACAGGGACAGAGAGAGAGAGATAGAGAGAGACAAAGAGGCAGAGAGAGAGAGACAGGGACCAGAGAGAGTGAGAGAGAGAGAAACAGGGATAGAGAGAGTGAGAAAGAGAGACAGAGAGACAGGGACAGAGAGAGTGAGTGAGAGAGACAGGGACAGAGAGAGAGAGAGATAGATAGAGAGGTAAAGAGAGAGACAGGGACAGAGAGAGTGAGTGAGAGAGACAGCGACAGAGAGAGTGAGATAGAGAGACCGGGACAGAGAGAGAGAGATAAAGAGATAGAGAGGTAAAGAGAGAGACAGGGACAGAGAGAGTGAGTGAGAGACAGGGACAGAGAGAGAGATATAGAGAGACAGAGAAGCAGAGAGAGAGAGACAGGGACAGAGAGAGTGAATGAGAGAGACAGCGACAGAGAGTGTGAGATAGAGAGACCGGGACAGAGAGAGTGAGTGAGAGAGACAGAGAGAGAGACAAGGACAGAGAGAGTGAGAGTGAGAGAGAGACAGGGACAGAGAGAGAGAGATAGAGAGACAGAGAGGCAGAGAGAGAGAGAGACAGGGACAAAGAGAGTGAATGAGAGAGACAGGGACAGAGAGAGTGAAATAGAGAGACCGGGACAGAGAGAGAGAGATATAGAGAGACAGAGAGAGAGACAGGGACAGAGAGAGTGAAATAGAGAGATCGGGACAGAGAGAGTGAGTGAGAGAGACAGGGACAGAGAGAGAGAGATAGAGAGACAGGGACAGAGAGAGTGAGAGAGAGAGAGAGAGACAGGGACAGAGAGAGAGAGATAGAGAGACAGAGTGAGATAGAGAGAAAGAGAGAGAGTGAGTGAGAGAGACAGAGAGAGCGACAGGGACAGAGAGAGTGAGAGAGAGAGTGAGAGAGAGACAGGGACAGAGAGAGTGAGAGAGAGAGAGAGAGACAGGGACAGAGAGTGAGTGAGAGACAGAGAGAGAGACAGGGACAGAGAGAGAAAGATAGAGAGACAGAGAGAGAGACAGGGACAGAGAGAGTGAGAGTGAGAGTGAGAGAGAGACAGGGACAGAGAGAGAGAGATAGAGAGACAGGGACAGAGAGAGTGAGATAAAGTGAACGGGACAGAGAGAGCAATAAAAAATGCCCTCACACGTGGACTGTGACCTCGACAGGAGTTGGATGGACAATGAGTGGGTGATGGGGTGAGGGAAACAGGTGGTGAATCCAGGGTGAGGTTCCGGTGCTGGGCCGAGAGTCAGAGAGTATTTGACAGCTTGTTCCAGGTTAGCACAACACCCGGGGATGGTATGGGAGTCAGGCTCAGGATACAACACTGACACCCAGAGCAAGGCGAGGGGACTGCTGAAAGGGTGGTGTCCCGGACTTGCATTATTTACACGGGGGCACAGAGCCTTTCATCAAGAAACAACGCCCTGCATTTCTATAGCGACATTACCCGGTGAAACGTCCCCCTGGAACTCTTCACAGGAGCAATTATCCAACGCAGTCTGACCCCGGGTCACGTGAGGAGATATTAGGGACCAGGAGACCCAAACCTCAGTCACGGAGGGAGGTTTAAGGGGAGTCTGAAAGGAGAGAGGGAGAGAGAGGGAGACACACACAAAGAGAGAGACAGAGTGAGTGAGACAGAGGAAGAGAGAGAGAGAGGGGGAGAGAGAGGGACAGAAGCAGAAAGACAGAGATAGACACAGAGAGAGAGAGACACACGTAAAGAGAGAGACAGAGAGATAGACACAGAGAGAGAGAGACACACGCAAAGAGAGAGACAGAGTGAGAGAGACAGAGAGACAGAGAGAGAGAGAGAGAAAGGCAGAGAGAGAGAGAGGGACTGAGAAAGAGAAAGAGAGAGAGGGACAGAAGCGAGAGAGCGAGGGAGAGAGAGGGACAGAGAGACAGAAAGAGAGCGCCGAAGCAGAAAGACAGAGATAGACACAGAGAGAGAGACACAGACAGTAATAGATGGGCAGTGAGAGAGAGAGAGGGAAACAGAAAGAGAAAGAATGAGAGAGAGAGTGGTGGAGAGCCCCATAATCCAAGCTAACACTTCCACTCAAATCCTAGAGTATATACATCTCCCTCCGACAGTGCAGCACTCCCTCAGTACTGGCACCGGGGGGAGTGTCGGCCTGGATTATGGAACTCAAATCCTAGAGTATATACATCTCCCTCCGACAGTGCAGCACTCCCTCAGTACTGGCACCGGGGGGGAGTGTCGGCCTGGATTATGGAGCTCAAATCCTCGAGTATTTACATCTCCCTCGGACAGTGCAGCACTCCCTCAGTACTGGCACCGGGGGGAGAGTCAGCCTGGATTATGGAGCTCAAATCCTAGAGTATATACATCTCCCTCCGACAGTGCAGCACTCCCTCAGTACTGGCACGGGGGGGAGTGTCAGCCAGGATTATGGAGATCAAATCCTAGAGTATATACATCTCCCTCTGACAGTGCAGCACTCCCTCAGTACTGGCACCGGGGTTTGGAGTGTCGGCCTGGATTATGGAGCTCAAGTCTGAGAGAATACCTGCCAGTGCTGAGGGAGTGCTGCACTGTCAGAGGTGCTGCCTCGTGTTAACAGGGCAGCAAAGCGTTTCCCATGTGCTCTCGCTTGTGAACGTCTAATATCCCACAGCCGCTTTTGGGAGAAGGGTGCTGGGGAGGCTCTGTTTTCTCTGCTGTGTCCTGACGCCCAATATTAATCCTCAGTCCACATCACACAACCAAACGGATGACCAGGGTCATTATCGCATCGCTGTTTGTGGGAGCTTGCTGTGTACTTCTTTGGCCACACAGAGACTCACAATCTCCTGTGCAAGTGAATGTCACAATAATTGTGCAAAGTCCTTCGTTAATCTCTGTGCCTTCGAGTTTTTTTCAATTATTTCACTGGGGTGTGGATAGGTCAGCATTTATTGCCCATCCCTAATTACCCCTTGAGAAGGTGGTGGTGAGACGCCTTCTGGAACAAAGCAGCCCCGCTTGATCGGTACCCCAACCACAAACATTCACTCCCTCCACCACCGACGCACAGTAGCAGCAGTGTGTGTACCATCTACAAGATGCACTGCAGCAACTCACCAAGGCTCCTTCGACAGCACCTTCCAAACCCACGACCTCTACCATCTAGAAGGACAAGGGCAGCAGACACATGGGAACACCACCACCTGGAAGTTCCCCTCCAAGCCGCTCACCATCCTGACTTGGAAATATATCGGCTGTTCCTTCACTGTTGCTGCAGTCCCTGTGGTGCAGGTACATCCACGGCGCTGTTAGGGAGGGAGTTCCAGGATTTTGTCCGTGTGGTGTAGGTACACCCACAGGGCTGTTAGGGAGGGAGTTCCAGGATTTTGTCCGTGTGGTGTAGGTACACCCACAGGGCTGTTAGGGAGGGAGTTCCAGGATTTTGTCCGTGTGGTGTAGGTACACCCACGGCGCTGTTAGGGAGGGAGTTCCAGGATTTTGTCCGTGTGGTGTAGGTACACCCACGGCGCTGTTAGGGAGGGAGTTCCAGGATTTTGTCCATGTGGTGTAGGTACACCCACGGCGCTGTTAGGGAGGGAGTTCCAAGATTTTGACCGTGTGTTGTAACCTACACCACATGGAGAAATCCTGGAACTCCCTCCCTAACAGCGCCGTGGGTGTACCTACACCACACGGACAAAATCCTGGAACTCCTTCCCTAACAGTGCCATGGGTGTACCTACACCACAGGGACAAAATCCTGGAACTCCCTCCCTAACAGCGCCGTGGGTGTACCTACACCACAGGGACAAAATTCTGGAACTCCCTCCCTAACAGCGCCGTGGGTGTACCTACACCAACAGGGACAAAATTCTGGAACTCCCTCCCTAA